>CM040127.1:79559326-79882946 GCA_022559845.1 Amorphophallus konjac | reverse complement strand
GTGGGGAGATCGGAGTGGCCGAAGGAGATCGAATCTCGGCCTACGCAGACTGAGTTGCTGACCTGGCTGACTGCATGCAGCGCCTTGTCGGAGGTAGAAATCTCTGATGGGATGTCTGATAGAGGCGGGGTTGGTGTCTCTGGAAAGCTGATCAAGTTGGGAATCACCAAGATGAGGAATCGCCACGTCCTGAGCTCAGACGAAGCAAGGCCGCTGAAACTCGCAGAGCTGCGCAGGTGACAATTCTGGGTGACCAGTGAGCTCTTTACCGGGGTCGTACTCTCAGCTGGGGAGTTGGATTGAGGCGTCCCCAGTGCCGACGTACTCGTGGGAGAGTCCTCTTTCAGCAGGGACCAACAGAGCTTCAAGAAGAGGTCGGAGTAGAGTGCTGGAGGTAGAACTGTGACAGGGTGTCCAAACTGGTTCTGCTGTACTAACCTGCGCACTCCGGGGAGAAATAACGAAACGCAGTGCTCTGGGACTCAAACGACCTCCTTATTGTTGGAGAAGGTAGAGGACTGGTGGAAGTCGTTCCCCTCCAAAGATCGTGCCAAGGGCTTCACTGGGATGGTCGCTGGAGTATTTTCTTTCAGCTTCAGGTTGCCTGCCGGATGTGTCTTGCACAGGCTGGTGAGATTGGCTCTCCTGGGCTGCTCAATTGTCAGAATTTGATGATACCACCTCACCTGCGAAGCTCTCTGGACGCCCTTTCCAGCAGTGTAGGGCTTGCCACCAGAAGCTTCGGAGTGATGCTGATGGAGATGCTTCTTTCAGGACCCTGTTGGCTGCCTGCGAACTGGGCAGAGCATATTGGTGATAGATGAAGATTGGGACGGGGAAAGGTGAAGTTGCAGCAAGGGGGAAGGGTCTAATGGCTGTGGGAGATGTAAGGGGGTGCTAGGGGGTTGATGGAAGAGGCTGGGTGGTGAGGAGGTCGGAGCTAGGGGGGTTGGAGGTGGAGGAGAAGGGGCAGGGTTGGCTGGGTGTGCAGATTGACCAAGGTGGAGGGGAGGGGTTGGCCTGGTCGACCAGGCCAAAGGAGGGAAGGGGGTGTGCAACCAGGGGAGGTTGGGGGAGAGGGAGAGGTTGGGGCACAACCCTCAAGGGATGGGGAATTCAGTTTGGGCCTTGGGGAGGTGAAAGGTTGGCTTGGGAAGGGGAAAGATGGCTTGGAGAGAGTGAAGGGGTGCCTAGGAATACCAAAGGTTGCTTTGGTTGATAGGGAAGTAAGGAGACAATTGAATGGGGTATGGCGAGGGGAGAGGGGTCTTAATGAGAAGTGAATGGGGTAGAGAGAGAGAGAAATTCGAAATTGGGAGGGGGAGGAGAGAGAAAGGGTCACCCCTTTTAGAGAGAGAGACGAGGTGGTGAACGGCGGTGTTGGCCATGGCAGAAGAAGTTTAGAGGGAGAGAGGGAGAGAGGGGTGACTGTGGCTGCATGGACAAGAGAGGGGGGAGGGAAGCTAGAGGAAATGGGTTGGGAGGGCTGGCCAAGCTTGTGGATGTGAGGGAGGGGAGAACGGAGAAGCAAGGGAAGGGGGAGGAAGACTTGGGTGTCGCACCCAGCCGAGGGGAGAGGGAGGGAGAGGGGCATCGCACCCCTAGTTGGAAAGGGATGGGGAAAAGAGGGATAGAAAGGGTGTGGACCTCACATTGGAGGATATCTTTTCAAAAATTCTATTCAACTCATTTTATTCTAAAGAAGAGTTACATGACCTTTTATAGACTCTTCAGAGAAAACCAAAAGACAACTCATTAACACCTAATACCTACTCATCATAACTCTTTTGGGAAGACTAAAAGACACACAAATAAAAAAAAGACTCTTACATGAATATTGTAGACATAATTACTATGAACATAAAACATGACCCATTAGGCTCATACATATGGCCCAATTAACATGAGATAACTAAAACATAAATAGCTATTTTATAGTTTTGTTGAAGCCGCTTGCCGATCCCATCACAGAGCTTTCGATAAGGCTGTATAGACTTGAAGCAATGTGAACGATGTATAGACTTTACAAATGCCTTCGACAAATGCGATGTACAGACTTGCGAATTGGGGGGGGGGGGGTCAACCCATCTGGAAGGGGGGTCGACCCACTACTGTCTAGACTATGCTGATAGAGTATGGACTTGAACAAGTAATACATGTCTATATGACAACCACATGAACTGCACTGTCCTACATGAAGCATGAATTAATCTATTGATAGAAACCGATTGATTTATAGTGCGAGACATCATCAAAACCGTAGTTATGCAACACCAACACGCCACCAGGTCGGGAAGGAAGTGGGGGCGCCCTCCTCAGGATAACCTCAACATCATGCTCAGGGGGGAGCAGCCATACCTGGTCCCCGAGCCCAAGGTTCGAGGCACCGAGATCCCTCCCTTGTCGGGTCTCTATCCCGAAGGATCCAGGAGCTAGGGTACCCCTTCATTCGCTGAGTTTCTGTCGGCCTGAGCAGAGAGGTAGGCACGCTCCCAAGGGTCTTCTTCGACCAAAGATGCAAGCAATCCCCAAGCTCCACCAGCGGTGACCCCTCCTCAGCCACGGGAGGAATTTGACGGCATCCCAAACTTTGCCGAATTCATGCAAGAAAAGGAAGAAGCCCAGCAGGCCCCGCAGGCTCAGCAGGCTACACCAGAATTGGCAGACGAGGTATCCCCTGAGCCGAGACCCCAGCTCCAAGGTAGGGGCAGGCGTAGCAAGGCCGAAGAGATGAAGTTACTCCAGGTGCGGGCTGCCGACCGAATAGTCAGACACCTCAAGAAGATCCCGGCCCGATTTACCGTATGGGAGATGCTGTCTTTGGATGAAGAAACATGGTAAGCCATCATTGCCGCACTCCAGACGCCAGCACACCTTGAAGCATATCTGGCAGAAATATCACCTGAAGTGGATGTGGCTTTCACAGAAGATGACATGCTCTTGCCCACATGCAGTCATAACAGACCCCTCTACATGAAAGGGCAGCTGAATGGCCAGCCTATCAACAGGGTCCTGATTGACCCAGGGGAGGCAGTGAATATACTCCCCTACCGGGTGTACCAAAAGCACTACTTTGACGTACACCTGGTTGAGGTCAAGAATGTCAAGATTGCTGGTTTTAACCAGAAATGCGAGGTGCCCATGGGGGTCGCAGAATTCAACTTGACCTTTGATGATTTCACCACCAAGGTCCAGTTCCACGTCATCAACTCCAACACCTCCTATAAGGCATTACTTGGCCGGCCCTGGCACCAGAACAGGGTGGTGCCTTCCACCCTGCACCAATGCATCAAGTACCCTTGCGAGGGGAAGGAAGTCAGAATCTTCGTCGATCTCCACCCGTTCGAGGTGTTCGAGTGTCATTTGTCAGATGCCAATCTATACTTAGAGAAGGCGAAGCAAGTTCCCCAGGCCGCCCAAAACAGGGGAAATAAGAAAGTGGAGTTGGGTGGTTGGTTTCCTCCGCCGCCCCCAGGCTATGTGGCTCCCCCACATGTACCATTCATTGCACAAGAAGGAGGGGTATTCAAGGCAGCTCCTCTCACCATCTATTCTACACCGGGGACGCCTTGCCTCGAAGACCTACTGGAGGATGTCAGAGTCCCGCCAGGGATCATCAAGCCCATAACAGAAGTTGACTGTCAAGTAGCTGAGCAGCTGAGAACTTTTGAGGTGCCTAACCCTGAGGGGCCACCCACTATCTTTTATGTTGCCGGGGAAAAGCCAGTCAGAGAAGATGATGATTGTCGATTCCCTGACGAATTGCACGACCCGCACATCCCCATCGTGGGACTTCCTCACATGACTGACCGGGCAGCCAGAGTGGTCAGAAAGCAAAAGATTCCCCCCTACCAACCCTCCAGCCGGAAGGAAATGTTTGAAAGGATGTGGAACCCACCAAACCTGGATCGGCAGCTGCTACAAATTACCAAGCACCCCGGTCTGGGCTTTTCACTAGAAGATTATTACGAAACTGATGTTATATCGGTTTCGGCCCTGTCCGACGATGACCCCGCGGAAGCTGCAGACTTGCGGGAAGCCTGCCAAGACGTATATTCCACACCTCCGACTGAGGAGGCCCAAGACGAAGAAGTGTTCCTTTGGAACCCTCTCCGCCACCGCTGCATGGGGAAGACTTCCTCCTTTTCTGAGGGGTTGACCTCGAAGAATCATACCACCGGGGTGCCCTCACCCCGGCCTGCTGGCAAAGTAAGAAGCAGTAGCATGGGCCATGCTCCGGGCTCTCCTCGATATGACCCCGTTATGTACGCCTTATACCATAGGCAGCAATGGGAGATCGAGATGTTAAAGGCACAACTGGCTGAGTTAACCTCGCTAGTGATCGACCTGATCCAGGGCTCTCTCCGCCTGTGGGGTGGCAATGTGTCTTGGCCCTGAGACACCAGTCCTGACGCCCCCATCTGGTCGAGGAGAGAAGCAAGAGATGCGGCGAGCCCTTTAGCTGGGCGGCCAGCCAGACGAGGCCCGACACTCCAAGAGAAGCTGCAGAAGCCCTACTCCTTCCCAAGAGAGAAGACTCAAGGTATCTTTGACTGGGCCTGCCATTACGGCAAGGTCTCCCTCCCGAGGTCCAAGAGGCCGCAGGACGCCCGAAGAAGTGGGGACCCACTGTTCTGTCCCTATCACCTGATACTGGGTCACACCATTGAAGACTGCTATGTCTTCAAAGACATTGCTCAAGACCTCATTGACAGGGATGAGCTCAGAATGGGAGACTATGTGGTAGCCCCGCCGCGCCCCCACGAGACGGGCAGCCCCAGAAAAGGAGCCTATACAATATCTATTCAGTACCAGGCCCCTGAAGATGCAGCTGCCCCGGCCCCCGCCGAGGTTGTCTACGACGAGTACATAGAGGGTCCCATGGTGGCCCTGTGCCTTTCTATGCCAGGGAACCCCATGGACCCACCGGCTACGGCCCAGGAGGAATGCGCGGTGAACACAGCCTCCACACCCAATCACAAGGAACAAGAAGAAAGGGATGGCGTCCTCGAGCCCGAGGACAATGAAGACCAAGACTTTGTCGATTTGTCGCCGGCCCCGCCGGAGACTGAAGATGGCGGTCGGGCCACCGTCGACGAATTGATTGAGATCAACCTTGGCACAGAAAGCGACCCCAGACTGACCTTTCTGAGTGCTCTTTTTCCCCCACAGGAGAGGGAACAATACATGAAGCTGCTGCAAGAATTCCGAGATTGCTTTTCCTGGAACTACAAAGAAATGCTCGGACTCAGCCCTGAAGTGACCCAGCACATTTTGGCCATCGATCCCAAGATGGAGCCAGTGAAGCAGTCTCCCCGGCGTATGAGGCCAAAATTGATCAACCAAATCTGCAAGGAGGTTGACAAGCTCATAGACGTCGACATCGTGGCAGAAAACCAATACACTACTTGGCTGGCCAACATCGTGCTGGTGAATAAGAAGAATGGGCAGATCAGGATTTGTGTGGATTTCCGCGACCTGAACAAATCCTGCCCGAAAGATGACTTCCCGGTGCCCATCACCGAAGTAATGATTGATGCGACCACTGTCCACGAGGCCCTGTCTTTTATGGATGGATCATCCGGCTACAATCAAATTTGGATAGCTGACCATGATCGGATTCATACAGCCTTCAGGTCACCCAAGGGGATATTTCACTACAAGAGGATGCCCTTCAGCCTCAAGAATGCTGGCGCCACATATCAGCGGGCGATGACCAAGATATTCGACGAGATGATGCATAGCAAAGTCGAATGCTACATTGATGATCTGGTTGGCAAGACCAAGCACAGAGGCGATCATCTGAATGATCTCAGGGTCATCTTTCAGAGGATCCGGCAGTACGGGCGGAAGATAAACTCCATGAAGTGCGCCTTCGGCATTTCCAGCGGAAAGTTACTCGGCTTCATTATCTGGCACAGAGGGATCAAGATTGATCCCTTCAAGATAAAAGCCATCCAGGAGCTACCTCCTCCGAGGAACCTGGGGGAGCTGAGGTCTCTACAGGGCCGGTTAGCTTACATCCGTAGATTTATCTCCAACATGTCGGGGCGTTGCCAACCCTTTCACAGGCTGATGATGAAGAATGCCCCCTTTAGTTGGGGTCACAAATGCCAGCATGCGTTCGGCCAGCTAAAAGAGTACCTAAAAACCTCGCCAGTCCTGGGGGCACCCGTCAAAGGCAGACCGCTTATTCTCTATATAGCGGCTACCAAATATTCACTGGGGGCAATGCTTGCCCAGAATAATGATGAGGGGAAGGAGCAAGCTCTCTACTACCTCAGCCGAAGATTGGTGGGAGCAGAGGTCAAGTACACCCCGATTGAGAAGATTTACCTTGCACTGGTCTTTGCAGTCAAGAAGCTGAGGCACTATATGTTGTCCCATGAAGTGAGTTTAATATCCAGAGCCGATCCCATCAAGCACATTCTTTCCCAGCCAGTCCCGAAGGGGCACCTTGGCAAATGGGTCGTACTGCTCATGGAGTTCGACATCACCTACGTGCCGCAGAAGGCCGTTATGGGGCAAGCCGTCGCGGACTTCTTCGCAGCACACCCAGTGCCCGAAGACTCCTTGCTGGCCACTGAGCTACCCGAAGATGAAACACTAGAGGTGGACCAGATTCAACAAGCCATTTGGCAATTATACTTTGACGGGGCCTCGAGGACAAGAGCAACCCCGTCCGGATGCACCAAGATACGGGCCGGAGCCGGCATCGTCCTCAAATCTCCAGAGGGGGAGGTGGTGCACACTTCCTGCTGCATCAGCAAGCCCTTCACAAATAATGAAGCAGAATATGAAGCTTTGATCATTGGCCTCCAAGTGGCCCTCCAAATGGAGATCAAAATCCTCCAAGTATTCGACGACTCGCTGCTGGTCGTCAAGCAAGTCCAGGGACAGTTTGATGTCCAGAAACCCGAGTTGCTCCCTTACTATACCAAGGCAAAGGCGCTCATAGAGCGATTCTATCTCCTTGAAATAGGCCATGTCGCCAGAGGAGATAATGCACATGCCGACGCCCTAGCGAAGCTATCAAGCACTTTGGCAGTGCCACCAGGTGGATCTCTCAACATCCAAGTGATAAATCAGCGCCAGGTACCCAGCATGATAGGAGAAGACCTAGAAGAAGAAGAGCTGGAGGTCGCTGTAGCAAAAGTTGCCGGCCTTCCTGACTGGAGAGACCCTCTGATGCGGTGGTTCAAATACCGGCAACTGCCCAAGCAAAGAGAAGAGAAGATCAAGCTAATTAGAACCAAGGACTCTTATGAGTTCCGAAACGGAATATTATTCCGAATTGTGGCCGACGCTAAACAGAAACTACTCCTCCGATGTTTGTCTATTGAAGAAGCTTGGAGGGTCATGAAGGAAGTCCATGCTGGGACAGCTGGTGCACACCAGGCAGGACCGAAAATGAAGATTGAAATAAAGAAGCTCAGCTACTATTGGCCGACAATGTTCGACGACTGCTGCAAATATGCTAAGTCATGTCAGAAGTGTCAGGAGCATGCCACCATACCCATAAGACCACCCGTGCAACTACATCCAACGGTGCCCAGTTGGCCGTTTGCCCAATGGGGAACAGACGTCATGGGTCCCTTACTCGCGTCATCCGCCGGCTGTAAGTACATTTTGGCGGCAACGAATTATTTCTCCCATTAGGCAGAGGCTGTCGCCCTAAGGGAGGTCACCGGGGAGATCGTGGCCAGATTTCCTTGCCGTAACATCATATTCCGGTTTGGCACGCCTGACCGGATCGTCTCAGACAACGGTAGCCACTTCCGCAACCAGAAGGTCTACCGGCTAGCGGAAAAGTACAAAATTGACTAGAGAACATCGACTCCTTACAATCCACAGGCTAATGGTCTAGCCGAAGCTTTTAATAAAACACTCGGCACCCTCCTGGCCAAGATCGTTAGCTCTAACAAAAGGGACTGGGAGGAGAAGATGTACGAGGCGCTATGGGCATACCAGACCATATTCAAAACCCCGATAGGCTGCTCATCTTTCTCTCTAGTATACGGTTCGGAGGCAATTGTCCCCATTGAATTGGGGATACCATCCCTCAGGGTCGCCATTCAGCACGGCCTTGTCCATGAAGGGCAGACCAATGTCGAGCGAAGGCTCGAGGAGCTCTCCAGTTTGGAGGGGAAGCGGCTTTAGGCCCAACAGAACATTCAGATCTACCAGGCCCGGATAGCGCGTGCCTTTGACCAGCTTGTCAAGGGACGCGAATTCAAGAAAGGTGACCTTGTCATGGTCAAGAGAAGAGATGTCATGGCTGCCAACCCCAAGGGTAAACTAAAAGAAAATTGGCTCGGACCCTACGTAGTCCAAAAAGTCTACGAGGGTGGAGCTTATGTAATTGTCAACCACCACAGGGAAGTTCAATTCCCGCCTATTAATGGGAGACACTTGAGGTTGTACCATGATCCAGCACCCCCATTCAATCAATAATATTATCCTGCGCCCGATTTTGGGCGAATTTGCACGATTACTGCCCAAACGACTTGATCGCTATCCACGTCTTCGAAAAGGAGAGGGAAAAGAAAAAAAAGGAAAAAAAGAGAAAAAAAGAGAGAGAAAAAGGAAAAAAAGGAAAAAAAGGAAGTAAGAAAAAAAAGGAAGCAAGAAAAAAAAGAAAAAAGAAAAAAAGAAGAAGAAGAGAAGAGAAAGAAGAAAAAAAAGAGAAGAAAAGAGAAGAAAAGGGAAAAGGAGGAGATGGTTCCCCTCATTTCGAACCATCACCCCGTATCAGCGGGGATGCCAAGAACTTGACAAACTCTTCTCTCCATCCTCCCCGGGCGGTGAGTATCCCTTTGGCTTGGACCTCCCGTCCAGGGCATTGACTAAACAAACTCTTCTCTCCGTCCTCCCCGGGCGGTGGGTATCCCTTTGGCTTAGACCTCCCGTCCGGGCCATTGACTAAACAAACTCTTCTCTCCGTCTCCTTCGGGCAGTGAATATTCCTTTTGGCTTGGACCTCCTGTCCGGGCCATTGACTAAACAAACTCTTCTCTCCGTCTCCTTCGGGCGGTGAATATTCCCTTTGGTTTGGACCTCCCGTTCGGGCCATTGACTAAACAAACTCTTCTCTCCGTCTCCTTCGGGCGGTGAATATTCCCTTTGGTTTGGACCTCCCGTCCGGGCCATCGACTAAACAAACTCTTCTCTCCGTCACCTTCAGGCGGTGAATATTCCCTTTGGTTTGGACCTCCCATCCGGGTCGTTGGTTAGGCAAATTCCCGTTCGCCACCCCTCCGAGGGACAAGAGGCCCAATCTCCTCCGCCTAAGGCCAATACGCAGTTCCGACACTGGGAGAGACCGGTGGTCCACCCGTTTGGCAAGGTGGAGTGGTCCCCTTGTTCTCCCCCTGGGAGGGCGAGCACTCTCCCGTGCCCCACACGGATCCCTACCTGGTTCCCCGAGAGCGGACTACCGCAGGGACTTACACTCTACCAGTGTGTGCCGACAAAAAATGATAAAGAGGAAGAAGAGAAAGAAAGGAGCAGAGGAAGAAGAAAAAGAAAAAAAGAGAAACCCCCCTAGAGCGAATGCCACGCACACTGTCAGGACACGGGAAATTGTAAATGTTCAGTTCCATTCGAAAGGGATTAAATGACATGTGCTTCGGGGCATACCCCTGTGTTACATTTCAAAAAGAATAAAAAAAGAGGGGAGCTAAGGGGTGCCACGCTCAATCGACGCCCCTGAAGATGTCTTCAAGAGGGAGGATTCCGACGCAAGGAAAGTTTGTCATGTCGCGCAATCGGCCCCTCCACTCTTCGAGTCAGGCGAGCTCGGTCTCCACGGACTCCATCTCGGCCTGGGCGACAGCAAGTGCCTCGCCTTCTCTCTTGACTACCTCCTCAGCTCGGGCAAGGTCGGACCTGGCGGCGGCAAGGTAGCCCTCCAGCTTTGCGATTCGATTCCTGAGGGAGAAAACATCGCCCTGGCCTTCCTCCATGGCCTTCCCATGCTGCTCTTCATCATCGCGTCGTGCCTCCAGAATTTGCAAATATTCGTCTGCCTGGGCATCGAGAGCAGCGCGCTCGCCGGGAGCTTGAGTCTCGAGGAACTCGCGACGCTTAACATACTTCAGCAGCAATAAAGCCCGTCGCGACCATTCCTCGAGTGGGCAGCCCAACACTTGCAGTGCCCCGGTCAGCTGCGTCACTATACTCTGCACCTCCCGATATGACAAGGAAAGATCGGTGAAGAGCATCGTCCACAATGTTACCAACATCTGTCGGACCGGTGCGCCTGACGAGGTGTGGCTGACCGAGGGCACAGTCGGAGGGACAAAATCTACATAGCTGTCCACCTCGGCCCACAAATTAGCATCCACTGCGACCGAAGAAGATGGAAGAGCAAGAGTCAAGTCTCCTGGTCGGCGTATCTTGACAGAAGACCCCTCGCGGGTCACCGCCAGGGGAATGGATAAGTTCACCACCGAATCACTTGGTGTCACCACCATCTCCCTGGATGGGGATGCAGGTGCCGCTGCTATAGCTGAAGGAGGGGCTTTGAGCAAAGCCAGGCCCGAAGCCATCGCTGATAACCCCTTTCCCGCGCCTGGGATCCTTCCAGGTGTGCGCGAAGTCCCATGAATATCTTCTTCAAGAGCGGGTCCTCCATCTAGGCCGGGATCCTTGGGAGAGGCGGAAGCGGAACCATTAGCCTGGGTATGCCTCCCGCCTGCACGAGTGCTGCGAGGGTCCCTGCCCCTGGGCCCGAGACCGAAGCCGGACCCTCCACCGCTATCGGACCAATAGTCAGCCTCCATTTGGTGACAGCCTGACGGGCACGGCCAGGTGTCTTCCCTGGCATCGGCATTACCTAATCATGTGAAGCAGAGTTAGCCTTCCGCTATCTAAAACAAATCACGCAAGAATGAAAAGGGTGAGGAAGAATCACAAGGCCCATGTGCTTACTTCGGCCACCGGGGCGATGCTGCCTTCGGGCGCGATCTCCCCCTCCTCCAAAGGTTCATTGGCCGGCCCGGGAGCACTTGAAGCCTTCACGACTGTCTCCTGCTGAAGGGCCTCGAACAAAAGGGCTAGCTTGCCAAGGCCCGCATCGGCTCCCGCCGGGCGGTCGACCGGCGCGGCTGAAGCAGCCTCCTCCGCAGCCTCTGGCTCGGTCGGTTCCTGAAAATCCAAGAATAATAAGAATAAAGTGACAGATGGCCACAAAGAAAGGCCTACGCGAATAAACTCACACTTACAGCAGCCTTCCCCATTAGGCTTGAGGAGCTAGCAAGTAAGGCGGCCTCAAAGATCAGCTTGGGCGGCCCAGACACCTCGGTTATGCCCCCGTCAAAAGCCGCTTCGTCGGAGGACTAGTCATAATCTACCTCTTCGCTCGACGAAGACTCAACCGCCACGAGTTCTTCCCTCGCTGGCAAAGGGGCCTCCGCCTCGAGGCCGATGATCAGTGCATCCTCACGCTGGCCGGGCAAGACTAGTACGCCGGACTTTGACTTCTTCCTCGTGTACGTGCGCGTCACCGGGAGATTCAGGCGGGGCCACAATAGCCCGATGACTGCTGTGTCAATGGCTGCCACATAAGAAGAGGAGGGTGGGTCACACCAGAGCCGATGAGGCCTTAAGAATGAAAGTAGTCAATTAACCGGGCGTAGATAAATACCCCCTCTGGCCTCTACAACGCGAGGCGGCTCAAGGGCCTCCTCGACAGGCAATGGCGCCCTAGGAGCCGCAGTCTCTCTCTCGCCCGAGGTGGGCACGGGTATCGGCTCCTCCTTGCCGGCTGAAAGGAAGAAGTACATGTGTCATGTACGCATAAAAGCCCCTACCCCCGGGGAGCAAATAAAATCCCAAAGAATTTCGTCGGTCAACAAGTCTCACCGGCAGGGTGGCTTGGTTCAGCCCGAGTGGCTTCGAACTCCTCGAACGACAAAACGGGAGCCACCAGAGAGACGACCGCCGAAGCCAGGGAGTCCTTTGCCCTCCTTTGCTTTGCCTCTTGCCGCCCAGCCACTTTGGCGGTGGCCAATGCTGTCTTAACGGGCGACTTCACCCGGGATCTCTCCTTGACATGTAGAGGGGGAGTCGGAGCCGGTGCCGGCGCCTTCCCTACTACAGCCATGGCCTCCCCTACGCCGGGAATGCGCGCAGGTGCTTGCCCTGCCACGCCAGGGATGGGCGCAAGAATCGGCTCCTCCACGTCAGCAAGGGGCCTGGGCGCAGGGTCTTTCACAGCAGCTGAGGCCAAAAGAAGAAAAGACGTTCATTTATCAGGGCCTTGCCTCGGAATGAAAACAGACCTTAAAAGCACACTAATGGTTGGAGATCCTAACCAGCGGGCTGACTCGGCTCGGTCTGGGCGACCTCAAACTCCTCCAAAGATGGAAGTTGCGGCACCAGAGGAGCAGTCGCCGAAGCTTTAGCGGCCTCCGTTTTCCACTGCTTCGCCTCCCGCTGCTTGGCCAGCTTGGCAGCATCCACTGCCTTCTTTACAGGTGATTTAGCCTGGGGCCTCTTCGCTGCCTTGGGCAAGGGGGTCGTGGTCGGGGCCAGTAACGCGGCGTCAAAATAGGCGGGCTTCGGGACGAGCCGAAGAAAGTTTCGGTACGTCAACATTTGTACGCTGTCGGGGTGGTCTATCAAAAACATATATATGATTAGCATCCGATACCCTGCAAAGGTCATAACGATGGTGGAGGAGAACAAAAGGAAGAGGGAAGATCACATACCATGGGGGCCAATATACAGCCGAAGTGTTATCGACCAGTAGCTCAGGGATGGCTCCTTGTCCCGATGTGCCGCCTCCCGGACTAGCCAGCACACGTCCTCAATTTTCTGGCAACGGTCAGTGAGATCAGCCAGGTCCGCATGCTTCTTCGACGAAAAGTGGCAGAAAAGGTTGAAATGGTCCATGCCCCACCCGTCGGCATAGTAATATGAGACCTGCAGGCACTTGCCCAGGATGGTAGCCGTCTGATCCTCAATCTTCAGCCCGTTCACTTGGAGAAGGACATACAGCCATGTGGTGTCCTTATAATTTTCAGGCTTCCTCTCCTCCCTCCTCAAGAATGTACGGTACGGGCAGATCGGGTCTCTCTCCGGGCGCCAGCTCTTCGCGGGAGTGCCCTCCTCTTCCATGGGGAGCGGATAATTTATGAGCTCCAGACGGTCACTCCCTATCCGGCAAAGGTCCCTCAGAGTCTTCTTGTAATCGTCCTTCACCACTGGGGGTAGCTTCGCCTGCGGTGTCGCTCTCGCTTCCCGAGCCTCCCGGTGAGCGGCCAGATACACCGCCACCTACTTGTCCTGTCTATTCTTGAGCCGAAGGAGATGCTCCGGGTCGATGTCAAGCACCGGCACTGGCTGCTTGCTCAAAAATTTTCTCTCTGCCCCGTCCCAGCAATCGGTCTTATATAACCGATAGAAGGCCGTCCGGGCGTTCCACCACTTCATGTATTCCGGGGTCACCCGAGGAATACGGCCGGGGGCTCGCACCCTAAAAGTCGCGGGGTCCGCCCGGTGAAAGAAGTCCCACCAGCTTCTGGCATGCTCAGCGGTCGAACTCCCCCAGAGATTTCACGAAGGCAGGCCGAACTGTGCATGATAAACAGGGATATGCTGATCATATCCGAAGTTTCGACCAACCCGGAAGGGGTAGTACGGTTCTAGCAGCAAGTTATCCCCCTTCCTGAATGCCAGCACGCTCAGACGGATGGATAAGGCCCAGTCTCTGAGCTTGGGTTCCAACAACGGACGGACCATATTTTCCTGGCTGATGGGGTGGACGTACTTCTCCACCTGATCGTCTTTGCGTTCCCTCTTATTGTTCACCAGAGGGCTTGAATGTGCGGCCAACGTCCAGAAGTAGATGGTGCCGGCGGCATCCCGCGGAACCGTTGTTAATCGGCCCCGAATATCATACAGCCGCTGGGAGGTGCTGTAGCGACCCGGATTCCGAATACCCGGTGCACCCGGTATAAATACCGAATACACGTGATACCACATGGGACCCGCGAGGCCTCCCAAGCGCAGGAAAGCGCCGAAGGGAAAAAGGAGTGTGTGGAATACATTGAAGCCAGCAGACATAACAGTAAGTAATTAAATTTCATTAGATTGGATTGCTAAAGTAGCAGAAATAAAATTATTTTTTCATTAATGAGTCAAATTTACAATTATACACAGAGTCCAGCCCTAAAGGAAAGACAACAAGTACAGTCTGACAGAAAAGAAACGTACACAGAGGTCGGGAGAAGCCCGACGCAGGTACGGCTGGCAGCTACAACAACAAGCGCGCACTCCACCAGGAACAGCAGAGGCAGACGGTGAAACCCACCTGAAAAGCAGGGGTGAGTCTCAACAGAAACTCAGTAGGGGTCATGCGGATCCCCACTGGAAAATGCACAGTGCAACGGAAGCAACAACGAAGCAGCAGGAACAGCAGGTGTAGCAAAGTAGGAAAAGCTACACTACAAAGCTGTAGAACTACCGCTAAAAAGAAACAACGGAACAGACGGGTAGCAAGAGTAGGGAACAAGCAGAGAGGGGTGAGAACCCGCACCAAACAAGCGGCTGCCGAACTAACATCGGCACCCCAAACTACTCCAAACAAAAAGGCAACAGATGGTTGACCCCAAACTCACGCAGAAGGGTACACCAGTCTGTCAACCAGCCCAAAAAAATAAGGTCTAGACAAGACCCTGATAGATGCCAAACAAACACGTGCACGACCAGAAGCGTCGTACACACAGCCCCACGCACGATCAGAACATCGTGCAGACGACAGAACACTGACCTCAAGTACAGCCATGAACGGGCAACTCGCAAAGGTCACAGCGCACAGAAAAATGCCGAGAGTCACTGCACCAAGTGACAGGAGCACCCTCCTTCCAGAAGAATAACCAGATGCGTCCACTGACGACTTACACTACGCCAAAAGTGTCTTGTCTACAGGACAAGACACACCAAGAACCAGGTCCAAGGAACTGGAGTCCCAAGGAACGGCACCAACTGCGAGTGACTAGTTAGGGCCACGCCCGTCGGCGCAAGTCCCCAGTCCCTGACCACGTGTGCACACACTGACCACTACCTAGGCCAGGCCTCTAGCTAGTATTCCCCTCGGTAGGACGCTACCGCTGGTCGGGGCCTACGGAACTAGCTTAAAAATCGTACGTACCAAACGCAACGGGAAAAAACCCCTCCACCACTCCCGGTGGGTTGGCAAACAGCCTAGGGCTACAACCAGGGGAGGCTCACAAGGCACGAACTCTGAAACACAGGCGCTACAGCACAGACAGCTAAGAAAAGCCCTGTCTCGTGCACAACAAAGCACCCAGGCAGTCAAACAATCGCCAACAGACTCAGGACCAGGCAACTGGCCTACAATGTAACGATCCCTGAGTCGGACGACTCAAAGGCAAGATCGTCACAAACAGCAGAACAAGCCGCCAATCGGTCTAATCCTAAGCCAGGAGGAACGACGCTCCGCAGAAAACAACACACGGAGACCTGAGGGAAATACCAAGAACCCTCAGCACAGCTGGACACGTAAACCGAGGTAGAACAACACCTCAAAGTATCCAGAAGCAGTGTCTCGGACAGGACAGAACCGCCAAGACATGCACAAACAAGGTCCCACGTCAACCACTGGGTCAAACCGAGTTGACCTGAACCAAACAATAGCAGCATGCAAAAGTAGGATCAAGAATCCTACCACAAGTAAGAAGACTCCTGGCTACCTTACAACGTAATCTTAGCCCTCATAGGACGTCAGGAGACATCCACGGGACAACGGGTAGACCACAAGGCCAAGCCAAGACACACAGGAATCAACGGGCGGAAAACAAAGGCACAAGGAATGTAACGCACCAACCTTAGACCGCTACAAGCAAGCGACGGTCTATCCTAGGGCCGTTACTTCCCAAACAACGGACGGGAATCAATCCGTCACACACACCACCCTGACAAACCTACAAAACCACACTAAAGCCAAGTAACGCACAACACCAGGCGCATTACAACCAAACGACGCACGGGGGTAGGCGCGTTATTCTCAACGTGCACAGCCACCCTCAACCAAAGCGAAGTAACGCGCAACGTCAGGCGCGTTACAACCAAACAACGCGGCAGGGGAGGGGCGTCAGAGCCAAACGACGCACGGGGGCAGGCGCGTTACTCTCAACGTGCACAGCCACCCTCAACCCAGCACAAAACAACAAACGACGGCCAGGAGCAGGCGCGTTGTACCACAACGACGCATGGGGGCACAACCGCTACATCCAACGGGCACAGCCACCCAAGCTCGGCCAAAACAGAATGTAACGGCCAGGGGCTGGCGCGTTACACCCAAACAACGCACGGGGTACGACCGCTGGAGGCACCACCTCAACAGGTCAAACGTCGGTCAAACAGCAAGTGACGGCCAGGGCAGGGCGCGTTACATCCATCTAACGCACTGGGTTAAGCGCGTTAGATCAACCGACTCAACCCCAACACAAAACGACGAAGGCGAAGTAACGCACTAGCCTAGGCGCGTTACAAGGAAGCGACGCGCCACCCTAGGGCCGTCACATTCCCAAAAGCCAGAAAACTTAAAAATGGCAAATCAAATGGCGGTCTATCGTAGGGCCGTCAGAGCCAAATAACGGCCTCTGATACGACCGCTACATCGGTCACGGCGGGAAAATAGGGGAATGGCCCAATCGGCCCGTTCCATGCCCCATTCACGCCGAAACGCAGGGGAAACAAACCACAACGACAAATAACAACACCAGGGGGCCAAAACGCCCACATGCAAGCTCAAAAACAAAGGATTTGGGTGATTTCCACAAATCGACCCTAAGTGGGTCACCGAGGTTCCCGGGCTTCTACCGGCCTCGAATGAACACCAAACCACACGAAATCAACGTGGATGGGATCCTAACATCCCAGCGGTCAGTTAGAAACTAACTACGCCGCAAACGGTCACCGTTTACCGGCCGACCCTAAAAATCACGAAAATCATGGTTTAGGTAAAACAAGCCCAAACTCGACCATTTCCTAGCCGAACGCCGTGCAATGGCAGGGAAAACGGAGAGGACGAAGTAAGGATCAGTCACCATACCTACACCGAAGAAACCGTGCCCCGAAGAGACTAAACCACGCCGAAAACCACTCGCGAACCGATTTCACCGGCTTCGAATCCACCGTTCGGGATCGCGCCAAAATCGATCCGATCCTTGCTCCATCGCGCACCCAGCCAGCTCCATCACGTCCCCAACACGTGCCTCTAGGTCCTCCGTCTGTAGCCGGAGCCGAGGAGGCGAACGGGAGAGAAAACGGGAGAGGGAGAGGCGACGGCGGTGAATGAGAAGGAAGAGAGAGGAAAAGAAAAGAAATAGAAAAGAAATTAGGAAATTTTCCTAATTTCTGAAAATTCTGAAAATGCGTCGAAAATGCACAAATTCAGAAAAATACGCAAAAATAGTCGAAACGATCGGCTCGAAGAGTACTTCGTCGCTGTAGCATCCACGAGTTTAAGAATTGACAAACAAACTCACCGTAGGGTTCCGTAACTAGTACGTGAGAAAAACCCACACGGCTCGTCAAACTCAACTCGGAAGCCACAAAAGCGAACCGAAACTCAACGAAACCAATCCGAAACAGATCCGAAAGATCCAACAAAGATCCCACAAGACCTGCAAAGGATCCAGCAAAGATCCACCAAGGATCCAGGGCATTACAGGTAGAGCCTGGCTCCGCGCTGGGAAATTCCAACATCCTCGGCACCAGCACCCAGTCCTGAAGGGCGCGCGGGGCAAACTCCGGAAACAACGAGCAAACCCACGCATTAAAGAAATGCAGCAGACATACATACCGAGCCTGCCTCGGGAATTGGTGAGTGCCGATGTCCCCCAACGCCTTGTATATCAAGCAAAGAGTGGCTGGGCATAGGGACAGCTTGATCCCCCACGCCAGTTGACATGCTGGGTAGATGGCGTCCGGCCGAATGACTGTCTCATCCCCATATGGCATGGCAAATGAGCACAGCCAGTATGTCAGGTATGCGGCGCAATGTGTTAGCGGGTCGACCCCCATTGGATTGGGGCCACTCCGGCGTCCTCTGGAAGGAATCTTCACATCGGTCTTAGGCTTGGCACGCTTCTTACGAGCAACAGCGGTGCCGATGCATAGAAAGTCTGCATATTGCTTTAGCCCATCGTAAAAATACTGCAGCCCGAGAGTCAGGCGGACCCTCTTCCGGTCCCCACGGGGAGGCTGCCTCCCTCCGTGTGCCAGTTGGTACAGTTCCTGATAAGCCTTCATCAGGTACCGGTATGAATAGCCAAGGGAATAATAGCTATCCCCATTGGTTTCATCCTTGATTAGATCTAGGAGGCATATTTCTTCATAGGGCTCCCCGTCAATGGGCAAGCCGCTGAGCTGACTGAGGCTCCACAAATCAAGTGAAGTCTCGCCTTTCTCCGTATAGAAAGTATTGGTCTCCGTGCTGAATACTTCTATCATGCCACAGCAGAGACCCTTGGAGATGGGGTAGCCGTAGCGGGAGGCTTAGACGCTGTGATAAATGCCAGCCCAGACCAGCAATGGGGCATAGTTGAACAACACATACTCCGTGAATTCTACTGCCCCTTCCCTGAATGTGTGAGCATCCTGGAGCTTCAACTCTCCGAACAAGTGCCAGCTCGTGCTTGAACCGGACGGCTAGGCAATCAATGATGAACGGCTCCTCCCTATAGCCCCACTTCAGGGGAGCAAAGAATAAACCAAAGCGAGGCGGCTCGCCTTATACCCGCCCAGCAGACATGTCCCACTTTGCTGGGGTGAATTGAGGTGCCCGCACCAATCTATCTTCGGCCGGTAGCACCCCTTTCGATCCCCAGGATAGGCTTCCATTCCCGGGCCTCCCCCACCAAATACATTGGGATGCTCCTCGAGACACTGTACAACAAACTGTCACGAGCCTGGAGAATCACTTGCTCAACCTCCCGCACAGCTCGTAGCTCCCGCCTCTCCCAAGAGCGGAAGTACTTCAGAAACCGGATGAGATGCTTATCCTTTGGGAAGTCCTTCCGATATTCGCCGGTCCGGTCGAAGGTGAAGCAGTTCTCAACCTGAGAGAGCCGATGATAGTCCATCGTCTCGGCCTCGGAACCTGAGGACTCAGCCAGTGCTGCTATTTCTGCATGTTCCCTGTCCATGTCTTCTACATTACGCCACGTGACGGCTGGCACCGGAGGCGGAGGAACAGAGTCGGCACCGGCAGTAGCAGGAATAGAGAAACCGCTTGGGGCAGCCATTTATCTGTAAAGATACGACAAATAAAAAATTAGAAAAAGCCACGGGCGAAAAAAAAAGAATGAAAACTGTAAAGGGGCTCTACTACAAGTAAAGTGAATAAAAGGCTGTCAATTTCTGACGAAATTTCGGCAGAGTTTCCCCTAGGCCATAGGCGTAAGAGAAAACACGGGTGCGCATCCACAAGGAGTGACGGCCCCAACAAAGTCACGGTGGGCCCCGAGGGACAACACCGGAAGTCCTCCGTTCAAAGAAGTCCTCCCTCCTCCCCTTCACTGGCTCGCTGCCTAAAAGGCCCCTTCGCCGGCACACCAGCGCGGTCCTCCCCGACACACTCCGCTCCTGCAGCCTTCCCCGATACGCCTATGGGAAGCCCTTCCCTGGCAAGCTCCATGGCAACCTGTCCCCGGCACGCCCGTGGGGAACCCTTCCCCGGTACGCCTTGAGGGGCCCTTCCCCGGCACGCTCCATAGCAACCTCTCCCCGGCACACCCGTGGGGAACCCTTTCCCGGCACGCCTTGAGGGGGCCTTCCCCGACACACCCGGCACCATCCCAACCCGACACGCCTCAACGATGCCTCCCCGGCATGGCCAGGCCCGTTCCTAATGGCACAGCCGACGCGTGCCTGCCCGACGCGACCAGCGGCCATCCACGATGCCGAAGGCGGAGAAGAAAAAGGGGAGAAGGGAAGATGAAGAAGGAGAAGAAGAAGTGAAAGAAGGGGGGGGAGGAGCCTAGGGCTCCGCCGTGCCCCAAACGGAGAGGAAGACGAAGGAGAAGAAGAAGAAGGAAGAAAAAAGGAGGAGGCAAAGGAGGAAGACGGAAGAGAAGGGGAAAGGGGGGAAGGGAGTCCCCTCCACGGCATCGTCCTCACCCTGATGAGGATGACGGCAAGGACGGCAACAACGACGGTGATGGTGATGCCCGGTGACGAAGGAGAAGGAGAAAGAGAAGAAGAGAGGACGGAGGGGGGGCGGTCGATTCGTCTGCCGCGGGAAACAGAGAGAGAGAGGGAGAGTTTGAATGAGAGTGGGGGTGGCCCGCTCGTGCCACCCCCGCCCCTTTTATAGGGTGAGCAACAAGGGGAGAAGAGAAAGGAAGGGGGAATGTTCACAAAAAGGAAAAAAAAAGAAAGGAAGAAAAAAAAGAAGAGAGAAAAAAAGAGAGAGAAGGAAATAAATAAATAAAAAGGGGGAGAAGAAGAAAAAAAAGAGAGAGAAGGGAAGGAAAAAAAAGAAAACAACAACAACAACAACAATAATATATATATATATATATATATATTTCTCCCACCCGCACGTTCCTATGTGCTGACGGGCATCCGTACAGGCAAAGACGGCTCCACCCCTACATTGGCGTTAGTTCCTCGTCAATAAATAAGTCCTTTTTCGGTGCAAGGCTTCGTGCCCTAGCCACCCGCTCTCACACAATATTGCCATTACGGACCTTACTTCCGAATCGGCAGAAAAAAAATTCCCCGTTGCGTTGGCATTGTCTTCTTACCAACGAATAAACCCTATCTTTCGGCGCAAGGCTTCAGGCCCTAGCCAACAATTATATATTATCCGCTCGTCAAAAAAAAAAGAGAAAAGAAAAAAATGAAAGAGAGCAAGGGGTTTAAAATAGAGATGCCCCGCCGTACTTGCCCCTACTCAGGGACAAGGGCAAAAATGACAACAACCCAGCTGTGGCGAAAACCCGAAGAGGGCTTTGCAGGCAAAATCGGGTACCCCGCCACGTGAAAACCCGAGAGGGCGCGTGGGCAAGAGCAAGAGGGGGCCGGTGCCGGTGAAAACCCGAAAGGGCACTTGTACCGGTAATGTGGTTTAAAAAAAAGGGAAGGGAGAAAAGAGAAGAAGAGGCCAACATATAACGTCAGTCCCCGACACCCCGTCGGCACTGACGAAAAGACAAAGAGACCAACATGTATATCAGTTCCCGGCACCCCGTCGGCACTGACGAAGAGACAAAGAGACCAACAAACCAGGTCAGCTCCCGGCACCCTGTCGGCACTGACGAAGAGACAAAGAGACCAACAAATCATGTCAGCTCCCGACACCCGTCGGCACTGACGAAGAGACAAAGAGACCAACAGGTATGTCAGTTCCCGGCACCCCGTCGGCACTGACGAAGAGACAAAGAGACCAATAAATCAGGTCAGCTCCCGGCACCATGTCGGCACTGACGAAGAGACAAAGAGACCAACATACTACGCCAGTCCCCGACGCCCAATCGGCACTGACGAAGAGACAAAGAAACCAACATATCACGTCAGTTCCCGGCACCCCGTCGGCACTGACGAAGAGACAAAGAGACCAACAAACTAGGTCAGCTCCCGTCACCCTGTCGGCACTGACGAAGAGACAAAGAGACCAACAAACCATGTCAGCTCCCAACACCCTGTCGGCACTGACGAAGGGACAAAGAGACCAACGTGCTACGTCAGTCCCCGGCACCCCGTCGGCACTGATGAAGAGACTAAGAGACCAACATACTACGTCAGTCCCTGGCACCCCATCGGCACTAATGAAGAGACAAAGAGACAAAGAGACCAACATACCACGTCAGTTCTCGACGCCCTGTCGGCACTGATGAAGAGAAGAAGAGACCAACAAACCACGTCAGTTCCCAGCACCCTATCGGCACTAATGAAGAGAAGAAGAGACCAACATACCATGTCAGTTCTCGGCACCCTATCGACACTGATGAAGAGAAGAAGAGACCAACACACCATGTCAGTTCCTGGCACCCCGTCGGCACTGACGAAGAGACAAAGAGACCAACAAACCACGTCAGTCCCCGACACCCCGTCGGCACTGATGAAGAGACGAAGAAACCAACATATCACGTCGGTTCCCAGCACCCCGTCGGCACTGATGAAGAGACAAAGAGACTAACAAACCACGTCAGCTCCCGACACCCCGTCGGCACTGACGAAGAGACAAAGAGACCAACAGGTATGTCAGTTCCCGGCACCCCGTCGGCACTGACGAAGAGACAAAGAGACAAACAAACCTGGTCAGCTCCTATCGGCACTGACGAAGAGACAAAGAGACCAACATACTATGCCAGTCTCCGACGCCCCATCGGCACTGATGAAGAGACAAAGAAACCAACATATCACGTCAGTTCCCAGCACCCCGTCGGTATTGACGAAGAGACAAAGAGACCAACAAACCAGGTCAGCTCCCGGCACCCTGTTGGCACTGACGAAGAGACAAAGAGACCAACAAACCATGTCAGCTCCCAACACCCCGTCGGCACTGACGAAGGGACAAAGAGACCTACGTGCTACGTCAGTCCCCGGCACCCCGTCGGCACTGATGAAGAGACTAAGAGACCAACATACTACGTCAGTCCCTGGCACCCCGTCGGCTCTGATGAAGTGATGGAGGCATCATCCATAATTCCCTTTGGCTAGGGTCTTCTTCACACTCCGGCATCGTTTGAGTTCGGGCCTCTCTCTCTAAAGGTCCACTTATCCTTTTTATGCTATTTACTTGAGTCATTTGATGTAATTTTTAGTTTATTTGAGTCATGTCCCTAGGTCTTACATTTATTTTCCTAAGTATTGAGTGTCATTAGACTGTGTAATGTGCTATTGGGCCCAATTCTTCGGGCTTGGCCCATGAGCCCCCCTACCCCTTCGGTTATTTGCTATTGAGTCTTTTGTAAGTGACTTATTGTAAAATGTGGGTTTCCTATATATAGGGCCCCATTTCCTTCATTTGGAGGTAATGAATGATTGAATACAAAAGATTTCCATTTGAGTGTTCAAACTTAGTTCTAGTGGAGTGAATCCTATAGTTGGGTGAGAAGCCCTAGGGGAGTGATTCCCCACCCCACCTCTCTCTCTTTCTCTCTCTTCCCCAAGGGGGGTTCGCCCCATTCCTCTCTCCTCCTCCTCCCAACCACCTCCAACCCCCACCTACCTCCATTAAGGCCCCTCCACTTCCCCACACCCCATTTACTTCCCCCTCTAGTTTCAAGGTAGAGTCTTCCCCATTCCAACACCATCTCCCCCATTCCAACCAAATCTTCCCCATTCCAACACAATCACCCCTCTTCCCCACACCATCTCCCATCTTCCAAGACCATTTTGAATTTTAATTCTCCTTCCCTCCAAGCCTTTGGCCGCCCCCCTCCCATCTCCATTAGGCTAGGTCGCCCCTTTCTCCACCCATTCTCCACCACCATTGCATACCCCACCCCTCCTCATCCAGCTGAAAACCTGCGACCTCCCCTTCTTCCTCCACCTCCCCTCAACCATTTGAACCCCTCCACACCTCCCATACCTTCCCCCCACCATTCTTCATCCACCCCTTCACCATATACTATCCCCTTCTTCTTCTTTTAGGGTCACTTGGAGGCTATGTCAGAGCTGCTGTTTGCAGTTCAGAAGTAGCAGTTGAACCAGCAACTTGCAGCGGCCACCACGACCTCCTCCGGACGAGTTTGAAGACCCAAGAGCCACCGTTGGAAGCGTCTACCAGTCTCCTTTTCAACAGAAGTGGTTTCATCTTCGTCCGAGCTGTGTGCTGTTCGGAAGCTCCGTTCTCCCACGACTGCTCAGAACTGCCTCTGCTGAAGCCCTGAAGCTGAGTAGAAGCTCTTCCACAACTCACCCTGGACGAATCAGTTCGAAAGCTCTTCTACAAAGTTATTCATCGCCCTGTCAACTTTCAGAATCAAGAAACGGAACTCTGTTCGGCATCCAGTAGCAGAAGTTATCAATTTTCTCCCTCTTCTGTACGGATCAGCTTCCCACAGTCTACACCGACCAGTCATCTTTGTTCAGAGCCTCCAGGTCTTCTCCGGCATCTTTTAGCATCCCCGTCAGTTTTTCTTTGAAGAGGACTTATCCACGATTCCAACGACTCTGACGGCGCATGATTCCGAGCTCGGGAGCTGCCGGGGCGTTCTCTGCAATCTGCTGTTAGAAGTCTGCAACTGCAGGTCCGAGAATCTGAAGCTCTGTTCAAACCTCCATCCTGGTCAGCAGCGGCTCCAGAAGAAATTAAAGAAATTCTAAGGCATTCCCTTCCCAGCTACGAAGATTTCCTCACCAGTCTCATCATCAGCGAAATTCCTGAGCGAGTTCTACAGCAGCAACACCGTCTACCTGTCCCTATTCGGAGAGAGCAGGCAGAACCGGCGACTTCATCGTTCCATGCTTTTAACCATAGTTTCCCCTCCCCGCTTGGCCGGCTGAAGGCCGCTCCCTGTGTGGAGGTAATTTTGGTTGTAATATCCCTTAACCCCCACCCCAAGATCCCCCTCCTGTGAGAGGTGTAGTGTTGTAATACGTTTGGGCAGGTCAAGCTACCCCGGCGTGGCGTGTGGGGATCCACCCGCCTCCCCGCTCGCCCTCGTCTCCGACCGGGACCGGTTTCTTCAAACCGGTCGAGTAAGTGCTCAAACCTTCACTCCATGTAGTGCTTGTCATTCAATATTTGTTCTTAATTCCGCTGGTTATGTGAGTGAGAGCCCGGTCCTCAAGCCCCGTTGTCTTGAGTGATCACCGTGGGAGAAGTACAACCGGTGCCTTTGGCACTTTGTCGGCCCCTTGAATTGGGCATCCATACCCATTGGGAATCCCATCTTGGCCTTGCTGGCCCTCTACCAGCAAGGGCCCAACCCCTCAACCTCACCTTGGCATTGCCAAGTTACCCCGGGCTTGGGTGAGTGTCGATAGAGCGGTGGCCCAATTCGGCCCATTTGAATGCGATTGTGCTTGCTTGCATTAGGTCCGAGGTTGTGTCACATCATGAAGAGACAAAGAGACCAACATACCACGTCAGTTCCCGACGCCCTGTCGGCACTGATGAAGAGAAGAAGAGACCAACAAACCACGCCAGTTCCCGGTACCCTGTCGGCATTGATGAAGAGAAGAAGAGACCAACATACCACGTCAGTTCTCGGCACCCTGTCGGCACTGATGAAGAGAAGAAGAGACCAACACACCACGTCAGTTCCCGGCACCCCGTCGGCACTGATGAAGAGACAAAGAGACCAACAAACCACGTCAGTCCCCGACACCCCGTCGGCACTGACGAAGAGACAAAGATACCAACAAACCATGTCAGCCCCCGGCACCCCGTTGGCACTAATGAAGAGACAAAGAGACCAACATACCACGTCAGTCCCCGGCACCCCATCAGCACTGATGAAGAGACGAAGAGACTGACGCGCTATGTCAGTCCCCGACACCCCGTCGGCACCAACAAAGGGAAGATGAGACCAGTACACCCGCAGGCACCGCCCGGCTCATCCTTCCCCCGCGCTACCCGTGGGTGGGGGGCATTTGTGGACATGCAAAACTGCACGCCCGTATGTCCCAACTAGTCGAGCATCAACGACAACGTCAACTGAAGAAACTGTGAAGAAGGGAGGGCCATTCGGACTCCCCGAACGCACACACACTACCGTGAAGCCGTCTCCGGAGTCACGACAGTGAAGAGAAATCAACCACCAAGGGCCCCACAATCCATGGGCCTCGAAGAAAATCAAATAGGTCACAACTCGCGCTCACAACCGGCTCAGAACTACCCATTTACCCCTTCAGCGGCACGCCCCTTTGGGGCTTTAGCGGGACGCCCCTGGAGCCCTTCAGCGGCACTCCCCCTGAGGCCTTCAACGGCACGCCCTTCAGCGGGACGCCCTCTGGCCCCTTCAGCGGCACGCCCTCAGTGGCCTTCAGCGGCACACCCCGTTGGCCCTTCAGCGGCACGCCCCTGGAGCCCTTCAGCGGCACGCCCCCTGAGGCCTTCAGCGGCACGCCCTCAGGGCCTTCAGCGGCACGACCTCAGTGGCCTTCAGCGGCACACCCCGTTGGCCCTTCAGCGGCATGCCCCCAACGCCCTTCAGCGACACGCCCTTTGGGCTCTTCAGCGGCACGCTTGCCGTGTCTTCCAGCGGCACGCCCTTTCGGCCCTCTCAGTGACACGCTTGTTTAGCCCGCCAGCGGCACAACGTTCAGGCATTTCAACGGCACGTCCGGCAGACCAAATCTCGTGCCCATGCCCTACAGATCTTTGGCGCGCAGTGGGATGTTCGAGGTGTCGGCCGGAGGTTGGGCAACGCGGGCTACTCCCCTGACATCAAGGACGGGGGAAGTCAAACCCCATCATGACCGGTCGCTTCCCGCTTCCGGCTGCCATGTTCGAACGCTCCCGCCGTGTGGGGTATAAAAACCCCTCTTCTTCGGAGCACAAGTAAGGGCGGAGGAGGAACACAAAAAAGAGGGGGGCCAGAGAGACCACCCCATACACCCAGAGAAGGAGGAGGCAGACAGAAGAAGGGAGAAGAGAGAAGAGGAAGAAGGAGAGCCCCGTCCGCCCAAGCTCGGCAAGCCCTGGGAGCTCCAGGGAAGAAAAGGCCAGAAAGAGAGAAAGAGAGTAAGAAAAGAGAGAGAGAGGTCCTATGTAGCGGGAGGTAGCGGGGGAAGAGAAGGGAGCCATCGCTCCTGCTCGGCCCCAGCTCTCTCCTTACCCCTTCTTCCCTTTTTTTATCTTCTTGTTCCTCTTCTCATCCCTTTTGTAGCTTGTTTCAGACATACTCTGTAACGCTTGACCCATGGACAACCATGGTCGTTTTCTATCATGAATAAAAGATGCCCCTCTGTTGGGTTTCATGTCATTCTCGTTGGTTTCTTCTTATGATGTGTTTTGCCACTTGCTTCTCCCCTTTCTATGGTGTTCTTGCTCTTTATGTTAATCTCCTTCCATGATGCCGGTCTGTCCGGTCTAATGTACAACGTCTTGGTGTAGCGCCATCCAGAGGGGTCCTTTGATAGTGGCTTCCTGTATGGGCTTCTCTCCCTATGAGTCTGACTCCAGAGCATGCCATTTATCTCAATAGAGTGTCCCCACTCCCGTAGAGGAGATGTGCTCTCCTTCTAGGCCGCTTGAGCCCCTGCTTCCTTAACATTCTTGATCTTCTTCCCCCCTGGTCAGTTAATGCACCCCTGGGCCTAGACCTAACCCAATGTGCCAACAGCTTCCTCTCATTGGTAGGCCAACCCATACCCTCCACCGCTATAGCTTCAAGCCCCTTGTCCGTTGCATCCTTGGCCCTTCTAGTCCGATGCAGTCCATCCCCAGCTAGCCCGGCACAGTCCCTCGTCCGTTGGCCGGTGCACTCCCTAATCGTCCCTGCCCGGCACACCCCAGGCCATCCTAGGCCGACACACTCTAGCCAGCCCCATCTGGTACACCTTCCAGCCTGGCACAGCCTATCATCCCCTCTAGCCGGTGCACCCCTAACCCTTCTAGCCCGGCACGCTCTTGGAGCCCTCTTGCCCGGCACGGTTGCCATATCCTCCTACCCAGTGCACTCCCAGTCTGTCTTAGCCGGGTCTCCCGCTCGTTGATTTCTCTGATGATTTTCAAAGATTCATCAAAGGTGATGCCGCCTTTGGGCGCCCACGCCCAATTGACGGGTTCTGCCACTCCTTGTGGGCGCGTTCCTGATGGGGGCATCCCTTGCCCCTCCACTTTTTTTGAGGCTCGGATCGTCGTCGACTTATGCCATTATGTCCGTCATGTGTTCGTGAGTCTAGTCATGTAATTTTTATATTTTATTTGAGTCTTAAACCATGTAATTTTCCTATTATTTGAGTCATGTACCTAGGTTAGTAGGTTATCTACCAAAGTCTTGTGTCATTATGTTGGTTTGTTAAGCTATTGGGCCCAACTAGTGGGCTAGGCCCAGGGGCACCCCTCCCTTGGACTGCTTTGGTCATTAGTTAGTTTGTCAGGGTCACTATGGTCATATGAAAGTATGGAGCCTATAAATAGGCCTCCCCTCCCTCTCATTGTAACAACTTTTGATGAATGAATTTGAATAGAACCCTTTTCCAACTCTAATCACATCTACCAAATTTCTTCTCTCTCTCTCTCTCTCTCTCATTCTCTCTCTATCTCCCCCCTCTTCAAGAAAGGGGTGCACCCTTCTCTCCCTCCCCACCTCCCAACCACCTCCACCCCCACTGTTTGCGACGGATTTTTATCCGACCATCTTATCGTTTTATTTCGCGTATATATGTGTATATGTACATATATACATGTCTTATTTCACGTATCGATCAACCAATTAACTAATCGGTAATTAACTGACTGATTGACGACGCGGCGTGCCAGTCACATGAGTGACGATTTTATGATGCGCTCATTCTGACCCGTGTCGGGCGAATGCGAGGTTCGGTCGAGACCAGCAGTCCGCCATACCATAAAGGCTATGGCGTTAATTACATCCCCCATGAGGAGGGAACACCTTTGATTAATTACCGAGATGAAGGTCTGTCGAGGCCAGAATAAAGGATACAGAGCATGCGAGTGATCATGCAAGATGCTATGATTGACTACACACCATTTATTAGGGTGGATCCTGGTACATGGCGGAGGACTTAGGCTCGAAGGCCACCTTCATGCGTAACAAGGCCTCCAATCAGGCGTAACCTGACCTTCTGGCAATGTTATTTGATATACCAAGGGTGCACCCGCTTGAGCATGCCTTAATGCGACATGAATGCTTGGCCTGAGGCATGATGGCAAAAATTCTAGACATATCAATTCAAGCTTGAACAGGCTAATTTATTAGTTCATTGACACAACGACATGATTCGGCGTGAAACCGGTGCAGCATTTGTGAAGAAATAGGTTAAAATGCTTGAAACGGCACCCTGAAACGTAGGTAAATGGCTTAAAACGGCGCCAGAAACCGTAGGTGAATGAAGGGGGTTAAACCGACGCGGCCTGATTGGGGCGCGCCGGGAAGGGCGCGCCGTTTTAAGGCGCGCCGTTTAAGGCGTGCCATGTATGAACGACGCCGATTTAGCCCAATCTCTCGAAAACCCAGATTTTATTGGTTTATTTATGGATTTATTAAAATGTTTTGAGAGATTTTGAAAGTTGATTGAGTTGATTATTCGTGGATCGGTCCCAAGCCATCCAAAAGTTAAGTCACGGGCTCGCGCGAGGTTCATACTCGAGCGCGGCGATCATTCCGAGTTTGGACTCGTTCAAGCCAGAATTTCGGCAACATCTCCCCATCCCGGAGGTGATGCGCTCGACAGTCGTCGTTTAAAAATGCCGTGCCACACAAATTTCAAAATTTATAACCGCACTCACTCACTCGAATGTTGTTGAAAATATGAGTACAGTGGTGAATACGGGTCGATCCCACGGGGAGAGAAGTTTGATTTTAGTTCAAGTTGGAGATACCCTTATGTTTGGAAAAATAAATTTTGTGTTTTGAGTGCGATTATCACTAAGTGGAATTGAAATTGCAACTTTAAATGACAAGAGATAAGTAAAGGAAATTTAGCCAACTGAGTGAAGAATGCCGTCGTTTCCACGCCGAGCCTTTGATGAAGATCGCTCCGCCTAGGAAGTCGACGCCGTGAGAGAATTTGAAGAAGAATTACCGCTTTGGGTATGTGTGATGAAACCGTGAAGAAAAGGTTTAGATTGAAATTGAAACAAAACACAAGTGAAAACACAAGTGACAATTATAACAGAAATCTATTGAAATAGAGATTTGGAAGGTAAAGAATAATTTGAAATCTAGAAGGAATTAGATAAAATGGAAAACATGAAAGTTGTAGAGAATGAAAAGATGAAGAACTGTTATGAAGAACACAGAAACAGAAAATGAAAGGAAGATAAGGAAAAACTTGAAAAACTATGACCTATTGGTTCGGATGAACAGTAATTGATAGAAAAATAGCACCTTGAAAAATTAATTCTAGAGCTCAAACGAAGAGGAATTTGATAAAGTGCAAGAAGAATAAAACTTAGATCTACAAGAGAAGAACAATTCTTATGCAGAACTCAGAGTTATTTGAGGACTAGAAAGACTTCAAAATGAAGAATAGGAAGAAGGTATCACCACGTATGAACAGTAAATGAACAGGATAGCACTTAAGAAAATGGGTATTAACTCTATGAATTTGGATGAATTTGAAGAAATGCTAAACAGAGAAGTTAAAGAACACTTGAAAACGAACAAGTTTCATGAAGACAAGAATTTGAAATAGGGATCACAACAATAAATAATTGAACCAAGAATAGACTGAATGCTTAAAAAGAACCTTGCATTAATATCAAATCAACTTACAAAGGTGACACCAAAAGCTTGTAAAACATCAAGATCCAACCCTCCTATGGAGCTTTACTAAGACTTACAATGAAGAACTTCAAGAATACAATGGAAAATCTCTATGCCGTGCGCCCACCTTCCGCCTGTCGTCCGCGTGTCGCACGCGGGCGCGTGCGCCCGCGTCTCCCCGCCGCTGTCGTCTGCTGCCGCGTGTGAGCACGCGGGCGCGTGCGCCCGTTGACCTGTTGACCGCCTGCAGACGCGGTTCAGTCGCGTTCGACCTGCCACGGCCCCCGCTGACCACGAACCCCCCCTCCCTTCGCCCCGCCGACCTCGTCGCCCGTGCCATTGGCGCAGGCGGGGCGAAGGCGGGAAAGGGGGGGGGGGGCGGGTTTAAACTTTTTTTTAAATATATATATATATATATCTATATATATATATAGTATATATATCGTTAAAAAAATTCTAAAAATATCAAATAATTTTTTTTTATTTTTTTTCTTTTCTTTTTGAACAACTTCCTGGGCTTCTGGCCCATTTTCACATATAACTTTTTTTTCTTTTTTTTTTCTTTTTCTTGGAGCTTTCCTTGTATTGCGTGCCTACATAAATACACAAAAATCGTTATTAAAATTAGTTAATTTCAGAAAATTAAACATTTGATTCAAACTCAACAATAAGTGTGAGAAGTGTATGTTTATGGTTATTTAAGCTCATAAAAATGTGTATAATCATGAATTAAGATGTAAAAATACACACTTATCACACCCACCAACTTACTCATTGCTAGTCCCTTAGCAATGCAAATAATCTCAAAATGTAAGAACTAACAAGAGTTTACAAAGTTCATGCCTCATTTCCAGATCATCGTTCATAGAATTGACTAAAGATTAGGAATCTGGAATTATTATCACATACTAGCCTTATGTAGGAAATTCAGGTACATGATCAGGAATTTTAATCAAAATTCAGTAGCACTTGTGCATGTGTAATACTAAATTCACACTATAGACCATTGCGTCCTCTAATTGCTATTCCGAACAAATGTCTTTCCATTCTGCACTTCTTAATTAGAGCGTTCAGCATACTAACTTTTGTCTGCCTTATTACTTTGTCCCTTTTGGGATCTTTTGTATCTTTTCTTTTTCTATACACACATGATGCTGCACTACCCTTCACTGTTTTACGCAAACCTCAACACGTCTTAGGTGAAGTCGGCCCGGTTACATAGATCAAAGTTCCATTTTCCTTTTGACGCGAACCTCAACACGTCTTAGGTGAAGTAGGCCCGATTACTCAGAATCGGAGCATTTTTCATGGTGAATTTTTTTTCTCATACTTTTGTATGGCAGAAAGCTTATAAATAAAAATCTCTTCCTTAAGAAGTGCTGAATATTTAGACAACATATTCAAAATAGCAGAAGGCTTGTCCTACGTGTTTCATTAGCGTGCAACGTGATTGTATTTTTCTAAAGTGCACATGAACTTTAAAGAGATTCTTAAATCAGTTTTCCATGGCTAGATTAGATAAATGTTCCATCATCCTTCTCCCTAATCTTTTCCATTCCAGAATCACTTTTCATGAGACATGAATCAAGGAACTCTAACTGGGGATGTACTGTAACGTTTGTCATAAAAAAAAATTGGGGTGAAAAATTGAGCGGTTGTATATATAAATGCAGAATGTGCAACATGATTTCCTGTCCCCCCAACTTAAATGACATTGTCCCTAATGGCATGAACAATAGAGATTAATAGAACAATGTAGATGAGAAGTTTATGAAGGAACGGGACAACCTGATGGTCGGGGTAAAATGACGAGAGCTTCGTTGCGTTTTGGCCTGACAATTGAAAAACAAACACACTAAAATAAGAAATCAAATCACAAAAACCGTGGGTTGCCTCCTAGAAGCCATTTATTAGCACATAAAAGTCACTAAAACTTTGGGTTGCCTCCCAAGAAGCGCTAAGTTTTATGTCGTCAGCCAGACACAAGGTAGAGCATTTAACCAACGTGTGGCATTCAGAATGAGCCACCATGTGATATTGTCTTCCTTCAAATTCCAGCCCTTATGCCATTGGAAGACAAGAGTAGACATGTACGGACTGGGGCTAGAAAGAGGCAAGACTCGCACATTATGGATTTTAGCGTTAACCCTGTATGTGAGCCAATTTTCAGCTGTAGGGATCCAGAAATGATTAATGTCTAATTTGTCAAGATCGAGGTGGAACCCTTGCACCATATCAATCCCTTGATCCCCTTCGCCTGTATCATCCTTCCGGACTAACCCTTTAGGAATGACTTCCTCCAAGGATATTTGTTTAGGGCCTGGTAGCTTAGGAACATGATTGTCATCCTTAGCCACGTTTCTTTCAGTAACAGCATCATGAACTTTAAGAGCATTGATCAATTTATCTTCCTGAGAGGAAGGTAAATTGAAGATGAATGTGGTTGGCACATCCTCCTCAGGTCCGAGAATCTCAAATTGGAGAGGCTCAACTGTAAGGGAAAAAGTAGAAGGAAGTACTAACTCATCCACAGATTCAGATGTCATTGGATAGGCCTCAGGGGTTAGATCAAATTTAAAATTTTCTAATGAAACCCCGTCATCATACCCCTCACTCATCTGAGGATTGTTAACCAGATTGTCCAACAATGGGGTGGATGGAGGAAATGTAAATGATTCTAGCCCGGCCCTTTCATCAGAGGTCATATCAAATGTGAAGTTCTCTAAGACGGGCCACTCATCACACTCCGTACTCAACTGAGAATTATCACTCAAATTTTTCAGAAATGGGGTCGGTAGATGAAATGTAAACTTTTCTAATAAGGCCCCATCATCATGTTCTTCCAGAGAAGGAGGATATTCAGAATTTTGTTCCATTAAATCAACAATTTTATTACTTACAACGTAATCCTCCTCTTGATTCATTTCTTCAATTGAGTTGTTTGGGCCATTATCCTTTACCGTAGTATTCTCAATCTCAAAACATGAGGTGATATGATCATCATAATGAGCATCATTATCCGTCAATTCACCCCCTACTTCCTTTCCTTCCTTTATCATGGTATTACGTGCACACACCCCCTCACTCTCAATAGTGATATCTTGAGCCAAAATGACAGGCAGAAGACTGTCATCGTCATCATCGTTCACATATTGAGGGGGTTGGTGTAAGGTTGAAGGAGAGGGTTGATAGGTAGACTGAGAGTACACGCTTTGAGGGTCAAAGCATTGGCTCGGTGAATCACCCCTAGTATCCATGTTGAATCCAAAATTTGGGTGAGATGAGTTGAGCGGAGGTTGAGTACACATGGTCCGCTCGTGGGTTGCTTGGGGTGAAAATTCAGACATATGGGCTTGAAATGGTGGATCCATCCAAGGCAAATTTGTGTGATTACTCCAGCCAAGATTGTAATCTGAAAATGTAGCATGCTTGGGCTGAGAGAATCCTAGGGCATTTTGGACCTGTGCTTGGATGACTGGAGAGAGTCGGGCTATAGTAGGACACTGACTCACATGGTGAGTGAGACTGGCACAGAATTCACAGACTTCCATGCCAGTGTGGGTTGGGTTTTCCGCCTGTTTGACATGTCCTACGAGTTGTTGATGAGAGGAGGCACGATTTATCGAATTTTCACTCAAAATCTCAAATAGATCATACGCCTCATCTTCACTTTTGCTCAAAAATGCCCCTCCACAATATATATCCACCATTTGCCTATCATAATCGGATAACCCCTCATAAAATGCAAATATAATTTGCCATTTGGGTAACCCATGATATGGACATTGACCTATTAAATCCTTTAGTCTGGCCCATGATTCATGAATTTCCTCTCCTGGACGTTGAGTAAATCCTGTAATCGCCCTTCTCATCATGTTGGTTCGGCCTATGGGGTAAAATTTTTTCAAAAATTCTAACTGCATAGCATCCCAAGTCCTGATAGTTTTTCCAAAACTCCTTAACCAACATTTTGCTTTATCTTTCAATGAGATTGGAAATAAGATCAACTTAAGGCATCATCATTAAAATTCTGAATTTTGATTAGGGAGTAAATTTCTAAAAAATCATCTAGATACCTATAAAGATTTTCATTGAGATTCCCATAAAAAGATGGGAGCATCTGGATGAGACTTGGACGAATCTCATATTGATCGACGAGAATGTCAGGGAGTTGAATACAGGTCGAGGGCTTGTAAGTAGAAGGATAAAAGTGCTCCTGCATAGGAGTTGATTTGTGATTTTATTTTTTTAATTTTTTTTGAAACTTTTTTATGCAAACACACACAAGTTATCACAAATTATCATAATGACCTAGATGTGACTCAGACCTACAAGTAGGGTTTCACAAAGTGATTAACGTGAGACTTAAGTTTACCCTCAATATGACAACCAGCCAGGTAAGGGGTGGGGAAGTGGGAGGTTCCCCCTACTTTCGTAGGGACCTTATTATGCCAAACCACTAACCCGCTTAAGGCGTTTGCCGTCCGACCGTCTGGCCTTAGGCACCGGTTTTCATATGAGAGTAAACCCAAATAACACAAGAACCACAGTGTGATCCTAGGGCCAACGTTTACTGACTTTTATTTATGGCGTAGGTCATGTAAAGATGCAAGGGAAATGTGGTTTGTGGGCTAAGGAAGGGTGATGAAATCCCCACCTTATGTTTATTAAATGTAGTGCCCTTAGAATATTTTGAAATGAAAATGCACATCACAATTTCAAACAAGGGGTTCTTTATGCAAAATGAATGCCAGAATATGGTGAGTAGAACGTACCTTGCCCCTCGCAATCTTCAATATGCAATTGACAGGAATTGAACAAAGAAAACTTCTATACTAAATGATGCATGTCCTAAAACATGATGTGTGGTTTCTAATTTTTTTTTAGATTTTGGTACAAGTATTTTTTTTTGTTTTTTAGTTAATAAACCTATCTAACTAGCACAAAAAAATTCTTTTGTTTTGATTGTTTTATGATTTTTATAAAGTTTTCAAGAAATTTTCAGATTTTTGTAAAGATTTTTTAGAAAGTGGAAAGATAGAACCTGTTTCTTGATTTCAGCCCTTTAGCAATGCTTCCGGGCTATTTAACGACGTTTCATATCCTTGGAATTTTAGGTTCGATCTTCCTCTTTCTTTGATTTTCAAATTTTTTTCTTTGTCCTGCACAAGTAAAAAGAGCAAAATGAATATTCACATATATACACCAAACACAAGAATATCCAACTATCATCATAATTCACTCCCCGGCAACGGCGCCAAAAATTTGATGCGCTCGACAATCGTCGTTTAAAAATGCCGTGCCACACAAATTTCAAAATTTATAACCGCACTCACTCACTCGAATGTTGTTGAAAATATGAGTACAGTGGTGAATACGGGTAGATCCCACGGGGAGAGAAGTTTGATTTTAGTTCAAGTTGGAGATACCCTTATGTTTAGAAAAGCAAATTTTGTGTTTTCAGTGCGATTATCACTAAGTGGAATTGAAATTGCAACTTTAAATGACAAGAGATAAGTAAAGGAAATTTAGCCAATTGAGTGAAGAATGCCGTCGTTTCCACGCCGAGCCTTTGATGAAGATCGCTCCGCCTAGGAAGTCGACGCCGTGAGAGAATTTGAAGAAGAATTATCGCTTTGGGTATGTGTGATGAAACCGTGAAGAAAAAGTTTAGATTGAAATTAAAACAAAACATAAGTGAAAACACAAGTGACAATTATAACAGAAATCTATTGAAATAGAGGTTTGGAAGGTAAAGAATAATTTGAAATCTAGAAGGAATTAGATAAAATGGAAAACATGAAAGTTGTAGAGAATGAAAAGATGAAGAACTGTTATGAAGAACACAGAAACAGAAAATGAAAGGAAGATAAGGAAAAACTTGAAAAACTATGACCTATTGGTTTGGATGAACAGTAATTGACAGAAAAATAGCACCTTGAAAACTTAATTCGAGAGCTCAAACGAAGAGGAATTTGACAAAGTGCAAGAAGAATAAAACTTAGATCTACAAGAGAGGAACAATTCTTATGAAGAACGCAGAGTTATTTGAGGACTAGAAAGACTTCAAAATGAAGAAATGGAAGAAGGTATCACCACGTATGAACAGTAAATGCACAGGATAGCACTTAAGAAAATGGGTATTAACTCTATGAATTTGGACGAATTTGAAGAAATGCTAAACAGAGAAGTTAAAGAACACTTGAAAACGAACAACTTTCATGAAGACAAGAATTTGAAATGGAGATCAGAACAATAATTAATTGAAGCAAGACTAGACTGAATGTTTAAAAAGAACCTTGCATTAATATCAAATCAACTTACAAAGGTGACACCAAAAGCTTGTAAAACATCAAGATCCAACCCTCCTATGGAGCTCTACTAAGACTTACAATGAAGAACTTCAAGAATACAATGGAAAAACTCTATGCTATCTCTCCTTCTAACTATCCCTAACAACTAACTACTCTTCCATTACAAATGAAGGCCCTTTATATAGGGCAACACATAACACCCCCTCTCATGTGAAACAACTCAAGTGCACCTAATTTTGACCTAAATTGGTAGGCTGGAATGTTCTGCACATTTTTTTCAATTTTTTCTGGCATTTTTTTGGCCTTCTTTTCCTTCTCTTTCTCTATTTCTCTCACTTTCTCTCTCTGCCAGCACGTTGCGCCGACCGGCGCCGAACGGGTTAGGCCAACCGCCCGTGGGCCTGCCGTGTGCCCACCTTTCGCCTGCCGTCCGCGTGTCGCACGCGGGCGCGTGCGCCCGCGTCTCCCCGCCGCTGTCGTCTACTGCCGCGTGTGAGCATGCGGGCGCGTGCGCCCGTTGACCTGCCGACCGCCTGCAGACGCGGTTCAGCCGCGTTCGACCTGCCACGGCCCCCGCTGACCACGAACCCCCCCTCCCTTCGCCCCGCCGACCTCGTCGCCCGTGCCATTGGCGCGGGCGAGGCGAAGGCGGGAAAGGGGGGGCGGGTTTAAACTTTTTTTTAAATATATATATATATATATATATATATATATATAATATATATCTATATATCTATATATATATATAGTATATATATCGTTAGAAAATTCTAAAAAATATCAAATAATTTTATTTTTTTTATTTTTTTCTTTTCTTTTTGAACAACTTCCTGGGCTTCTGGCCCATTTTCACATATAACTATTTTTTCTTTTTTTTCTTTTTCTTGGAGCTTTTCTCGTATTACGTGCCTGCATAAATACACAAAAATCGTTATTAAAATTAGTTAATTTCAGAAAATTAAACATTTGATTCAAACTCAACAATAAGTGTGAGAAGTGTATATTTATGGTTATTTAAGCTCATAAAAATGTGTATAATCATGAATTAAGATGTAAAAATACACACTTATCAGGAGGATTTGTCGGGGAGAAGCGGGGAGCACTCATGTAGTGGAGCAAACCCCTACGGGCCGGGTGGCACAACGGCGGCCGGCAAAAACCCGAACGGAGAGGAAAACCCCGAGGTCAAACTTGCTAGGGGCACCAAATCCGCGGGTAACAGCGAGCGAATGGGGCAACTCATTATGGGAGCGAAGACCCCGAGGTGATGTGACACAATATGCAGCGGAGACTTTGATTCCTTGGACCTAATTCGCATTCACAATTACAAGGCGCCGAGACTATGTTGAAGCTACCAACGCACCGTGCGCACGCGATTCCCGTGGTGACCCGGTGATACCGAGTCTAGGTGGTGGAGATAGCCCCTGACTGGTTAGAGGACCAGCACCACTTTAGTTAGCCCTCCCGAAGGTTTGAAAGCCCACAAACAAGGGCGGCCGGATGCCTTAAGGGCACGGGGTCACTCGCTCACTTGTGACCACGGTGACCACACTGAAGGTGGCACCGGGAACGGGCACTCGCTCTCCTACCGGCCGATATGTTTCGCAGATATTAACTAAACAGATATAAGGAGATAAGGGCAGGAGGCTCACCTGGTTGGTTTGAGGAAACCAACCCCAGTCGGAGACGAGGGCGAGCGGGGAAGTGTGGGTTCCCCGCACACTGTGCCGATGAAGCTTCGAACCTGTTTAAGTATACATTCACTACTCCTCACGCAGGAGGGTGATCTCGGGGGTGGGAAATGATAGATTACATCAAACACTACCTCCCGCAGGGAGGGGCGGTAAGCCGGCCAGGCGAGAGGGAGAGATCGGCTTGGAAGCCCACGAGGAGGGACCGCTTCTGGATTGGACTGCTGGCTGTGGATGCTGATAGGCAGTCGGTGTAGTCCCTGTAGATCTCTGTCAGGATTTTTTCCGATGGCGAGCCTAGGGGGGATCTCTTCGTAACAGGAACCCCAACTCCTCTGATTTATGTGGAATTATTCTGACGTCATTGTAGGTTGCTGTGGAGGTCGGAGTAGGACAACAGGATCAGGGACAGAAGACTCCCTGTATCTAGTGGCAGGTTGCAGAGGTTGCCACGGCCGGTCCCATATGCCGAATCACGAACCGTTGGAGTTTTTGGAACCGTGGATGAAGCCTCTACACAGAAAAACTGTCGGCAACACCTTCTGAGGTCGGAGTGGGCAGGAGGACGCCGATGAGTGAGAACTGGTTGCTGTAGACTGCAGGAGGCAGACCCGCGTGATTGAGGGAGAAAATTCGGAACTCTGGCTCCCGGTGGTCGAATGCCGTTCCGCTTCTTGCTCCTGATCGGGGACAGGGGGAGGAAGAATTTTGATGAAGGAACTTCGGCCTGATTCCTCCGCCGTTGGTTGTGACGTTGCTTCCAACCGGGCTCAGGTTCTCTGCAGAGGAGGTCTGGCGCAGTTGGGGAAGAACAGCTCTCCCGGACGGTCACGAACTCGGAACTGGACAATTCCACCTCGCTTGTGAAGTAGACTTGTAGATCTTTCCGTCGATGTAGGCAACACCCCCAGCAAGACCAGGATGGAGTCGTGGACGGAGCTTCAACTGGGTGCTGGTCTGCTGGTCTTCTCTGCACACAGGTTGGAGATTGAGTGGTGGGGTTAGGTTAAGGGGGGGGTGGAGTTTGGTAATGGAGGAAGGGTGGGGATGATTGTAGATGGGGGAGGGATGTGTGGAGGTGTTGAAGGGGGTGGAGCTGGTGGGAGGGAGGTGCAGGAGGGGGAAGGGGAGTGGGGGCCGAAACTTGGAGAGGGGAGGGTGGAGGGGGGGTCGGCCAAGGTAGTGGGGGTGGGTGTAAGGGGGGGGGGTGAGAATGGTGCGCAAGTATTAGAAGGGGGGGGGTGGCTGCTTGGGTCGCACAAGGGACTTAATGGGGGTGTGGGGGAGTGGAAGAGTTGCCTTGGATGTGGGGAGATGTATGGGGAATAGGGAGGGTTGTCTAGGGAAGGTGAAAGGTTGCTTGGGATGTGGAAGGGATTTAAGGGAGTAATGGCCTTGGGAATATGAAAGGGTGGAAGGGTGAGGTGGCAGCTGAGGTGGCAGGGGGAGGGGGAGGTGAAAGGGCAGGTTCGCCCAAGGGAGAGAGAGAGAGAGGAGGGGGGAGAGAGAGAGAGGGGTTCGACCCCTAGAGAGAGAGAGAGAGAATTAGAGAGCTAGAGAGAGAGGGAGATGCACTTAAGCTCAAATTTGTAATACTTCATTACTTCAAAAGAGGGGGTTTGGGGTCCTATATATAGGAAAACCCAATTTACAAAAAGTCCTCATGAAATGGACAAATGACGGAAGACCAAGGGTTGGGGAGAGGGGCGCCCATGGGCCAGACCAAAGACATGGCCCAATAAGGCCTACTAGCCCCTTTAGCCCACTAGCCCGCATACAAACATAAGTAAATAACATGATATCCTAGTAACATGACTCAAAACATAGGCAAATACATCAAAATGACTCAAGAAAGTAGGAAAATGTAATAGGATGATAAGCACCAAAGTTCTGACTGAAGAAGGGCTGCTCCCTAGCTGCCTCCGGGAGGGAGAGAAGTGCCAAGCCAGAGGGTATGTGGTGTGATGCCCTCATCAATTCTCCCGGGCGGCGAAGAGCTCGACTCTGTCGAGTAAAGGCCCTCCCTGCTGCGGTACTGCTCTAGGAGATCGGGGGACAGCTGCTGGAGATCCTCCCGACTCACCCAGGTATCGTCCGAGGGTGGTCGTCCTTTCCACCGGACCAGGTAGCGCTCATACGCCTTGTTCCTTGTGATGGTAACCTGTTCATCTAATATCTGCTCCACTTCATCGCGCCGGTTTCTCGATTGGGGTTGAGCTCTCTGGGGTGTGGGGGCGCTCTCAAAGGAGGGAGTAGGCTGGATTTCCTCACCGGGTGTCACCGTGGGGCCTTTGTAGGGCACCAGGTCAACCACATTGAATGTGGGGCTTACTCCGTACTCTTCAGGGAGGTCCAACACGTAAGCATTGGTGCCAAGGCGTCTCAGCACCTGGAAGGGGCCAGCTCCACGCGACCTCAACTTCGAAGTGTTCCCAGGGAACAACCTCTCAGTTCTCACCATCACAAAATCACCAATTTAGAATTCCTGGTAGCGGCGGTGGGAGTCAGCAGACTTCTTGTAAATCTCATTGCTCTTGTTAATGTTTTTGCGAATTTCTTCATGCAACTCTCTAATGTGTTGTGCAAAGGACTCAGCAGTGCTGGATACTCTAGCATGCAGGGGTAGGGGAATGAGATCTGTTGGCTTCCTGGGCTTGTAGCCATGCACAGCTTCGAAAAGGACTCATGCCTATGGACCTATTGGTGGAATTGTTGTAGGCAAACTCAGCTTGAGGCAGGATGAGATCCCAGTTTCCAGGGCGATCTTCAACAAGGCATCGCAGAAGGTTCCCTAGGCTCCGATTGACAACTTCAGTCTGGCCATCGGTTTGAGGGTGGTAGGCTGTGGAAAACTTAAGCAGGGTCCCCATTAGATGCCAGAGGGTCTTCCAAAAGTAGCTGGTGAATTTGACATCCCGATCTGAGATAATGGTCTTGGGCAGACCATGGAGGCGGACCACCTCATCAAAGAATAGGTGGGCCACGTGAGAGGCGTCTGAGGTTTTGGAACAGGGGATGAAATGGGCCATTTTAGAGAATCGGTCCACTACGACAAAAATGGAGTCATGCTTCCTTTGGGTCCGAGGTAGCCCTAACACGAAGTCCATACTCAGATCCTGCCATGGCCGGTCCGGGACGGGTAGAGGGGTGTACAGGCCTGTGTTTTGTTTGACTTGTTTAGCAGTTGCACATGTACGGCATTGCCCCACAATTTTGGCCACATCCCTTTTGAGGCTGGGCCAATAGAATTGCCCTTCTACTAAGGCAATGGTTTTGTGAACCCCAAAGTGCCCAGCCAAGCCTCCAGCATGTAATTCCCAGACTAATAGATCGCGCAATGAGGTTCTAGGTATGCAAAGTTTGTGTCCTCTGAAGATGAATCCGTCCTCCAGGATGAAACCCTGATGTTCCTGGGGTGAATGGGTGGTCAGTTTGGTGTGGACATGCCCAAAATCAGGACAATCCGGGTACTCTTCCTTAACCCGGTCGAATCCTACCACTTCTACCCGAATGGTAGCTAGCAGGGAGACTCTCCTACTTAGAGCATCGGCTGCCCGGTTTTCACTTCCGGCCTTATGTTTGATTACAAAGGTGTAGGCCTGGATGTATTCGACCCATCGGGCATGTCGGGCATTCAGTTTTTGTTGGGAGTTGAGGTATTTTAGGGCCTCATGGTCGGAGAATATGACAAACTCTCTGGGCAAGAGGTAGTGCCTCCAATGTCGGAGAGATTGCACCACAGCGTAGAATTCTTTGTCATAGGTGGAGTATTTCATCCGAGCATCACATAATTTCTCGCTAAAGTAGGCCACAGGATGTCCCTCTTGACTGAGGATCCCACCAATTCCCACCCCAGAAGCATCACAAGTTACCTCGAAGACTTTGGAGAAGTCAGGGAGGCATAAAACTGGGGCTTGGGTCATCCTCTCCTTTAGTTCTTGGAAAGCCCTAGAAGCCGACTTGGTCCAAACAAAGGTCCCCTTTTTAAGGCAGTCTGTGATAGGGGCAGTGACTGTGCTGAACCCTCGGATGAACCTACGGTAAAAGGTGGCTAACCCATGGAAACTGCGGACTTCATGGAGGGTGCGGGGTTTCGGCCAATTGAGGATGGCTTGGACTTTTTCAGGGTCCATGGATACTCCTTCTGTGGAGACAACATACCCAAGGAAGGTAATGGATTGGGTCATGAAGTGACATTTTCCTAAATTGGCAAATAGACTTTCCTTCCTAAGGGTGGTGCAAACTTGCTTTAGATGACTGAGGTGGGCTTCCTCGGATTGGCTGTAGATGAGGATGTCATCAAAATACACTACCAGGAAGACTCCAATGTATGGCCTAAGGACCTCGGTCATAAGGCGCATGAAGGTACTTGGGGCATTTGAGAGCCCAAAAGGCATCACCAACCATTCATAAAGCCCATCTTTGGTTTTAAAGGCCATTTTTCATTCATCCCCTGACCTTATCCTAACCTGATGATAGCCACTTTTGAGGTCTATTTTGGAAAATATGGTGGCTCCGGCGAGCATGTCCAGCATATCGTCAAGTCTAGGTATGGGGAACCTATATTTGACAGTAATCTTGTTGATGGCCCTACTATCAACACACATTCACCATGTCCCGTCCTTCTTTGGTGTGAGGAGGGCCGGGACGGCACATGGGCTTTTGCTCAGCCTAAGAAAGCCCTTTCTAATCAGTTCCTCCACTTGCCTTCTTAACTCAGCATGTTCTGTGGGGTTGAGGCGATAGTGGGGGAGGTTTGGGAGGGTGGCTCCCGGGACGAGATCTATAGCATGTTGGACATCCCTCATGGGTGGTAGTTGGTCGGGGAGTTCCTCGGGGAATACGTCCTTAAATTCTTCTAGGAGAGGGTGGATTTCCACGGGGTGAGGATTGGAGGGGGTTGCCTCTCCAAGACATATGACAATAGCACAAAGTGGTGTCCCTCGGGTTAACTCTTCCTCGAGCTCTCTCCTAGTGATGAGGTGGAGGCCTTTGACTGGCCCGGTGGGTTTTTCAAGGGTGGGGTTTTGGGTTGTTGTTTGGGTTGGTGCAGAGGAGGCCTTGGGTTTTGGTGGTGTAGGAAGGATTCCCTTGGTGGGTGGTTCTTTTTGGGGAGGGGAGGGGTTGAGGCGGATACTCTTCCCCTCGTGGTCAAAGGTGCATGTGTTCATTTTCCCATGGATGGTGGCATTGACATCATATATCCAAGGTCTCCCTAAGAGGATGCTTTCTACAGCCATAGGTATGATATCACACCATATTTGCCCTTGGTAGGATGAGAAGGTGATGGGGATAAGACAACATGTGTTGACGGGTAGAGAGTGATTGTTTATCCATGATACACGATAAGGTTTGGGGTGGGGTGTAGGGGTAAGTCCTAGGAGCTTGACAGTGTCCGGAGACACGGCGTTGACACAACTCCCGTTGTCTAGGATGACCTTCCTAACATGGTCCCCGATCTTGACAAATGTGTGAAAAATGGAAGTCCTTCGCCAGTCATCCTCTTGTGGTTGGGTAAGGGTGCACCTTATCACCCCTAGGTGGTTTGAGTGGGGGTCCTCTTCGACTTCTTCCTCAAAGAATTGCTCATTGTATTCCTCTTCCCATCCTAAAGCAGCCTCGTATTCCTCAATAGTACTCTCGGGTGTTTCCTGGGAAGTAGAAGGTCCACTTTCAATGACTAGGTTTGACAAACCCTTGGAGGGACATTGGGTGGCTATGTGGCCATAGCCATGGCATCAAAAGCACTTGACCGAATTGCTCATTGGGGTCTTCCTTTTGGGGTTGTCTTCCCTTCGGGGAGGAGGGTTGGGTGTGGTTGGCTGAGGGGAGGGTTTTGTAGGAGTTCCCCCACTGGGAGGAGGTGTTCTCAATAGGGGAGGGAGGTTGGGACGTGGTCCCGGTCCTTTGGGGGGGCGAACCTAGAGTTTCTAGAGAACCTCTCTACATCCCGGGCTATTTGATAGGCAATTTCAAGGCTATGAGCCTCTCTCATGTAAAGTTCCCTTTTGATGTGGGGAAGGAGACCATTCCTAAACCGTGATAGGGTGACAGTTGGGTCTTCGAAGACACTGCATCTTAAGAGGTATGAGTCAAACTTTTCTATGTATTCCTCCACGGTTTTCCCTTCTTGGGTAAGGCTTTGCAATTCGTCAAGGAGAAGTTGGCTATAGGAGTGGGGAAGATACTTATCTCTAAGTTGTGTCTTCATGTCTAACCATGTGTTAATGGGTTCTTCGCGCCTAATTCTTCTTTGACTCTCTACCTTTAGCCAATAGGTTTTGGCTAACTTAAGAAGGTGCATCTTGGCCAACCTAACCTTTCTCTCTTCGGACATGGGATACCATTCAAAGTATTGGTCCATGCCATGCTCCCATTCCTCATAGACACTTGGGTTATGGGACCCATCAAAATTTGGTGCCTCTACTTTGATCATTTTTAGGAGGAACTCATCTCGATCCTCGTGGGGTTGTCTCTCATAATGCCGAGGCCGTTGGGGTCTCTCTGGTTCGTGGTACCACTCATTCTCAAGGTCTTCCCTACCCGGATCAACCTGTGGAGGGGGAGCTCTTGGGGCCGGGATCCTAGGTGGGGCCCTCACTTCCTCAAGTCTATCCATTCGGGTGGTAAGTCCATCAAGTTTCTCCATAATAGTTCTAAGGGTAGTCTCAAATTGCTCCATTGGGGCTTGTGGGACTTCACTAGGGATGCCTTGGTTGCCCAGAGAATGGGAACTCATGGGGGGATTTGAAGTAGAGTGGTCGGTTTGGTAAACAGTGCCTCTACGGGTGGACATGCACGAAGATGAAGAGACCGACACACAGAGGGTGGAAATGCAATAGCCCTTGGACCTAGGCTTGTAGAGACAAGTCTAAAACTTGCTCTGATACCACTTGATGTGACACAATATGCAGCGGAGACTTTGATTCCTTGGACCTAATTCGCATTCACAATTACAAGGCGCCGAGACTATGTTGAAGCTACCAACGCACCGTGCGCACGCGATTCCCGTGGTGACCCGGTGATACCGAGTCTAGGTGGTGGAGATAGCCCTGGTTAGAGGACCAGCACCACTTTAGTTAGCCCTCCCGAAGGTTTGAAAGCCCACAAACAAGGGCGGCCGGATGCCTTAAGGGCACGGGGTCACTCGCTCACTTGTGACCACGGTGACCACACTGAAGGTGGCACCGGGAACGGGCACTCGCTCTCCTACCGGCCGATATGTTTCGCAGATATTAACTAAACAGATATAAGGAGACAAGGGCAGGAGGCTCACCTGGTTGGTTTGAGGAAACCAACCCCAGTCGGAGACGAGGGCGAGCGGGGAAGTGTGGGTTCCCCGCACACTGCGCCGATGAAGCTTCGAACCTGTTTAAGTATACATTCACTACTCCTCACGCAGGAGGGTGATCTCGGGGGTGGGAAATGATAGATTACATCAAACACTACCTCCCGCAGGGAGGGGCGGTAAGCCGGCCAGGCGAGAGGGAGAGATCGGCTTGGAAGCCCACGAGGAGGGACCGCTTCTGGATTGGACTGCTGGCTGTGGATGCTGATAGGCAGTCGGTGTAGTCCCTGTAGATCTCTGTCAGGATTTTTTCGATGGCAAGCCCAGGGGGGATCTCTTCGTAACAGGAACCCCAACTCCTCTGATTTATGTGGAATTATTCTGACGTCATTGCAGGTTGCTGTGGAGGTCGGAGTAGGACAACAGGATCAGGGACAGAAGACTCCCTGTATCTAGTGGCAGGTTACAGAGGTTGCCACGGCCACTCCCGGATGCCGAATCATGAACCGTTGGAGTTTTTGGAACCGTGGACGAAGCCTCTACACAGAAAAACTGTCGGTAACACCTTCTGAGGTCGGAGTGGGCAGGAGGATGCCGATGAGTGAGAACTGGTTGCTGTAGACTGCAGGAGGCAGACCCGCGTGATTGAGGGAGAAAATTCGGAACTCTGGATCCCGGTGGTCGAATGCCGTTCTGCTTCTTGCTCCTGATCGGGGACAGGGGGAGGAAGAATTTTGATGAAGGAACTTCGGTCTGATTCCTCCGCCGTTGGTCGTGACGTTGCTTCCAACCGGGCTCAGGTTCTCTGCAGAGGAGGTCTGGCGCAGTTGGGGAAGAACAGCTCTCCCGGACGGTCACGAACTCGGAACTGGACGATTCCACCTCGCTTGCGAAGTAGACTTGTAGATATTTCCGTTGATGTAGGCAACACCCCCAGAAGGACCAGGATGGAGTCGTGGACGGAGCTTCAACTGGGTGCTGGTCTGCTGGTCTTCTCTGCACACAGGTTGGAGATTGAGTGGTGGGGTTAGGTTAAGGGGGGGGTGGAGTTTGGTAATGGAGGAAGGGTGGGGATGATTGTAGATGGGGGAGGGATGTGTGGAGGTGTTGAAGGGGGTGGAGCTGGTGGGAGGGAGGTGCAGGAGGGGGAAGGGGAGTGGGGGCCGAAACTTGGAGAGGGGAGGGTGGAGGGGGGGTCGGCCAAGGTAGTGGGGGTGGGTGTAAGGGGGGGGGTGAGAATGGTGCGCAAGTATTAGAAGGGGGGGTGGCTGCTTGGGTCGCACAAGGGACTTAATGGGGGTGTGGGGGAGTGGAAGAGTTGCCTTGGATGTGGGGAGATGTAGGGGAATAGGGAGGGTTGTCTAGGGAAGGTGAAAAGTTACTTGGGATGTGGAAGGGATTTAAGGGAGTAATGGCCTTGGGAATATGAAAGGGTGGAAGGGTGAGGTGGCAGCTGAGGTGGCAGGGGGAGGGGGAGGTGAAAGGGCAGGTTCAGGAGGGGGGAGAGAGAGAGAGGGGTTCGACCCCTAGAGAGAGAGAGAGAGAGAGAGAGAATTAGAGAGCTAGAGAGAGAGGGAGATGCACTTAAGCTCAAATTTGTAATACTTCATTACTTCAAAAGAGGGGGTTTGGGGTCCTATATATAGGAAAACCCAATTTACAAAAAGTCCTCATGAAATGGACAAATGACGGAAGACCAAGGGTTGGGGAGAGGGGCGCCCATGGGCCAGACCAAAGACATGGCCCAATAAGGCCTACTAGCCCCTTTAGCCCACTAGCCCGCATACAAACATAAGTAAATAACATGATATCCTAGTAACATGACTCAAAACATAGGCAAATACATCAAAATGACTCAAGAAAGTAGGAAAATGTAATAGGATGATAAGCACCAAAGTCCTGACTGAAGAAGGGCTGCTCCCTAGCTGCCTCCGGGAGGGAGAGAAGTGCCAAGCCAGAGGGTATGTGGTGTGATGCCCTCATCACGAGGGCTAGCCTACGAGGGGCACGCGACCCGAGTCACCACAACACTCCACGGCCACCACAAAGTCATCACGAGGGCTAGCCTACGAGGGGAACACAACCCACGGCCACCACAAAGTCCATTAAGGACCGTGGATTTTGACTGCAAGGCTTAGCCCCGTTGCTGTGCACCCGATGGTCTGCAGGGACATTCGTCATCAATGAACGAGCCCACTGTCGGCCAGGTGACTGATGCAGAAGACTTGGGGAATATCCCCCTCCCCGGATGCTGGGGTGATGCTACAGAGCATACTCCCGTTAAGGTGTAAGCTATACGAAAGGAAGCAGTGTGAGACATCGCTTGACGGCGGCAGACGGGCAAAGGAGTTGCTTATAAGCATGGTAAAATGATGAAGCCCCACGGGCGAAGCAGGCTAACATGAGCACGATATGTGATTAACACGTAGCCCGGGGTACGGAATATGTGTGCATATATATATGATATTCGGAAGCAAGCAGACATGAGGCTCGCCGTTGAACAACTGGGGACAATCTAAGAGCTCTTCCCCGCCCCTCTGGCCTATGAAGCAGGGCACATAGGGGACGGTGAAGGGTCTTCATCCCTGGGCGGAGACAGACAAAGATATGCACACAAGTGCATCTCTGCTCACAAACCCCGTGGAATATTCAGTGCCAAGCCCGGCCGTTGCATCAGACTCGAAAGCAAGAGAAAACCCCGGGGAGGGGGGCTGAGTGATTCATATAGCCCGAAGGCATACCCAATGTCGGAGAAACCGACTACACGAGAGTATATATATATTGGGGAAACCATTAAATGCACGCTCGAAGGAGGGTGAGAGGGAGAGAGGAAGAGATACAACAACAACCACAAAGGCTTTTCATTCATCCCGTGAACAGCACAGGTATATATATACAGAGCATATAGATTCCGGCGCCGTCGTTGTCGATCGGCCGTCGTTTACCAATGAAGAAAGGATTACAGACAAAGTGAAAAGGGTAAAGGAAAATGGTGAGAGGAGGGGAGGTCAGGCTCATATCATCGCCCCTCCCCTCCTTCACTTACATTGCGCCAGAAGAAGAAAACCAAAAGAAGAGAAGAGGGATCCACCGGGAGGAACGCGGAGACCCACCTAAATCGATAAGAAACTGATGGTCTCCCTCTCCGATTCTGGAAAGCTCGAGTGGAGCGTGGTGGCGGCCACCGAGAAGCTCAAGACTGAGGCTTCTTCAGATCGAAAACCCTCGACCCGTCTCCCTGGACCTCTCTTCTCTCTTTCTAATTCTCTTTTTTTTTCTTTTGATTCCGCCTCTTTCTTCTCCTCTCTCTTCGGATCCCCCCTTTTTCTCTGGCCGAAGGCAGACATATATAGAGCCTTTTGTTAATCCAGCGCCCCGGGGAGGGGGGCGCGCCGGATTTGGTGCCGCTGGGAAAAGGTCCCGGTTGGCTTTTTGCGCGCCGATTCGACGGCGCCGTATTAAGGGGCGCCGTTTTAATTTGCTTGTTCGGCACGGCTAGGCCGGTGGGTCCGGGGATGATTCCGGAAGCTCCCGTTGACTGTTCCTTCCGCGCTGGCCTTTGAAAAAACCTTGACGTGGTGTCGAGGAAGCTCTCGATATGACGAACGGCCTTGATCAGACCTCCGCGTGTGTCTGGCTCGATCATACGGGCATCCTGTTGACACGGCCTTCGGCACTATGATTTGGGCTTCTGGTCGAGACGTACTCGTGCTCGGGGCTTCTTTACGGGACGGTGTTGCATCCCGGACTATTCTGCCTTGAATGGCTATCGATCGGCCACTAATGGGCCCATTATGATGAGGAGCCGAACCCATGTCAGGTGATCGGGACCCTCTGCTGACAGAGCCCTCGGCCCCTTGTTATGGACGGGTGGGGACGCTTTTCCTCCTTAGGAGAGCCATTGGGTAGAACGTTGTCCTTGGTCGGGCGACGGGTGTGGGGTAGCGACATGATGAGGTCGATGCCGGATCATTGGGCAGGCTTGATCGCTCCGCCGGTTGGTTGCAGGTTCACTTCGACTCTCCTGAGGTAAAGTCCCCGGTGCTCATTTCAAGGTGACTTGGGGCTCCGTCTGCTTGAAGGGTCTTTGATAAGGTGATCTTCATCGGCTTCTGTGCTTCAGCGGGCCGTATCATTCGTCTTTACGGCTTGGTCGCCAAAGGATTATATTTTGAGTGCCAACAAATGCCCCCCAGATGTAGGCGGTGCAAGTGAGGCAGGAATGTGGCAAGGCCTACGGATGAGCTTCGTTTGGCTGACAGAAGCTCGAACGGCACTTAATTCCAGCTTCGGATGTTAATCCGGCGCCGCAAGAAGCTTGAACGGCACCATTTAAAATGGCGTGCCCTCGAGCTTCGGAGGTTAAAACGGCGCCGATGTAACCGGCGCGCCCTGAGCTTTGGGGGTTGAGACGGCGCGGCCTCCACGGCGCGCCAATTACTTAAAACGGCGTGCCCCGGGGCGCGCCGTTTTAACAGGGGTGGAGCCCCCTATATATTATTTTCTTCTTTGTTTTTTCTTCATAGTTCTTCATTTGCAAATCTTCTTTCTCTCACCTCCCTTTCTCCTCTTCCCGCGGCGCCGAGTGGCTCAGGGTTCGGGCGATTTCGCCCTGTGAGCGGGTGAGTTGAGTGTTATTCTATTCGGGTTCTGAACCCATTCTTCGGGCCCCAGGAGGCTCCTTGTAGGACTTGTCCTCGTAGCTAGATCCCTCGGGTGTCCCATTTGGCCTTGGCTTAATGGCTATGGCTACTTTTAGGGGCTGCTCCCTTTGTGGACGGCTTCCACTTCTCTTTTGGCAAACCCCCGAGCTGGGGAGATGCTGCCGAAATTTTGTCAGAAGTATTGCTTCGATCAACTGATTTCTAACTTTTGTTTGTTCTTTTCTGGGTGTTGTTTTGCAGATAACATGGCCTCCGGCTCTTCTTCCTCTCCATCCCGGGTCGCCGTGACATGGGGGAATGTCCATTCCCTTGATCGGGGGCCTCGACAGATAGCTGTGGTTGCTGAGTCTTCGGACTCAGAGACCGACACCGTCGACACCGGCCGCCTATTGATTCTTGACGGCAACCACTTCCAGTATGATCGAAGGGATGGCATCAGACTCGACCATCCTAAGGACAAGCATCTGATGGTGTTCCTTGAGCGCTTCAACCTTGGAGGGAAGCGTGATTTAATCCTCATCCGTCGAGCCAAAGGAGCCCTACTAGCGGAGAGAGATAGTTTGGCCGAGTCAGTCACTCAGGGCGTGCCTATATATATCCCGGGGGAGCCAGAAAGTGGGGAGCCGTGCTCGGGGTGCTGGAGTTATCCCCCGAGGCTGGGATGCTGACGAGAGCGCCGCAGTATACCCCAGCTCACTGGAATGAAACTGCCGGATGTGTTGATAGGGAGAAGCCCGTATACGGTTTATTCCTCACCCCGCTTCATTGGGGATACCGAGACAAGCCTTTTCTTTTAGACTGCTTGGCGGTCCGGTTCAAACATCAGATTTCAGTGGGGTGGTTTGGAGAGCTCAAAGCCACCGACGCTCACGCCTTCAGATCGGGGGCAGTTGAATTCACAGACTTTGTGTTGCGGCAGTACGCCCCTATCCTGGTGCATGCGGGTGTATACCAGAGTGTATATGCTTCACGGTACAGGTACCCGATCTCCCGAGGTCTGTGCTGCGGGATGATCGAAGTCTTCTGCCCAAAATACAACACTTTTTACACTGCAGAGGGTGAGACTTCACTGGACCTTTGGAGTCTTTCCCAGCTGAGCGGCTTGCCCATAGACGGGGAGCCGTATGAAGAAGTTTGTTTTCCAGACTGGCTGAAAGACCAGACGGATGGGGAAGGTAGATATTTCATGGGCTTCGCCTACCATTATCTGATGAAGGCATATCGCACCCTGCTGCGCCTGACGCTTGACTCGCGAGAGGCGCGGAAGCCTGGCGAAAAGAGACGCGTGCGGATGGGCACGTGGCTCCAGTATTTCTTCGGTGGGGAGCAGCAGTACGAGGACTTCCCCATGGTGGTTCCGACGGTGGTGGCACGGAAGAAGAGGGCTCGACGCCAAGTGACACATCCCGCTGTCTCAGGGAGAGGGCGGCAGGTCGGGCCGAATCCCACAGGAGTTGACACAGTTACACATTGTGCTGCGTATCTGACTTATTGGCTTTGTTCGTTTGCCCTCCCTCAAGGGGACGAGACAGTAATCAGATCGGAGGCTATTTACCCTGCCTGCTTAATGGCCTGGGGGACGAAGCTGTCCCTGTGCCCTGTGGCTCTGTGCCTCATATATAAAATGTTGGGGGATTTGCACAAGTCGCGCATCCCCAGAAATTCACGGACAGTTGGTCCCATCCACTTTTTTAATGCCTGGGTCTTCACCCTATTTCCTGAAGCAGCTCCCCGATCGATGCAGTCAGATCGTCCTTTGCCGCGGATGATCGAATTTGCCAGTGCCGAACCGTCCTCACTGGCGGATCAGCTTTTCGCCATTCGGGGGAAGTTGACTACAGTTTCAACAGATTCCCCTGGCGTTCTGCACTTTTGGAGCTTGGCTGCCAGCTCTAGCCCTCTTGTCAACAGGATGCGGCAATGCCGATTATTTGAGACAGAGGAATTTATTCATCAGCTGACTGGGTCGAAGAGCACAAGGCCCATCTTGGAGTCGGAACTGGTTGATTGGGCGCTGTCTCTTCATCCCAGTGTTCTTGTCTTCAGGAAGATCGGCTTACTGTGGCTAGAGCCGTATTATCCCTTTCGTTTTGGCCGAAATTTTGGGTACGACCAGCAAATTCCTTCTTCTTCAGCCCGATTCAATCTGCCAAATAGACATCGGGCTGGTCAGATGACTACGGATGAAGCCCGTGGGTGGTGGGACTACTTCCATCATCGGGAGGACGTGTCATTCAGGGTGCCAACCCCGGCCCGTCTGCCCCGAGTGACTCCAGACTTCATCAAGTGGTGGAATGCGCGAACGGGCTTCTATCGGAACTTCCGGAAAGACTGCTGGCATAGCGCCGAGCGTCGTTTCCTAGATTCGCAGCGGGAGCCTGTTTTGGATGTTGATCCATCCTATTTGAAGAAGCTGAAGTCCTGGTCCAACACCGAGGTGATGGCATATGTAGAAGCCAGGAAAGCTGCGAAGGGAAAGTCATCCCGAGCCGACCCGAAGATGCCAGAGATCCAGAGGGATGATTATATCAAGACTCTCTGGGGGCTGTGCCGGGTTAGCAGTGATCGGATTGCTCTTTAGATAATCCCCCTTCCGGTGGAAGAACCTCTTCCAAGTGTGGCGAGCTGGGCCCAGAAATCGACCGTTTTCATCCCTACCGGACCTTCATCAGGAGGGAAGACAAGCGGGCCGACTTATATTCCAACACCCCCTGGATATTCACCCTTCTTCATTCTCATGGGCTTTCAATTTCTGGTCCACTAGAAGCCATCCGGGACCATCAGCTCCTCATATCTTTCAAGTATGTCGACGGCTGGGGATTCGACCACTTGAGCTTATATCATCACTTGTCATCCCGTGGCCATGAGGACTTGGCTCAACTGACGGAGAAAAGTGAAACAATTGGTGATGTGTGCTGGCTCATCCGCGAGGCGGCTTCCCGGGACAAGGCGCCAGTACTGCTTTACTGGCCGCTTAGTCCCCGATATACCGGGCTGCCAGGTAATACTTGATTTCTTCTTCAGCCCTGAAGCTGCTTCTTCTATAGTCAGTGTGCATCTTCTCACCTATGTGCTTTTGCAGCTCACCTTTCTATGGAGGCGACCCGACACTGTAGGGAGCTGATATCTAAGGCGCAGAAGCCTTCATATTTTAATATTCCAGAGCCAGCTCCGACCACGACACCATTACCCCCTGGGGATTCACGAAAGCGAACCAGGTCCCAGGTCAGGGAGGCCATCAGTAGGGCCAAGAAAGCCAAGAGGGCAGAGTCCCGCGCTACTCGGGCACGTCAGAGGAAGGCTGCTGAAGAGGAGTCCACGGTTCCCCTTCCTCGGGTTCCGTCATTCTCCGAATTTGAGGCCGCCTGGACGTAGGGGCCTGAGGGCGAAGGTGACTTCTTATTCTTGCCTAGCTTGTTTGTTTATTTCCGCCGCCCTGGCTGATCATCCTTCCTTTTAGTAGCTGCTGGCACTACCTCCGCCGTTGTTGGGTTGGAGGCGGCAACCGGAGCTACTGCTGGGGAGAAAGAGGAGGAAGCCCCCTCGGCCTCCGCTGAGGGTGGCTTGCCTTCACCGACACCCCATCGAGAAATAGAAGGTAATTTGCAGCATGCTGATAGAGCTTAGCGGCATGTTGTGGTTTCAGTCGGGTCTTGACTGTTTATTGTCTTTCAATTCCAGTCGGTGTTCGGCCCACACTGCTCCCCGAGGTCAGTGCTACGGCAGGGGTTGCCATCGGAGAGCAAGGGCTTCCGAGGGACCGGCCCCTGGATATTCCGCCGATGGATGCTCCCGAGACGGAGACCGCTGAGGGGGTTCTGGATAGAGGGCCTAGCGCGGTTCCCGCTCAGGTGCCGGAGGTCCGAGAACAAGTAGAAGAATCATCCTCCTCTGAACGAGTTGATTATGGTGGCGGCTCCGGCGATGACGAGGGATTCCCCATGGTCGACACCGAGGCTGAGGACGCCGGGGCTTCTTCAGCTTACAAGAGCGATCTGCCAACGTTTAGCCCTCCGAGGCTATTGGGAGCCGAGTACGGGCCACCGTACCCGACTGCAGGGGAAGGGCCAGAATCTTCAGAGGCCACTTTTGGAGGCCTAAATATAGTGCCGGTTGAGGTAGGAAGTATTCTGATTCCCGCTTGCAGCACTTCTTTTAATTTTCAAGCCAGCTGGCTGATGTACATATATGGAATGCAGGCTGAGGTGGTACCGCCAGCTATAATGATCCGCATACCCCTTCCAGACGTGGATATGGGTCAGTCAGCCTTCCCACCAGTTGTGCGGCCCATTGCCCTACGGCTTCCACGGACCTATGCTGCTGTAGCGACCTCAAGGGAGCCTGGCGTGACGGCCGAAGGTGGCGCTCCGACCGGGGTTGCAAGGGCTCAAGCCTTGGTGGCCGGCGCAGAATTATTGCCGTCGCCAAGTGGTCCTCCGGACATAGAAGCAGGAGAAATTATTGCAGACGATGCCGATATCATTAAAGCTTTGTCGGTCATAGAGGGCTCTCCTCTTTTAGTGGCCAGTGAGACTGCTCAAGAGGAACAAGTGCCTTTCATTGCCGATACGGCTGTTGTAGCCTCACCCCAAAGGGCGGGCAAAGAAGTTGTCACCATGGGGGCCCCTTTAGCTGCTGCAGCTGCAATAGTCGGGCCGGGTGTGGGCGTCGTGCAGACTATGCCGTCGACGTCCCTCGGGGTGGCCGATGACATTTGGGCCGAGGTAGATAGCAGGGTAGACTTTCAGCTCCCCGAGACTTCGCCATTGGGCCTACAATTCTCCGGTGACATGGTATGGTAGTCTCTGGATAATCTCCAGCGGGCCATGTTAGCCTCTCCGGGCCTGACTTATATGCAGCTGAGAAGCTTGATAGATCATCTCTCCCGATCGCTTTTAGCATTCGGCTGCCCAATGGATGATTGGACCCCGCGAGTTGTAATGCTGTTAAAACACGCCAATAGGCGGGAGTTCCTGAGCCGAGAGGTTTCCGATCAGCTGGCGGCTGTGAAGTTGGAGAGAGCAGATTGCCGCACTGCTGCTTCTTCTTTGAGGGTGACCGTGGAACAGCTGAGAAACGCTGCTGGCAATATCTCAGAACGCCAGCTGCTCCTCAGGGCACGGGAGGCGGAGTTGCGTGCTGAGCTTGCCGAGGTCGAAGCCAAACTGCAGGAAGGCAAGCGCCTCGAAACCCAGTCAAGAGAGGAAGCTGATCTGACCAAAGGACAACTTGCCTCATTGGACGAGAGGTTATCGCAGCTGACAGCTACTGAGGCACGGTTGCAAGAATTGACCTGACACTCCTCACTGGCCCTCTTGGAGTTGGCAGATATCTTCCGGCGTCCTTTGTCGTAACCTTGTTTCCTTCTTTTTTTTGCATCCAATCTTGCTCCTTTTTATCTTCGGAGCTTATGTACCCCCGGGGGATGTCCCGGGCCAAATAAATGTGTTCCGCCAATTCTTATTAAATGAAAATATCTCTTTTCGTCGTCTCGATCACGACTTCTTTTCTTCCCTTCTTTTATCTCTTCTGGCTGATCACCCGAACCTGGGGATACTTGCCGATGGCGCAGGAGAGCGCTTACGCCTTCAGGGAAGGGGCGAGGTGTTCGCTCCACTGCGACGCAGCCATTCTCGGAATAGGGCCTTTGCCAAGGTGGAACATAGGTAGCGTAGACATATGCACCTAGCGAACCTTGCCGCTGGTGATGAGAGGCGTGTTGTAACCATCCACGTGGGTCAACTGTAGACGCAATTATGCTTTGTTGATCAATGAGGGCGGGAGGCCCAGGTTAGAGGGTAGTCGATCGGGCTCGTCGATGGTGGCGAGGGTCAGAAGGATGGACGGTTCTACCGATGATGACAAGAACCGAAAAGGGTAGCGACTAATCTTGCCGGTAGTGACAAGGGTCGAAATAGTAGACGGTCTTGCCGATGGTGACAAAAATCGGAAAGGATAGCGACCGATCTTGCCGATGGTGACAAGGGTCGAAGAGGGTAGACGGTCTTACCGATGGTGACAAAAATCAGATAGGGTAGCGACCGATCTTGCCGATGGTGATAAGGGTCGAAAAGGTAGACGGTCTTGCCGATGGTGACAAAAATCGGGTAGGGTAGCGATCGATCTTGTCGATGGTGACAAGGGTCGAAAAGGTAGACGGTCTTGCCGATAGTGACAAAAACCGGGTAGGGTAGCGACCGATCTTGCCGATGGTGACAAGGGTCAAAAAGGTAGACGGTCTTGCCGATGGTGACAAAAACCGGGTAGGGTAGCGACCGATCTTGCCGATGGTGACAAGGGTCGAAAAGGTAGACGGTCTTGCCGATGGTGACAAAAATCGGGTAGGGTAGCGACCGATCTTGCCGATGGTGACAAGGGTCGAAAAGGTAGACGGTCTTGCCGATGATGACAGAAACCGGGTAAGGGTAGCGACCGATCTTGCCGATGGTGACAAGGGTAGAAGAGGTAGACGGTCTTGCCGATGATGACAAAAATTGGGTAAGGATAGCGACCGATCTTGCCGATGGTGACAAGGGTCGAAAAGGTAGACGGTCTTGCCGATGATGACAAAAATCGGGTAAGGGTAGCGACCGATCTTGCCGATGGTGACAAGGGTCGAAAAGGTAGACGGTCTTGCCGATGATGATAAAAATCGGAAGGGGTAGCGACCGATCTTGCCGATGGTGACAAGGGTCGAAAAGGTAGACGGTCTTGCCGATGGTGACAAAAATCGGGTAATGATAGATGTATGTAAGTGGGATATAGGATGAAGACTCCACCTCGACCTTGTAAATGGCCTTCTGGACGGAGGATGGTTCATCATTATTCATCATTCATTTTTATTCACATTACTGACCTAAGCGCCCTTTCGGGTTTTCGCCGAAGCCAGCCCCCTCTTGCTTTTGCCCGCGCGCCCTTTCGGGTTTTCACGCGGCGGGGTACCCGATTTTACCCGCGGCGCCCTTTCGGGTTTTCGCCACAGCTGGGTTATAGCCATTTTTGCACTTGTCCTGATCATAGGAGCAAGTCTGACGGGGTATCTCTATTTTTAACCCCATTTATTTTCTTTTCTTTTAGTATTTGTGTAGGGTGGCAAGTCGAAGTGCGACATTCGACCCTTGGTTGATAGTAGATGGCTGTCGGCCGGAGCATCAGACCTTGCGCCGGGCAGAACAGTTCATTCGTTAGCAAGGGCTGAATGCTAACGCAAAGGAGTGATCTCTCGCCGATTCAGGCGTAAGGCCGGTAATGGCAACAGCGTGGTGTATTCTTTCGGGAGCTTGGTCAGGGCAGAATGCTACTAACCGAGGAAGGGTAGCTCGGCTAAGGCAAGGTGCCATTAACCAAGAAAAAGGTAGCTTGGTTAGGGCGGAGTGCCACTAAACCAAGGAAAATGTAGCTCGGTTAGGGCGGAGTGCCACTAAACCAAGGAAAAGGTAGCTCGGTTAGGGCGGAGTGCCACTAAACCAACAAAAGGTAGCTCGGTTAGGGCGGAGTGCCACTAAACTAAGGGAAATGTAGCTCGGTTAGGGCGGAGTGCCACTAAACCAAGGAGAAGGTAGCTCGGTTAGGGCGGAGTGCCACTAAACCAAGGGAAGGTAGCTCGGTTAGGGCGGAGTGTCACTAAACCAAGGGAGAAGGTATCTCGGTTAGGGCGGAGTGTCACTAAACCAAGGAAAAGGTAGCTCGGTTAGGGCGGAGTGCCACTAAACCAAGAAAAAGGTAGCTCGGTTAGGGTGGAGTGCCACTAAACCAAGGGAAATATAGCTCAGTTAGGGCGGAGTGCCACTAAACCAAGGAGAATGTAGCTCGGTTAGGGCGGAGTGCCATTAAACCAAGAAAAATGTAGCTCGATTAGGGCGGAGTGCCACTAAACCAAGGAAAATGTAGCTTGGTTAGGGCGGAGTGCCACTAAACCAAGGAAAATGTATCTCGGTTAGGGCGGAGTGCCACTAAACCAAGGAAAAGGTAGCTCGGTTAGGGCGGAGTGCCACTAAACCAAGGGAAATGTAGCTCGGTTAGGGCGGAGTGCCACTAAACCAAGGAAAATGTAGCTTGGTTAGGGCGGAGTGCCACTAAACCAAGAAAAAGGTAGCTTGGTTAGGGCGGAGTGCCACTAAACCAAGGGAAATATAGCTCGGTTAGGGCGGAGTGCCACTAAACCAAGGGAAAGCAGCTCGATCAGGGCGGAATGCCACTGGACCAAGGGAAAGGTAGCTCGGTTAGGGCGGAGTGCCACTAAACCAAGGAAAATGTAGCTCGGTTAGGGCGGAGTGCCACTAAACCAAGGAGAAGGTAGCTCGGTTAGGGCGGAGTGCCACTAAACCAAGGGAAAGGTAGCTCGGTTAGGGCGGAGTGCCACTAAACCAAGGAAAATGTAGCTCGGTTAGGGTGGAGTGCCACTAAACCAAGGGAAATGTAGCTCGGTTAGGGCGGAGTGCCACTAAACCAAGGAAAAGGTAGCTCGGTTAGGGCGGAGTGCCACTAAACCAAGGAGAAGGTATTCCGACCGATCACTCGGGGAATGCTGGCTGCGCTGCATGATACAGCTTAATATGCTTTCCGTTGAGGGGAGAGAACTGGATAACCCCTTTGTGGTCTACCAGGACGTAGGCGCCTCCTTCATATACTCGGCTGACGATATATGGCCCGACCCAGTTTTCGACCAGCTTCCCTTTGGGGTTAGAGGCCATTACTTCTCTTCTTTTGACCATTACCAGGTCTCCTTTCTTGAATTCTCGACCCTTGACTAGCTTGTCAAAAGCACGGGCCATGCGAGCTTGGTAGAGCTGGATGTTTTGCTGCGCCCAGAGGCGTTTTCCTTCAAGCTCAACGAGCTCTTCCAATCTTCTTTCTGTATTGGTCTGCTCACCACTGACTAGTCCGTGCTGGATGGCAACTCGCAATGAAGGAACTTCAAGTTCAATTGGCACCACAGCTTGGTGCGCACCGACTAGTGTCGTTAAGAAAGCCGTGCCATAATTTCAAAATATTCACACTCACTCACTTTAAAAGGTAGAAAATTAAGAATATATAGTGGTAAGCGGAGTCGATCCCACGAAGAGAAATAATCTTTATTGAACAAGTTGGAAAAATCACTTTGTGCTTTTGAAAACTGAGTTTTGAGTGTGATTAAGACTAAAGAAAATAAACTACAAGGAAAACTTGATTAAAGAAATTGAGAGGGTTTAAGAAGAGAAATTGGAGGAGATAGAGAGAGAAAATTAAGACAACCAAAAAATGCAAAAAATGAGTTTTATTGCCTTAGGAGTTGGCAAGTACAATGTAAATAAAAAAAGTACAACTTAGAACATGAAAAAGAAAAGAGCTTGAGAGCCAATGGATGAAGAGCAACGCCGCCTCCTTGCCAAGCCTTGGATGTCGCCCCGCTTAGGATGCCGATGCCGTGAGAAGACTAATGGATGAAGATCCGCCTTGGGATATGAGAGGAAAATAGAGGAAGAAAGAAATAGATGGAGGAAATTTGAAAACAATGCAAAAGGGTGTGTGCGTTGGTGTGTTTTGAGAAGAAATAGTGGAAAACCAGATTGAAAAAAGAGAGTGATTTGGAGGAAGAATAACTTTAAAATCAGAAGGAAGTAGGAAAAGTTAAAAAAATGAAAGTTGTATAGATTGAAAAGATGAAAAAGATTTATGAAGACATCAGAGACAGAAAACGAAAGGAAGATGGAGAAAAGCAAAGATGAACAGGAGGTGGTCACGGATGAACAGTGCAGAACTCTAAAAATCTGAACTTTTGAAAATTGACTATAACTTTAAAACGGTGTGGAATTGGAAGATGAGCAAGAAGAAGAAGTTGAAGAACTTTTAAAAACCTACAACTTTTTTGAAGATAGCAGAGAGAGATGAGGATCAGAAGATGGAAAAAAATGATGAAGAACAGAAAGTATGAAAATTGGGTGAACAGTAAAAATCGTAGATAGAGCTTTGAAAAACTAATTATACCATAAAAATGTGAAAGAATTAGAAGTTGAGCAATAAGAAGAAGTTGGAGAGGACTTAAAAACGAAGAACTTTGATGAAGAACTTAACTGCAAAAGACGAAAGGAAAGGCTTCGAAATTAATCCCTAAGGCAGATCTCCGAACTGTTCTCTTCGTAACCCTGCGACCATGGCATCCTTTTAATGGCATTCGGCAGTTTCCTTCGACCGTGGACTCCAATCTTGATGCATATCCTTATTTTCGGTAATGGATCATTACCCCAATAGAGTCCTTACTCATAATAGAGTCCTCCTTTCCACTGTGTCTTCGTAGATAAATCAAAATAAGGAAGATTAGCTCGATCGGGAACTGCAGTTGCCTTTCCTGGTTCAACTTTGAATAGCGACTTATATTGGGGCGTCTTTTCTTTAAATGACGCCTTAATCTAGGACGTCCTTTCTTGAAGTAGAGACTGCATCTCGGGCGTCAGTTTCCTTAATTCCTCATTTGCTATTTCCACATTTTTCGTAAAATAGGAATTTGACGACCTCCACCATGGGCGTCCTTTCAATGAGTAGCGACCTCATCTCGGGCGCTAATTCTTTTTTTTTCTTTTTTTAATTCTTTTTCCACTTTCTTTTATCAACTGAATTGATGCCCATGGAGCTGTCGCTTCTTGCTGAAGACGCGCTCTTGAATCTGTCGTTATTTAAATAGCGCCTTGATCTAGGTCGCTTTTTCCTGAAAATTAAAATATCAATCTATTTAATTCCAAAATAATTGTGCAAATATTTAATTATTTCTCACATGGTCTTTTAAGCTCAAAAAGATGATAAAATACATGAAGACTCAAATAATGTGTGAGAATGTAATTAATACTCATGTTGCACAAATATACTCAAATAATGCTCAAAGATGATGGATGTGATGTAAATTATGATGTAAAATATAGCACTTATCACATCCCCCAACTTACTCATTGCTAGACCCTTAGCAATACAATTAAATCAAAATTAAGGACCAACAAGAGTTCACAAAGATCATACTCTTATATCCAGCTCTCCTTTCATAGAATCAACCAAAGATTAGGAATCCAGAATCATTAATGCTCATACTAGCTTTAGATTGGAAATTTAAAGTACATGACTTAAGAATACAAATCAAAGTTCAATAGCACTTGTGCATGTGTAATTCCAAATCTGCAGTTAAGACAATTGCATCCCCCAGTTGTTATTCTAAGTAAGTACCTTTCAACCCTGCACCTCTTAGATCGGAGCATTTAAGCATACTAGCTTTTGTCTGCCTTTTTCTTCTGTCCCATTGGGATCTTATTTTCTATTTGTAAACACATGATGCTGCACTACCTTTCTCTGTTTCACACAAACCTCAACTCTTGCCTTAGGAGAAGCAGGCCCGGCTATCGCAGATCCAGGTTCCCTTTTCTTTTTTTGCGCGAACCTCAACACGTCTTAGGTGAAGTAGGCCTGGTTACTCAGATCAGGGGCATTTTTCATGGCGTGATCTTTCTATTTCATCATTTCTTTCTTCTTCTTTTTTTTTCTATAAACTTGACAGAAAGCTTTTTCTTGAAATAGATCTCCTCCTCAAGAAATGCAGAGTATCAGATACAGTTCCCAAAATAACAGAGGGCTTGTCTTATTTTGCTTCGTCAGAGTGCATAGTGGATATATTTTTTTTTCTCATAGTGCGCATGAGCTTTAAAAAGATTCTTATATCAGTTTTCCATGGCTAGATTGAACTTAATTTTCCTTCAACCTTCTCCCTAACCTTTTCTAATCTAGAATTACTTTCAATTCAAGCATGAAACAATAAAACTCAGTCGGGAATTTCATCTTTTCACTTTCATACAAATTTGTAAAAAAATGCTATGATATGCAAGAATTCATGCCAAAACCCTACCAGATTGTACTATATGCAATGAAAATTTTTTGCCCTCTCCCCCCAACTTGAATGACATTGTCCTCAATGGCGTGTACAGTTGAAATGCAAGAACAATGTAACAATGAAGTTTGCTGAGTAGGAAAGAGACAACCTGGTGTGCGGGCAGAACTCCATCAATAGACGGCAACAACTTTTTCTCCTTGGCTTAAATCTAACAACTAAAACACACTGAAACAAAAAGTATCAAATAACAAAAACCTTGGGTTGCCTCCCAGAAGCGCTAAGTTTTCCGTCTTCAGCCAGACGCATTAAGGCTCACAAATAATTACTCCAAATCACACAAAGCAATTGATTCTTTTGCAGTTAACTGTTCATTCTCCAAGTAAGGTTTTAACCTTTGGCCATTGATAGTGAAAATGTGGCCATTTTTAGGATCCAAAATCTTAACAGCACCATGATCAAATACTTTAACAACAACAAATGGCCCATCCCATCTGGATTTTAGCTTACCGGGGAACAAACACAGCCTTGAATTAAATAGCCAAACCTTTTGATTTTCTTGAAAACTCTTTCTGTGAATGTGTTTATCATGAAATGCTTTGGTTTTAGCTTTGTAAATCCTTGCATTTTCATAGGCTTCGTTTCTTAATTCCTCCAGTTCATTAATTTGTAGAGCTCTTTGGGCACCAGCTTGATTAAGATCAAAATTAACTTGCTTAATAGCCCAATAAGCTCTATGTTCCAATTCTACGGGCAAGTGGCAGGCTTTACCAAAGATCAAGTGATATGGTGACATACCAATGGGAGTTTTGTACGCAGTTCTATAGGCCCATAATGCATCATCTAGTCTTTCAGACCAGTCTTTTCTATCCGGCCTAACAGTTTTATGCAGAATGTTTTTAATCTCCCTATTGGATACTTCAACCTGACCACTAGTTTGGGGATGATAGGGGGTAGCAAGCTTGTGAGAAATACCACACTTACGAAGCAAAGCTCGAAATTGAGAATGAGTGAAATGAGAACCCCCATCACTAATCAAAGCCCTAGGACAGCCAAACCTAGAAAAGATATTCTTCTTCACAAATTTCATCACCACCTTATGGTCATTTGTCCTAGTAGCAATGACTTCAATCCATTTGGAAACATAATCGACCGCCACCAATATATATTCATTACCAAATGAAGATGGAAACGGTCCCATGAAATATATTCCCCAAACGTCAAAAATTTCAACCACCAAAATGAGATTTAGCGGCATCATATCTTTTTTTGAATTATTGCCCACAGCTTGACACCTCAAACAAGATTTAGAAAATTCATATGCATCCTTGAATAAAGTGGGCCAGTAAAATCCACTTTGTAGCACTTTTGCCGCTGTCTTCTTTCCAGAGAAGTGTCCCCCACAAGCAAGATTATGACAAAAATTCAATACCGATTGTTGTTCTTCTTCTGGGACACATCTTCTTATAATCTGATCGGGACCCACATGAAACAACTCAGGGTCCTCCCAGCAATAGTGTTTTACCTTAGAAAAGAAGTGATCCTTTTCCTGTCTAGTCCAACCTCCCGGAATTTGTCCTACCGCCAGGTAGTTAACAATATTAGCATACCAAGGAGTGGATGAATGAGAAATGGAAAGAATTTGTTCATCAGGGAAAGAATCTGTCATTGGAGTACTTTTAGGAATCACTATCCTGGACAAATGATCAGCAACAACATTAGCTAACCCCTTGTTATCTCGAATCTCCAAATCAAATTCTTGCAACAACAAAATCCATCTAATGAGACGGGGCTTAGCATCCTTCTTGGAGAGTAAGTATTTCAAAGCTGAATGATCGGAGTAAACAATAACTTTGGCCCCTAGAAGATATGATCAAAATTTTTCCAGGGCGAAAACAACAGCTAACAGCTCCTTCTCCGTGGTAGTGTAATTCAGTTGTGCATCAGCAAGGGTGCGACTCGCGTAGTAGATTACCACGGGCTTCTTATCTATCCTTTGACCTAGGACAGCTCCAATAGCATAATCAGAAGCGTCGCACATAATCTCAAAAGGAAGCGACCAATCTGGAGATTGAAGAATTGGAGCTTGAGTAAGGGCTGTTTTCAGAGAATTGAATGCTTTAAGACAAGCATCATCAAACTGGAATGGAATATCTTTAGCAAGCAATTGCGTGAGGGGACGAGCAATGGTGGAGAAGTTCTGAATGAATCTGCGATAAAACCCGGCATGGCCAAGGAAAGATATGATCTGCTTAACAGAAGTAGGAGGAGGAAGATTGGAAATTAAGTCAACCTTGGCTCTATCGACTTCTATCCCCCTTTCTGAAATCACATGGCCTAGAACTATGCCTTCTCGCACCATGAAGTGGCTCTTCTCCCAACTTAATACTAGATTAGCTTCCATGCACCGCTTCAAAATTTTTGATAGATTATCTAAACATCCTTCAAATGAAGATCCAAAAACTAAAAAATCATCCTTAAAAACTTCCAAAGTCTCCCCTACCATGTCAGAAAATATTGACATCATACACCGCTGAAAAGTAGCAGGAGCATTGCACAGACCGAATGGCATCCTTATAAAAGCAAACGTGCCAAAGGGGCACGTAAAGGTGGTCTTTTCCTGATCCTCCGGATAAATAGCAACCTGATTCTATCCGGAATAACCATCCAAGAAACAAAAATAATTCTGTCCAGTCAATCTCTCCAGAATCTGATCAACAAACGGAAGTGGGAAATGATCCTTCTTTGTCACAGAATTGAGCTTTCTATAATCAATACAAACTCTCCACCCCGTCTGCAATCGCATAGGTACCTCCTCTCCTTTCTCATTCGTCACCACAGTGAGTCCCGACTTCTTAGGAACCACTTGTGTCGGGCTCACCCATTTACTGTCAGAAATGGGATAAATTATCCCAGCATCTAGCCACTTTACAACTTCATTTTTCACCACCTCTTTCATATTCGGATTCAGCCTCCGCTGCATTTCTCTGCTGGGTTTGGCATTGTCCTCTAAATAAATGTAATGCATGCAAACATCAGGACTTATTCCCTTCAAATCTGCCACAGACCACCCTATTGCCCCCCTATGCTCCTTAAGAACTTCTAAAAGTTTGGATTCCTGAGCAGATGTAAGATTAGAAGCAATGATAATAGGCAAGGTATGATCTGGGCCTAGATAAGCATATTTCAACGAATCCGACAGAGGTTTAAGTTCCAAAACGGGTGGCTGATCAAGAGATGGAAGAATTGGTTCAGATCTTAAATGAGGCAGAGGTTCTAGTCTGGATGAAAGAAGGGGTGAATCCTGAAGCAAACTACCCTCTTCTAACACAATATCATTTTCGTCCGGACATTCCTCAATTATTTCTTCAAAAATATCAACAATATTGCATTCTTCCTCATTGTCCGGGTACTTTGAGGCTTTGAAAACATTCAAAGAAACCTTTTCTCCTCCAAAAGTAATATCCATCATCCCAGTTGCACAATTAATGTTTGCCTTTGCCGTAGCCAAAAATGGGCGTCCAAAAATGATTGGTGTATGTTTTAACTCTTGGGATGAGGCCATATCCAAGATTAAAAAGTCCACTGGGAAATAGTATTCATGAATTTTTACAATCACATCTTCTAACAAGCCCTTAGGTGTCTTAACAGACCGATCCGCCAGTTGAAGGATAATAGAAGTGGGTTTCAATTCCCCTAAATCAAATTGCTCATAAATGCAGGTGGGTAGTAAATTAACACTCGCTCCAAGATCTAGCAAAGCTTTATCAAATGCCACCCCACCTATATCACATGAAATTAATGGAGCTCCAGGATCCTTCAACTTCTTTGGTAAAGAATTCATTAAAACAGCACTAACGTCTTCAGATAGACGGATCTTCTGTGTTGTGGCCCTCGGCTCCCTTCTTGGGGTACAAAGCTCTTTCAAAAACTTGGCATAAGCCGGTACATGCTTAATGGCATCCAAGAGCGGAATATTGATATTAACTTGCTTGAATAGTTCCAACATCTCTTCCTGTTGGACCGGCTTCTTTTGAGCTTTCGGCTTTAATGCATCTGGAAAAGGAACCTTAGGAACATATCTTTCAATACCTTCATCAACCTTACCCTTTCCTTTATCCATTGTCTTTTCCCCCCCATCCGACTGCTTTTTCTCTTGAACAATTATTGGCTCTTCTTCCTCTTCCTCACTCTCCTCTTGAATGTCTCGGCCCTTGCTACAACCCTCATCCTTAGTGTGATAAGGATCACTTAGAATTTTCCTGCTCCTAAGAGTAGAAATAGCTTTGGCATTTTCGAATTGAGGAGCATTAGGAAGAGGAGGCTAGGGCTGATTGGGTTGATTTGGAGGAGGAAGAATAGGAGCTCTTTGTTGGAAACCTGGAGGTTGTTGATTACGGGGATTAGCAACGGGTTGACTAGGTAGTTGCCCAACATCTCTCCTCACATTACTCGCAGCCAGCTGACCTATTTGACCTTCTAACTTGGCAATTGATTGTTGTTGAGAAAGAATAAGTTGCTGAAGTTGGTCAAACTTATCTTCAAAATTAGGCTGGTGAAATTGAGGCGGTGGCTGATAAGGAACTTGAAATTGGGCTCCCTGTGAGTAGCGATGTGATGGAAACTGATTGAACTGGCCTTGATATAGTGGAGTTTGTTGAAATTGGGCCTGAGCTTGATGGAATGATGACTGTTGAAATGGAAGTTGTTGGTGATTTTGTTGAAAAGGAGATGAAAAATTTTGATGAGATTGATTTGGAACTGGAAAAGATTGCTTAGGGACTGAGGGAACTGAGGTATTGACTTGATTGGATGGACCTGCCTGAGATTTCCAAGAGAAATTAGGGTTATTTCTCCAGCCTAGATTGTAGGAATTAGAATATGGATCATAATTGGGCTTGGAGACTCCCTGAGCAGCAAAAACTTGTTCTTGAATAAAAGGGGGTAGTTGGGCCGCTGTAGGACAATCTATGACAACATGATTTGGGCTTGAACACAAGGCACACAGTTCTTGCATGTTTGAATTTGAGCTAGGCTGAGAAGAAGGAAGGGAGGGCTCCTGTCTATTCATCGACAAAAGTTGATCTAACTTTTGGGCCACTAAATCCACCTTCTCAATTTTCTGCGCCAATAAATCAACTTTATTCAATTTCTGGGCAAGCGCATTAACATCAAACCTATTCTCAAAATCTCCTTGTGTTTTAACTTCATATAGCCCACCCTTCTTAGACGGTCCAATCATTCTCTCATATGAAGAAAGTGAAGCATGACTGATAGAATTTTCACTTAACATTTCAAATAAATCATAAGCTTCATCTTCACTTTTGCTCATAAAGGCTCCCCCACAAGAAGCATCCACCATCTGTCTGTAATTTTCAGTTAATCCCTCATAAAAAGCTTGAACAATTTGCCATCTAGATAGGCCATGATGGGGACATTTCCATAATAGATCTTTCAATCTATCCCAGGCCTCATGAATTTATTCTCCAGGATTTTGCGTAAACCCAGTGATGGCCCTTCTCATGGTGTTAGTTCTACCAATGGGATAAAATTTCTTCAAAAACTCCTTTTGCATCTCTTCCCAAGTACTGATCGTTCTTCCCAAGGAGCCTAGCCAGTATTTAGCTTTATCCTTAAGGGAGAATGGGAAAAGAGTGAGCTTAAGGGCATCATCTGAGAAGTTTTGAATTTTGACAGTGGAACATATTTGGAGAAACTTATCTAGATATTTATATGGATCTTCATTAGTATTGCCATAGAAGGATGGCAACATCTGGATGGTGCTGGATTTAATTTCATACTGAGCAGCTTGATTCTGTGGTGCTTGCACATAGAAGGATGGCTGATATTGATTTGGAATGAAATAATCCTTCATTTGTTTAGGAGCTTGGATCTGATTTTGGTTCTCCATAAGGTTAGGTTGGGATTGGGCTTTGAAATGCACTAACCTTTCAATCTCACTAATGGGTCCTAACAACTGTGGGTGGAGAGATCTCCTACCTTGCATGCAATGCAAAGGGCCCAATATGAATGATAATTTTTTTTATTTTTCTCTTTTTTTTTCAAATGCAATAAAGGATGCAATCAACTATCTTCTATATGAATGCCTTTTTATGATTTTTTTTTAAATGTAAGGAATTAATTCCTATATGAATGATTTATGCAACGAGAATGATGATGAATTTTTTTTTATTTTAGGATAACCTTCTAAGGGCGCTCTAACTCCAAGGTACTTCGTGGTACAACCGGCCCGGCGTCCGTGAGGGAATCCACGGGTGCGGGGACTTATGGAGGTCTTAGAAATGAAATTTCAAGTCCAAAGAGACGGAGTGCTCAATGGAGTGTCCTTCCAAATCCAAGAAAGGTGTGTGGATCCTAATGCCCTTAAGAGGAGAAATAGATGAGAAAAGAAAGCTTTTTTTTTAAAAAATAAGAATGCAAGTAAATATAAAATCAACTAAAATACATGATGCATGAACAAAATGCAACTAAGATGAAGATATGCTAACATAATGAATTTTTTTTTCTATTTTTTTTTAATTTTCTGATTTTTTTCATTTTTATGGAATTTTTTGTTATGAAAGAGGTTAAATAAAATCAATAAACTAACTAAAAATGATAATTAACATGCAAACTAATGAAAAATAAAGCCAACAATCATATTTTTGATGTTTTCTGGATTTATGATTTTTTTGGATTTTTTTCAAAAATTTTAGATTTTTTTAGAATTTTTCTAGAATTTTACAAGAAATGGACCTTTTCCTACGTATACCAACCTTTAGTGACGTTTGAATATCCCAGAATTCTTGATTTCAAACTTTCTGCGACAGATTATTTCCTGGGAATTTGCAGATCTGATTTTCTATAATTTTCTGATTTTTTGATTTTTTTTTTTGGATTTTTCCTGCAAAATAAAAATAGAAAAATAAGATAACTATATACAAATCAAGCACAAGGAATTTCCCAACATAAAAATTAATTTTCTCCTCGGCAACGGCGCCAAAAATTGGTGCGCACCGACTAGTGTCGTTAAGAAAGCCGTGCCACAATTTCAAAATATTCACACTCACTCACTTTAAAAGGTAGAAAATTAAGAATATATAATGGTAAGCGGAGTCGATCCCACGAGGAGAAATAATCTTTATTGAACAAGTTAGAAAAATCACTTTGTGCTTTTAAAAACTGAGTTTTGAGTGTGATTAAGACTAAAGAAAATAAACTACAAGGAAAACTTGATTAAAGAAATTGAGAGGGTTTAAGAAGAGAAATTGGAGGAGATAGAGAGAGAAAATTAAGACAACCACAATATGCGAAAAATGAGTTTTATTACCTTAGGAGGTGACAAGTACAATGTAAATAAAAAAAGTACAACTTAGAACATGAAAAAGAAAAGAGCTTGAGAGCCAATGGATGAAGAGCAACGCCGCCTCCTTGCCAAGCCTTGGATGTCGCCCCGCTTAGGATGCCGACGCCGTGAGAAGACTAATAGATGAAGATCCGCCTTGGGATATGAGAGGAAAATAGAGGAAGAAAGAAATAGATGGAGGAAATTTGAAAACAATGCAAAAGGGTGTGTGCGTTGGTGTGTTTTGAGAAGAAATAGTGAAAAACCAGATTGAAAACAGAGAGTGATTTGGAGGAAGAATAACTTTAAAATCAGAAGGAAGTAGGAAAAATTGAAAACATGAAAGTTGTAGAGATTGAGAAGATGAAAAAGATTGATGCAGACATCAGAGACAGAAAATGAAAGGAAGATAGAGAAAAACAAGGATGACAGGAGGTGGTCACGGATGAACAGTGCAGAACTCTAAAAATCTGAACTTTAGAAAATTGACTATAACTTTAAAAAAGTGAGGAATTGGAAGATGAGCAAGAAGAAGAAGTTGAAGAACTTTTAAAAACCTACAACTTTCATGAAGACAGCAGAGGGAGATGAGGATCAGAAGATGGAAAAAAATGATGAAGAACAGAAAGTATGAAAATCGGGTGAACAGTAAAAATCGTAGACAGAGCTTTGAAAAACTAATTATACCATAAAAACGTGAAAGCATTAGAAGTTGAGCAAGAAGAAGAAGTTAGAGAGGACTTAAAAATAAAGAACTTTGATGAAGAACTTAACAGTAAAAGACGAAAGGAAAGGCTTCGAAATTAATCCCTAAGGCAGATCTCTGAACTATTCTCTCCGTAACCCTGCGACCATGGCATCCTTTTAATGGCATTCGGCAGTTTCCTTCGACCGTGGACTCCAATCTTGATGCATATCCTTATTTCCAGCAATGGATCATTACCCCAATAGAGTCCTTACTCATAATAGAGTCCTCCTTTCCACTGTGTCTTCGTAGATAAATCAAAATAAGGAAGATTAGCTCGATCGGGAACTGTAGTTGCCTTTCCTGGTTCAAGTTTGATTAGCGACTTATATTGTGGCGTCTTTTCTTTAAATGACGCCTTAATCTAGGGCGTCCTTTCTTGAAGTAGCGACTGCATCTCGGGCGTCAGTTTCCTTAATTCCTCATTTGCTATTTCCACATTTTTCGTAAAATAGGAATTTGACGACCTCTACCATGGGCGTCCTTTCAATGAGTAGCGACCTCATCTCGGGCGCTAATTCTTTTTTTCTTTTTTTAATTCTTTTTCCACTTTATTTTATCAACTGATTGACGCCCTTGGAGCTGTCGCTTCTTGCTGAAGACGCGCTCTTGAATCTGTCGTTATTTAAATAGCGCCTTAATCTAGGTCGCTTTTTTTGGAAAATTAAAATATCAATCTATTTAATTCCAAAATAATTGTGCAAATATTTAAATATTTCTCACATGGTCTTTTAAGCTCAAAAAGATGATAAAATGCATGAAGACTCAAATAATGTGTGAGAATGTAATTAATGCTCATGTTGCACAAATATACTCAAATAATGCTCAAAGATGATGGATGTGATGTAAATTATGATGCAAAATATAGCACTTATCACAGCTTCTGACCCGTAGACAAGGGAGAAGGGGGAACAGCCGGTTGGGGTCTTGTAGACAGTACGATAGGCCCAAAGTGCTTCGTACATCCTTTCTTCCCAATCTTTTTTATTAGACTTAACAGTCTTTGCCAGCAGCGTGCATAGTGTCTTGTTAAAGGCTTCTGCGAGTCCATTGGCTTGAGGGTTGTAGGGGGACGATGTCCTCCAGTCGATTTTATATTTGTCGGCCAGCCGATAAATCTTCTGATTTCTAAAATGGCTGCCATTATCAGAGATGATTCGGCTGGGGATCCCGAACCGGAATATTACATTTTGCCGGAAGAATCTTGCAACTAGCTCTCCCGTCACATCTCTTAGTACTACTGCTTCCGCCCATCTGGAGAAGTAGTCTGTAGCTGCTAAGATGTATATGCACCCTGATGAAGATGCTGGCAGCGGCCCTACCACGTCCGTGCCCCACTGCGCAAACGGCCAGCTTGGTAGGGTGGGATGCAATGGCACTGGAGGTCTCCTTGCCACATTAGCATGTTCTTGACACTTCTGACAAGCCTTGGCAAACCTGCAGCAATCGTCAAATATAGTGGGCCAATAGTAACCCAATTTCTTTATCTCATTTTTCATCTTCGGGCCAGCCTGGTGTGCTCCAGCTGATCCTGCATGGACCTCCTGCATCACTTGTCCTGCTTCTGCTGAAGACAAGCAACGGAGTAGGACTTTCCTTCGGGCATCTGCCATAATTCGGAACAAGGTCCCGCTTCTCATCTCGTAAGAATCCTTGATCCTCAGGAGCTTCATTCTCTGTTCCTTTTCTTTTGGAAGTTGCTGGTGTTGAAACCAGCGCAGGAGATGCTCTCGCCAATCGGGCTGCTGAACCCCTTTGATGACTGCTACTTCCATCTCTTGTTCGTCGGTCAGGACCTCTGTCACGCTGGGGACCTGTCGGCGGTTGATCACTGTTATATTCAGGCTTGTGTCTGGCAGGACCGCCAATGAACTGGCCAGCTTAGCGAGGGCGTCTGCCTGAGCATTCCGGCCTCAATTGATGTGCTTAATGCTGATGAAGTAAAATTTTGACATCAGGCGAGTTGCCAACTGGTGATAGGAGAGGAGCTCTTGCTTTCGTACATCGAACTCTCCTTCTAGCTGTTTTATAACTAGCATGGTATCTCCGAATGCTTCCAGCATCTGAATTCCCATGGACAGAGCAATTTGCAACCCGATTATCAGGGCTTCATATTCTACTTCATTGTTTGTGCATTGCTTGTTTATGGAACATGATGTATGCACCACTTCTCCTTCTGGGGATTTCAGGACTATGCCTGCTCTTGCTCTGACCCTGGCTGACCCGGTGGCAGAGGTGTCAATTTTGGAAGCGCCATCAAAGTATAGTTGCCATAAGGAGGGCTGTACTTGCACGGCTTCCAAAGTTTCATCTTCAGGAAGCTCCGGCTCCAACGGGCAATCCCCGGGCACTGGGTGCTCAGCGAAGAAGTCTGCAATAGCTTGGCCCTTGACGGCCTTGCGCAGCACGTAGGAGATATCAAACTCCATAAGGATTACCGCCCATTTGCCCAGGCCGCCTTTGAGTGCCGGTTGAGACATAATGTACTTCAGGGGATCCTCTTTGGATACCAAGCTGATTTCATGCGACAACATATAGTGTCAGAGCTTTTTAACTGCGAAGACCAACGCCAGACAGATCTTCTCAATATAAGTATATTTCTCTTCAGTTCTGACCAGTCTCCGACTGAGGTAATAGAGGGCTTGTTCTTTCCCTTCTTCATTATTCTGGGCCAGCATTGCCCCCAGAGAATTATGTGTAGCTGCTATATACAGTATCAATGGTCGTCCTTTCACTGGTGCGCCCAACACTGGAGGAGTTTTCAGGTAGTCTTTTAGCTTGTCGAAGGCTGCCTGGCAATCTTCATCCCAATAAAAGGGGACATCTTTCATCATCAACTTGTGAAAAGGCTAGCACCGCCCTGACAAATTGGAAATGAAACGCCGGATATAAGCCAAACGGCCCTGTAGTGATCTCAGCTCGGAGATGTTCCTTGGCGGAGGTAACCCCTGAATCGCCTTGATCTTTGCGGGGTCTATCTCGATTCCCTGATATCAAACGATGAAGCCCAAGAATTTTCCGCTCGACACTCCGAACGCGCATTTCATAGGGTTCATTTTTAGCTCATGCTGCCTCAGCCTCTGAAAAATAATCCGGAGGTCTTGCAGATGATCTTCTTTTCTTCTGGTTTTGACCACCAGGTCATCTATGTAGCACTCGACCTTGTGGTAGAGCAGTTCATCAAAGATTTTGGTCATTGTGCGCTGATAGGTTGCTCCAGCATTCTTTAATCCGAACGGCATTCTCTTGTAATGATAAATACCTTTAGGAGTTCGGAAAGCAGTATGGACTCGGTCATGCTCCGCAATCCAAATCTGATTGTAGCCGGAAGACCCGTCCATGAATGATAGGGCCTCATGGCCGGTTGTAGCATCAATCATGACCTCGGTTATCGGCACCGGGAAGTCATCTTTGGGGCAGGCTTTATTTAGATCCCGGAAGTCGACACATATCTAGATCTGTCCATTCTTCTTCTTCATGGGGACGATATTCACCAGCCATGTGGTGTACTGGTTTTCTTCAACAAATCCCACGTCAATGAGCTTGTCGACTTCAGCACAAATTTGGGTGATGAGCTCTGGCCTCATGTGCCGCGGTGGTTGCTTCACCGGCTCGGCTTCAGGGTTGATTTCCAGCTCATGTTGTGAGATAGCGGGGCTTAGACCTGGCATCTCTTTATAAGTCCAGGCGAAGCAATCCTGGTATTCTAGCAGTAGTTGAATGTACAGCTCCCGTTCTTCTGGGGATAGTTGGGCACTGAGGAAGGTAGGCTTAGGGTCCTTCTCATTTCCCAGGTTGACTTCTATCAGTTCATCGACTGTGGCTTGGCCTCCGTCTTCTATCTCCGGAGGTGCCGGTTGGAGGTCAACGAAGTCTGGAATACCATCTTGAGGGTCGAGTACTTCGACTTCCTCGTCAGACACCACCAGAGCTTCCTGAGGTTTCTTGATCTCTTGTGCCAGCGGCTGAGTGGATTGTTCTATTAGCAGATCCATTGCCGTCGCAGCTTCCAAGGATGAGAGAGCAGCCTTGGTGTTTGCAGATGAGATTGCAGCCATGACGGGCTGATAACTGTTCACTGCCAGGCCCGGACAGCATGCTGATTTTGCAGCAGAAGTTGAGGAAGTTTCACCTTCTGGGACATTTGTATCTTCCGCAGAAGTGGCTTTCTCTTCCCTGGTAGCTGGCTCCCCTTGATTGGAGTTGACCAAGGCTTCCCTGATTGGCAGAAAGGGTGTTGAAGTTGTCATTAGTAGGACCCTTGTAGAGGGAGAGACTCCTACTTCTTGAATGTCTTCGGCTTCGCTGCTGCTAGCCGTATCAAATTCGGCTTGAAAGGTCGCTTCTTCAGGATGAACTTGCTCCCAGCATCGGCAAGGGGCCGAGGTTTCCACTTCTTGATTTCCGGATTGAGCCAGTTCAAGATATTCGGCTTCCACCGGATACTCATCAAAGGTTGCCCCCAGAGGGCCATCTTTAGTAGGATAGAAGGCGGAGATAGTATCCACCTCGTATCGCCCACTGTAATAATATTCCTCCAGGGTGAAATCCAACCCTGGATGTTGAGAGACACGTCTCATTTCCTTATCCAGATTTGCAGGATGCCACATCTTCTGGAAAGCTTCCTTGCATTTTTGAGACTGATCGGGAGGGAAGTGTTACTTCTGAAACATCCTGGCCGTTCGATCAGTTGTAAATGCCAAGCCCTGAACAGGAACCCGCGGGTTGGCTAGATCTTCAGGGAGGCTGCAGTATGTGTCCTCCTGAGTGGGATGCTCCTCAGCTGTATAGAACAAGCTGTTGGGCCCATCTTCCTGTGTCACCTCCCAAGCTTTGAAAGGTTCGACAGTGGGGTCGTTGAGGCCGGAGACTGGCTTAGTGAGGCCGGCCGGGGATCCGATGCGATCGTGCTGTCGATCGACCTGCACTTCCTTAGCTTTGGGGTATAATGCCAGGGGTGTCACCCTGCCGACATCTCCAGAAGCTGTGATGTGGGAGACCACCTTCGGCTTGACATATCCGCGCGGCGGTGGTGGATACCAACCGTCACCCGATCTATTCTTCGACGCCCCTGCGGGGGCCTCAGCTTCAGAAACCTTCCGGGGAGGCCCCGTATGACATTCAAACACCTCGAATGGGTGGATATCAGCAAATATCCTCTCCTCCTTTCCCTGGAGGCTGTATTTGATGCATTGGTGGAGCGTGGAGGGCACCACCATATTTTCATGCAGCCATGGGCGGCCGAGCAGTGCTTTGTAGGAGGTGCGAGAGTCAATGACATGAAACTGCACTGTTGTAGTGAAATCTGCCAGGGTCAGCGTGAACTCTGCCACTCCCATAGATACTTCACATTTTTGGTTGAAGCCAGCGATACGCATATCCCCGACTTTCTCGAGATGCACATTAAAGTGGTACCTCTCGTATATTCTGTATGGCAGGATGTTGACTGCTGCACCAGGATCGACCAGGATCCGATTCAGCTCTCTTCCATTCAGGTGCCCTTTCATATATAGCGGCCTGTTGTGGCTGGCAGTAGGTAGTAGCATGTCTTCTGGAGTGAAGGTCATACTGGCTTCTGGTATAGCCTCAGCTATGCAGGCTTCAAAATGAGCAGGCGTCTGCAGAGCAGTGATGATCGCCTGTCGAGTTTCTTCACTCAAAGAGAGAATTTCCCAGATCGTAAATCGAGCGGGGAGCTTCTTGAGCAACTTCATTATTCGGCTCCCAGCCCGGACATTGGAGAGCTTCATCTCTTCAGCCCATCTGGGCTTGGGGAGGTTTTGATTTGTGGGTCCAGACGGACCTGCTTCATCTTCCTCGGACTCGGCACCCTCTTGGCTGGCACCGGCTGTCGGGTCTTCTCTATTAGCTGTTGTAGGGTAAGCTCCATCTGCATTTGCATCCTCAGTAGATTACGCTGGCTGCGGGTGAATGGCCCCGGGTGTAGGGTTAGCCTCTTGACAGGGCTGCTTCCCCTTTGACATCTTCATAAATTCAAGGAATGAAGGGACTGCCTTGCCCCCACTTTTGTTGTATAGGCCTGACGGAGGAGGGATTTGGACTCCCTTAACTTCCGGCGGAGGTGTCTTGTAGGGTTGCTCCCCTCTGAACATGATGTTGTGATTGGGTGGTGGCTGGCGCCCCCATTTTCGGCCCGACCTAGTGGCATGCGCAGCAGTTGCGGCCTCGGCTTTGCCTCCCCCAGCATGGGGTGTGAAGTAAATTTCTTCTTCTTCCTCTCCTCCTGATAGGGTGAAGAGTGCTGACAGGGTATTGCAGGAGACAACCTGCGTTTTATTGACCCCAGCGGCCTTTCTTTTCTTCTTCTTTTGCTTTCTCTTCTTTTTGGTTTCTGTGGGTGCCTGCCCCCAGAACAGGCTGCCCTCTTCAGGGGATGCTGCTTCAGCTTCCTCCACCTGTTTGAGTGAGAGTTATTCTAGTTCTTGCCATGGGACGTGGTCCCGTACCAGCAAAGGTTTCAATTCGGGCTGCACATATTCATCTAGCCCTTCAATCAGGTGCTGCAGTCGAAGGACTGCAGGATTGGTTTCCTTGATTACTGGCAGCGGAGTTTGTCTCCTCCTGTTAGGTGTATGTATTCTGACAGCTGTAGGTGGAGTGACCCATACGGGTGCTACCACTGGCGGAGCAGGCCGGGGTGTAATGCCACGAATATGTGCCCCCTCTTTCGGGCGGGGTGCCCTCTTCTTCTTGTGCTTCACAGGGATCTGCTGCCACCCCTGTTGTTCTTTTACGGGCTCCAGGAAATGGATTTCGTAGGTGCTCCGTGTGCTTGCTTCAGAGATCTCCTCAGGTAATGCCTGGTAGAGGGAGATCATGTTGACCATTGCCTTCCTGAAAGGGGCTTCATGTGGCTGAGGAGGGTCCACTTTGTACTCTCCCAGCTCTATTTCATTCTTCTTCACCATCCCTTCGATATCGTCTTTGAAAACATAACAGTCTTCGATTGGATGTCCCAACATCTGGTGGTAGGGGCAGAATCTTAGACTGTCTTTTCTTTTCAGGTCCTCCGGCCTCCTTGGCTCAGGCAAAGTGACCATGCTGTATTCTGTTACCCAGTCGAACAGGACTCAGGTCTTGTCTTTTGGAAAGGAATAGGCTTTCTTCATTTTGTCCCTCAGCGAAGGACCTTCTTTATCATCTAGAGCTTTTGCAGGTTGCGGGGGAGCCGCTTTCTTGCCTTTCTCCTTCTGTTGTTCGAACGCCTTGATATCAAGCGCAGTCGCTTCTTTAGGTGTGGGGCGCCGTTCCGCAGCCTTGCCTTTCTGGGCTGTGCTGGCAGTTGACGCCGGGACAGGCTTGGCTAGAAAAGCCTCCACCTCGGCCACCACATTATTCAGCCGGTCGAACGACCATATTTCCATACCAATCAGCTTTTCCAGGACCTCCCTCCTGAGATTTTGTTTGCATATTTGCACAGCGTCCTCCTGATGCGGGGGCCGCTTGCACCTCATTCTGAGGTTCCTCCACCTCTTGATGTAATCAAGGGCTGTCTCATCTGCCCTTTGTTTTGTTGAGTAGAGTTCGGCGACTGTGACCTCCCTCTCTGTGACATGAAATCATTCTCTGAATTTTCTCTGCATATCCGACCAATCACTGATTGACCCGGCCGAGAGGCTAGAGTACCATTCAAATGCGAGCCCCGTCAGCGAGGACCCGAAGAACTTCAGCAGATATGACTCGTCAGTGGCCAGATCACCCATAACGGTCATATAATATGTAATATGCTCTTTAGGGGACCCCTTCCCGTTGAATTTGTCGAATTTGGGCGGCTTGTTGACCCCTGGGGGAAGTCGTTTAGCCGCATGGTGTTGCGGGTAGGGCACCCGATAGGCATCGAATGCGACGTAGTCGCCTTCACTTTTCTCTGCGAGCTTCAGCTCGATCATCCTTTCCACCATCATCCGGTTCACGACCGTGGGGTCGACTGGCTCCGGATAGAAGTGCGCTGGCTGAAGGTATGGGGTGATCAGGGTGGTCGCCTGTGGAGGACGCAGCAGCGGGGGTGTCGGATGCACCTGGGGGAGCACCGGAGGTAGCAGCGGCTGAGGCTGTGGCGGCCGCTGTTGTGCTGTCGCCATGCTTGGCTCTAACAGCTGGGACAGTGTATAGAGCGGTGGAGGGTCGTCACGATGAACCGCTCCCCGGGATGATTCACCCTGGACTTCGGGTGGTTTAGAAGCCGATGAATGCTCAGTCTTTTCCATCAGTTGTTTCTTCAGAGAGTCTATCTCCCGTTGGTATTTTTGCAGCAGCATCAGAACTGATGGATCTATAGTGGTGGGGATACCCTCTGTCGTTTCCCCGGACGTACCCTCAGGCAGGATGTCGAGGAGGACGTCGTCTTCTTCTTCCGTCGTCACCACATTAGCGGTCAAGACGGGGGCCTTATCATCCCAGCGGGGATAGACCTGGGGTTGTTTCCCTCTCATGATCATCAGAAGCTCTCTTGCTGCTTCTGTTCTGCGGGTAGTTGTCCCGGGCCGTACGGCCAATTGAGCCAGTTCTTGGGGGTCTTCAGGAAGCTCCCCATATCGGCTGGATATACCAGCCATGTTGCAAGTAAAGACCTGCCTCCTTCTTCTCTGTCGATGGACTCTCCGTCTGGCTTGTTGCGGAAAGGTCAGCCTCTCGAACACAGAAACTCTTCTTTTTTCTTCCCGCTCGGGGAAGGCTTCATCAGCTTCGATCTCGAAACCGTCGTTGTATCCATTGTCGTCGACTAACGACACTATCATTCTATCTTCCATATCCTCTTCATCCGCCGCTGATGGGCGGTAATCTTCCTCAGTGGCGACTATCTGCATTAGTCACTGCTGACCCAGCGAGGGGTTGCCCAGCCCTCGAAAGTAGTTCCTGATCAGACAGGTTACCTCCTCCTGACCCCGCTCTTGATAGAGTACGAGGGATAGTTGTCGACCTCCAGCAGGAGGGATATAGGCCAGCCGAGCTCTGTCGGCCGGATGTTGGAATCTTCGTCCCGTGACTGGGACGTTGGCTTGGCGGGCAGCAGCCTGGAAACTTCTGCGGCGCGGAGGATCCGCAACCACCTCTTCTTCTTTCCTCGGGGGCAAGCCCCTTTCTCTTCTCACCTCCGCCTCGTCGTTCATAGGACAGCGGCGGATGGGTGTTAGATGGTGGGCAGGTCGGGTCCGCTTGGGAACCCACACCTGTTTGAACTTCTTCGGCCTGAGTGCCGAGCTTCCTTGGCCATAGGGGACGGTTTCTTCTCTTTCTGCCCTCCTTCCAGCGAGAGCTTGATAGGTATTGTGGACAGGAATGTTGGGGATGACTCGGTCTGGGGTCACCCGGGCCGTGCGTCCGTTGAGGAAGACGCGCATGCCTCCAACTAGCATAGATTTCCCGGACTGAGATAGGGCTCCGGTGATTACAGCAGCATTCTTGCGGGCCTCGCGACGCTGGCGTCCTCCAGGGTGTTCGTTGATGACATTGGGGTGGGACCCACGTATGACGTGGTGCACCAAACAGCTAGCGGCCGGGGTCGGACTTTCAGGCAAGTCTTCGCAGCAGGGAACCTTCAGAGGCTCCATTTTCTCTGCGACTTCCTTGGCAGGCACTGGGGCTTCGACCTCCAGGATATCGACGAAGACTAACCCCAAAAAGTTGGGGAAGCCCACAGCGGCAGGGAAGCTGCGGAATTCCATGGGTACCGCCAGGTACCCTTGCGCGTGTCTAGCAACGATCAAATGATCGAAGTCGACGCCAGTTATCCCGTTGATCGTCATTGATCTGCCTGCACAGACAAATAGGGAAATAATCAGTAGCCTTTGAGAGGGCTTCGAAGCCCGAATATCTCGGCAAAGAGATGAAAGGTGACACTGGTCCCACCGGGCCTGCCAGACTGTTTGCGACGGGTTTTTATCCGACCATCTTATCGTTTTATTTCGCGTATATATGTGTATATGTACATATATACATGTCTTATTTCACGTATCGATCAACCAATTAACTAACCGGTAATTAACTGACTGATTGACGATGCGGGCGTGCCAGTCACATGAGTGACGATTTTATGATGCGCTCATTCTGACCCGTGTTGGGCGAATGCGAGGTTCGATCGGGACCAGCAGTCCGCCATACCATAAAGGCTATGGCGTTAATTACATCCCCCACGAGGAGGGAACACCTTTGATTAATTGCCGAGATGAAGGGCTGTCGAGGCCGGAATAAAGGATACAGAGCATGCGAGTGATCATGCAAGATGCTATGATTGACTACACACGATTTATTAGGGTGGACCCTGGTACATGGCGGAGGACTTAGGCTCGAAGGCCACCTTCACGCGTAACAAGGCCTCCAATCATGCGTAACCTGACCTTCTGGCAATGTTATTTGATATACCAAGGGTGCACCCGCTTGAGCATGCCTTAATGCGACATGAATGCTTGGCCTGAGGCATGATGGCAAAAATTCTAGACATATCAATTCAAGCTTGAACATGCTAATTTATCTAGTTCATTGACACAACGACATGATTCGGCGTGAAACCGGTGCAGCGTTTGCGAAGAAATAGGGTAAAATGCTTGAAACGGCGCCCTGAAACGTAGGTAAATGGCTTAAAACGGCGCCAGAAACCGTAGGTGAATGAAGGGGGTTAAACCGGCGCGGCCTGATTGGGGCGCGCCGGGAAGGGCGCGCCGTTTAAGGCGTGCCATGTATGAACGGCGTCGATTTAGCCCAATCTCTCGGAAAGCCAGATTTTATTGGTTTATTTATGGATTTATTAAAATGTTTTGAGAGATTTTGAAAGTTGATTGAGTTGATTATTCGTGGATCGGTCCCAAGCCATCCAAAAGTTAAGTCACGGGCTCGCGCGAGGTTCATACTCGAGCGCGGCGATCATTCCGAGTTTGGACTCGTTCAAGCCAGAATTTCGGCAGCATCTCCCCATCCCGGAGGATTTGTCGGGGAGAAGCGGGGAGCACTCACGTAGTGGAGCAAACCCCTAAGGGCCGGGTGGCGCAACGGCGGCCGGCAAAAACCCGAACGGAGAGGAAAACCCCGAGGTCAAACCTGCTAGGGGCACCAAATCCGTGGGTAACAGTGAGCGAATGGGGCAACTCATTATGGGAGCGAAGACCCCGAGGGCTAGCCTACGAGGGGCACGCGACTCGAGTCACCACAACACTCCAAGTCGGGACGACCGATATAAGGAAGGAATCCCCGAGGGCTAGCCTACGAGGGGAACACAACCCACGGCCACCACAAAGTCCATTAAGGACCGTGGATTTTGACTGCAGGGCTTAGCCCCGTTGCTGTGCACCTGATGGTCTGCAGGGACATTCGTCATCAATGAACGAGCCCACTGTCGGCCAGGTGACTGATGCAGAAGACTTGGGGAATATCCCCCTCCCCGGATGCCGGGGTGATGCTATAGAGCATACTCCCGTTAAGGTGTAAGCTATACGAAAGGAAGCAGTGTGAGACATCGCTTGACGGCGGCAGACGGGCAAAGGAGTTGCTTATAAGCATGGTAAAACGATGAAGCCCCACGGGCGGAGCAGGCTAACATGAGCACGATATGTGATTAACACGTAGCCCGGGGTACGGAATATGTGTGCATATATATATGATATTCGGAAGCAAGCAGACATGAGGCTCGCCGTTGAACAACTGGGGACAATCTAAGAGCTCTTCCCCGCCCCTCTGGCCTATGAAGCAGGGCAAACAGGGGACGGTGAAGGGTCTTCATCCCTGGGCGGAGACAGACAAAGATATGCACACAAGTGCATCTCTGCTCACAAACCCCGTGGAATATTCAGTGCCAAGCCCAGCCGTTACATCAGACTCGAAAGCAAGAGAAAACCCCGGGGAGGGGGACTGAGTGATTCATATAGCCCGAAGGCATACCCAATGTCGGAGAAACCGACTACACGAGAGTATATATATATTGGGGAAACCATTAAATGCACGCTCGAAGGAGGGTGAGAGGGAGAGAGGAAGAGATACAACAGCAACCACAAAGGCTTTTCATTCATCCCGTGAACAGCACAGGTATATATATACAGAGCATATAGATTCTGGCGCCGTCGTTGTCGATCGGCCGTCATTTACCAATGAAGAAAGGATTACAGACAAAGTGAAAAGGGTAAAGGAAAATGGTGAGAGGAGGGGAGGTCAAGCTCATATCATCGCCCCTCCCCTCCTTCACTTACATTGCGCCAGAAGAAGAAAACCAAAAGAAGAGAAGAGGGATCCACCGGGAGGAACGCGGAGACCCACCTAAATCGATAAGAAACGGATGGTCTCCCTCTCCGATTCCGGGAAGCTCGAGTGAAGCGTGGTGGCGGCCACCGAGAAGCTCAAGACTGAGGCTTCTTCAGATCGAAAACCCTCGACCCGTCTCCATGGACCTCTCTTCTCTCTTTCTAATTCTCTTTTTTTTTCTTTTGATTCCGCCTCTTTCTTCTCCTCTCTCTCTTCGGCTCCCCCCTTTTTCTCTGGCCGAAGGCAGACATATATAGAGCCTTTTGTTAATCCGGCGCCCCGGGGAGGGGGGCGCGCCGGATTTGGTGGCGTCGGGAAAAGGTCCCGGTTGGCTTTTTGCACGCCGGTTCGACGGCGCCGTATTAAGGTGCGCCGTTTTAATTTGCTTGTTCGGCACGGCTAGGCCGGTGGGTCCGGGGATGATTCCGGAAGCTCCCGTTGACTGTTCCTTCCGCGCTGGCCTTTGAAAAAACCTTGACGTGGTGTCGAGGAAGCTCTCGATATGATGAACGGCCTTGATCAGACCTCCGCGTGTGTCTGGCTCGATCATACGGGCATCCTGTTGACACGGCCTTCGGCACTATGATTTCTGCTTCTGGTCGAGACGGACTCGTGCTCGGGGCTTCTTTACGGGACGGTGTTGCATCCCGGATGATTCTGCCTTGAATGGCTATCGATCGGCCACTAATGGGCCCATTATGACGAGGAGCCGAACCCATGTCGGGTGATCGGGACCCTCTGCTGACAGAGCCCTCGGCCCCTTGTTATGGACGGGCGGGGACGCTTTTCCTCCTTAGGAGAGCCATTGGGTAGAACGTCGTCCTTGGTCGGGCGACGGGTGTGGGGTAGCGACATGGCGAGGTCGATGCCGGATCATTGGGCAGGCTTGATTGCTCCACCGGTTGGTTGCGGGTTCACTTCAACTCTCCTGAGGTAAAGTCCCCGGTGCTCATTTCAAGGTGACTTGGGGCTCCGTCAGCTTCAAGGGTCTTTGATAAGGTGATCTTCATCGGCTTCTGTGCTTCAGCGGGCCGTATCATTCGTCTTTACGGCTTGGTCGCCAAAGGATTATTTTTTGAGTGCCAACACCCACCTACCTCCATTAACTCCCTACAACTTCCCATAAGCCATCTTTACTCCACTTCTAGTCCCAAGAGCCTCTCCTCCAATCCTCTCCCCACCTTCCAAACCCCAACTACCCCACTCTCCTTCCCTAGGCACCCCACCACCTTCCCAAGGCTGAATTAGCCTCTCCCAAAGCCCAAATTTGAAATTCCCTCCCCTCTCCCATCCCTCCCACACCCTAGGTCGACCCAAACCAGACTCCCCTTGGTCTGGTCGCCCTCCTCCTCCTCCTCTCCATCTCACCCTCTCCCTAGTGCACCTCCACCCCTATCACCACCTCCACCAGCTGCAGCCCCCTTCACCCACCTCATCCCTGCTTCTCCAGCCATCCCAACAGCCATCCATCAACCCCTAAACACCTCACATTCCCCTCCCATAGCCATTAGACACACCCTCCACCTCTTACCTTCTTGGCTATCCCCTTCCCCACACCTTCTTCTTCCCCTCATTCTGTCTCTGTTTCAGGCAGCATAGTTGTAGTGACTTGCAGAGGCAGCCTTGACCGTCTCTCAAAGATTCAGATGGCAAGGCCTACATTTATAGAATCGTCTGCGAGTTAGCTTTCCAACCGTGGTGGTCTCGCCGGCTTCCGAGGTCAGAGCTGTTCGTAGGAGCAGATCTCGTCCGACTGCGGCTGCTGTCCCTGTCTGAGGACCTGAAGCTGAAAGCGGGAGCCACCACGACCAGCTCGGGACAGGTTTAGGCGCCATTTTCTGAGGGCAGGAACTACGACCCGTTAGCTTTCATCTCCAAGAAGAAGGACCTCAATCATCCACCGGAGCTATTAGTTACCATTTTCTTCGCCGGAGTGTGCAGTCTGCCACCTGTGGGTCCAGGTTTAACCTGTCTTCACTTAACTAGCCACCACTCTCCTCTCTGACCTCAGATTGTGCCCCCGTCAACTTCTGCTCGAAGCTACTCCGACCACGATCGCGTCACCGCCAGTTTCGTTCGATTTGGAGTTCGGGAGCGACCGCAGTGCCTTCTGCAATCCACTGCATCAGTTCTGCATCAGTCAGAGGCAGAGTGTTGCTGTCCTGCTCCAGTCGCCGGTCCGATCATCCCCGAGTTCCAGAGCTTCCCAAAAAATTCAGACATCATCCTCGGCCAGTTGGGGAACTTTTGGCGCCAGTTTCATCAAATTTGGAGCTTGGTTGAGGCCGTGGCGGCATCTTCATCGATAACCTGTTCAGCAAAACTGAAGAGTGGCAGAACTGGCGAAGTTTGGAGAGTCGGCTTTCTCTTCATAGTTTCCCCACCCCGCTTGGCCGGCTGAAGGCCCCTCCCTGCGTGGAGGTAATTTTGGTTGTAATAAGTCTAACCCCCACCCCAAGAGCCCCCCTCCTGCGAGAGGCGTAGTTTTGTAATTCATTAAAATTTCAGGTCAAGCACTATCGCCGCAGCGTTCGGGTTCATACCCACGCTTCCCGGCGCGCCCACGTCTTCGAACGGGATCGGTGTTTTCACAACGATCAGGTGAGTGACTGATACAACCCTTGCTGGCCTATATTTTGCAAGTTTAGTATCGCCTTGAATGCTCGTCGGACGGTGAGAGAGTGGCCAATTCCGCATATACTCAATTGTGTGCCCACCGCGGCTCGTGAGTGAGAGCTACCCAATCCCACGCCCCGGGCATGCCGGCCTCCCACAAAGTTGGGAATCCCAGACCCTTTGGGGGTTAGCCTAAGCCGACTTAGCCACTTAGAATCATTGGGTCCCGCCTCGGACCCTCGCCATCATCCCCGGTGCCTTCGGGAGATTGCATGTGTCGTACGAGTGAGCCGCTAGTGTGAGTCCGTTGCTCAATCTTGAATGCTTGTGGGTCTAGGTCCGAGGTCCATCAAGTCAACCGTAGTCAAACTTGGGCTGTGACACATCAAGTGGTATCAGAGCGGTCATAGGCTTGTCCTCACAAGTCTAGTCTTGGGTCATCATACTAGGTCAAAGGTGCATCCGCACACCCGTGCATAGCCCACCCAACCTTGCATGACCACTCGTAGTGGTACTCACTATCAACCCAATACTTCATCTTCCAATCCCACTATGAATCCAAAACCCCAAGGGATACCTACCATTAACACACATGACTTCCCTGGCCACATCAGTTACCTCATGAAAACCTTGACCCATGCCAATGGCAAGCTTGATAACCTATCTAGACGACTTGACCAACTAGAAGAAAATTGGCCCGCCCCAAGGATGAATGATAGTAGGGCTCCTCCCTCACCTCTCACCTTTGATGGGACTCATCATAATGAGTATTTAGAATGGGAGGCTTCCATGGACCATTATTTCACTTGGTATCCAATGACCGAAGAAGAGAAGGCCCAATTTGCCAAAATGCAACTTTCTAAACGCGCCCAAACTCAATGGTTGCAAATTGTCGGGATAAGGGTGCTTAGAAGGGAACCTTCCATCACCACTTGGGGGGACATGAAAGAACAACGTAGGGCTAGATATGTTTCCCCCTCCTACTCAAAACACCAAAGCCTAAGGAGCACTTCAACTCCTTCACCCCCTCCTGGCCAACCCATGACCCTAATCTCCCATTCCCCACCACTTCTCACCTATCCTACCCCGACCACCACATCTACAACCTACCTACCAGTCCTCACCACAACCATAGCTCCACAAACCCAATTGAGCCCCATGTCCACCCCTTCACCAAAACCCATAATGTCCACCACTCCCCAACCCAAAACCCCTCACCAAATTCATACCCTACAAAATCCCTTGGAATCCACCACTACCCCTCCATCATCCCCCAAAAAAGTCACACCTCTTAAGACCAACACTTCTCACCCAACCCATCTCTCACTCCCAACCCCAACCCCACCATATCCTAGGCCCCCACTACTTCCCCTACCTATCCCAACCCCAGTCCACCCTTACTCACTTCCCCAGGCGCGCACATTGCCGGCTATCACCAACCCACTTACCATAAACCTTCATACTTCATTGTCCTTGAGAATTGTGACCCCCACACCCACCCAAGTGAGGGTGGTTGCCAATCCGGATCCACCTCCTACCATAAGCGAAATCCAAGAGCCACATGTCTCACCCACCCCTCCTCTTCCAAGTACACTAGAGCCACACACCCTCATCATGGATGAAACCATACTCCAATGGCTAAAACAAAACCCCACCCTCCATGACTTGAACCCATACCTCCTAGCCATGAGACACCAAACCCAACTAGTGCCCCTCCGGCCTCCCCATATCACCTATCAAACCTCCTATCTTGTAGAACATTTGGGAGACTTAGTGGATTGCCTATACTGGCAAGTCCACTTGACCGGTCTGCTAGCTAGGGAGTCGCCAAGGCCTAGCACCATTAACTTCACTTGCCCTACCTTTGGCTCCATCACTACTATCTACACGAGAGGCCACTGCACTAGTGAGATCATCCTCCTTCTCCCCATGAAGGAAGAACCCATCACAATCCACTCCCCTACCATTGAGATCCCAAGGACATTGGCCAACCCACCCACTCACTACACCGGCCCAATCATCCTAATAGATGAGGAAAACCCACCTTATGAAGACCTTGAGAACATAGGGCACTTCTCCCTAGGAAGCCTAATCCACGACCCCTTCGATCCTTCCAAAGGGAGCCTAGTTACCCATATGGCTCACCCACCTTACCCACAACCCACCTTTCCCGACCCACCATGTTGGACCATGCCCACCTCTTCCAAGACTCGAGCCACACAAAGGGAACCATCGCCATAGGCGACATATACCTAGGAAGCAAGGAAGAGCTCCTCTCCGTAATGTTCACCTTCCTAGATCCCTTTGACCCTTTCACATGGAAGTTCAAAGGCCATTCCCCACCCATACACATCAAAGACATATTTGGGATAGGAGTACATAAGTCTTGGCACAACACACCACTTCGCATGATTAGAAAGTTGGGTCCATTCATTCACATCACCCACATGTCAAGTCAGAAGCATGAGTGGTCCCTATTTGGGTGTAATGGTCCTCCCCAACTCAACATTGGTCTAATGAATGATAGGAGCATCCTTGGATGTCATGGTCCCCCAACATTGGTCACACTTATGCATGATAGGTTCACTTGTGGGTGCCCAGGGCCTCCCTCGTCTAGCAAGCTTGATTGTTATCACTTACGTGATAGATCCACATATGGATGCCCAGGTCCTCCTATTCTAATCAAGTATAGGCATGATAAGTCCACTTTTGAGAGTTCGGAATCTTGGAAATCTTCATTCACAAAGTCCATTATGCACCACCCCTCAAAGTTGCCTGATGTCATGCACAAGCATATAGGAAAGAGCAATGAGACTTACAAAAGGCAGGCAGATGCTCGGCAGCGCCACTGTGAGTACCACGTGGGAAACTCGGTGATGGTGAGAACGGAGCGGCTCCTTTCGGGGCTTGCCTCCAAGTTGAGGGTACGGGGTTCGGAACCTTCTCGAGTTCTGAGTCGACTTGGTAATAATGCTTATGAGCTGGACCTACTTAAGGGTTTTGGGAGACACCCTACCTTCATTGTGGCAGACTTGGTACCCTACAAGGGCCCCGCGGTGGGACCCAGTGAGGAGCTCGAGCCTTTACCCCCCCCCCCCCCTTGAGAGAGACACCCACGGTGGGACTCCACTTCCTAGCCTGAGAGGCCGACAAGAGCAGATAGAGGCAATACTGGACGAGCAAAGTACCATCACCAGGCACAGGGTGTATCAGCACTACCTGGTTAGGTGGAAGAACCGTCGCCCAATTGAGGATACTTAGGCGAGTCGGGAGGACCTGCTGCGACTTGACCTCGACATTCAGGAGCTGGTACTACAGCCAGGCGGACACATACTCGACGGGGTCGAGTTCTCCCCACCCCGGGGGTATGATGGGGGCATCCCTTGCCCCTCCACTTTTTTTGAGGCTCGGATCATCGTCGACTTATGTCATTATGTCCGTCATGTGTTCGTGAGTCTAGTCATGTATTTTTTATATTTTATTTGAGTCTTAAACCATGTAATTTTCTAATTATTTGAGTCATGTATCTAGATTAGTAGGTTATCTACCAAAGTCTTGTGTCATTATGTTGGTTTGTTAAGCTATTGGGCCCAACTAGTGGGCTAGGCCCAGGGGCACCCCTCCCTTGGACTGCTTTGGTCATTAGTTAGTTTGTCAGGGTCATTATGGTCATATGAAAGTATGGAGCCTATAAATAGGCCTCCCCTCCATCTCATTGTAACAACTTTTGATGAATGAATTTGAATAGAACCCTTTTCCAACTCTAATCACATCTACCAAATTTCTTCTCTCTCTCTCTCTCATTCTCTCTCTATCTCCCCCCTCTTCAAGAAAGGGGCGCACCCTTCTCTCCCTCCCCACCTCCCAACCACCTCCACCCCCCACCTACCTCCATTAACTCCCTACAACTTCCCATAAGCCATCTTTACTCCACTTCTAGTCCCAAGAGCCTCTCCTCCAATCCTCTCCCCACCTTCCAACCCCCAACTACCCCACTCTCCTTCCCTAGGCACCCCACCACCTTCCCAAGGCTGAATTAACCTCTCCCAAAGCCCAAATTTGAAATTCCCTCCCCTCACCCATCCCTCCCACACCCTAGGTCGACCCAAACCAGACTTTTCCCCTTGGTCTGGTCGCCCTCCTCCTCCTCCTCTCCATCTCACCCTCTCCCTAGTGCACCTTCACCCCTATCACCACCTCCACCAGCTGCAGCCCCCTTCACCCACCTCCTCCCTGCTTCTCCAGCCATCCCAACAGCCATCCATCAACCCCTAAACACCTCACATTCCCCTCCCATAGCCACTAGACACACCCTCCACCTCTTACCTTCTTGGCTATCTCCTTCCCCACACCTTCTTCTTCCCCTCTTTCTGTCTCTGTTTCAGGCAGCATAGTTGCAGTGACTTGCAGAGGCAGCCATGACCGTCTCTCAAATATTCAGGTGGCAAGGCCTACATTTCTGGAATCGTCTGCGAGTTATCTTTCCAACCGTGGTGGTCTCGCCGGCTTCCGAGGTCGGAGCTGTTCGTAGGCGCAGATCTCGTCCGACTGCATCTGCTGTCCCTGTCTGAGGATCTGAAGCTGAAAGCTAGAGCCACCACGACCAGCTCGGGACAGGTTTGGGTGCCATTTTCGGAGGGCAGGAACTACGTCCAGCTAGCTTTCATCTCTAAGAAGAAAGACCTCAATCAGCCACCGGAGCTATTAGTTACCATTTTCTTCGCCGGAGTGTGCAGTCTGCCACCTGTGGGTCCAGGTTTGACCTGTCTTCACTTATCTGGCCACCATTCTCCTCTTCGACATCAGATTGTGCCCCTGTTAACTTCTGCTCGAAGCTACTCCGACCACAATCGCGTCACCACCAGTTTCATTCGATTTGGAGTTCGAGAGCGACCACAGTGCCTTCTGCAATCCACTAGATCAGTTCTGCATCAGTTAGAGGTAGAGTGTTGCTGTCCTGCTCCAGTCGCCAGTCCGATCAGCCCCGAGTTCCAGAGCTTCCCCAAAAATTCAGGCATCATCCTCGGCTAGTTGGGGAATGTTTGGCACCAGTTTCATCAAATTTGGAGCTCGGTTGAGGCCATGGCGGCATCTTCATCGACAACCTGTTCAGCAAAACTGAAGAGTGGCAGAATCGGCGAACCTTGGAGAGTCGGCTTTCTCTTCATAGTTTCCCCACCCCGCTTGGCCGGCTGAAGGCCCCTCCCTACGTGGAGGTAATTTTGGTTGTAATAAGTCTAACCCCCACCCCAAGAGCCCCCCTCCTGCGAGAGGCGTAGTTTTGTAATTCATTAAAATTTCAGGTCAAGCACTATCGCCACAGCGTTCGGGTTCATACCCACGCTTCCCGGCGCGCCCACGTCTTCGAACGGTATCGGTGTTTTCACACCGATCAGGTGAGTGACTGATACAACCCTTGCTGGCCTATATTTTGCAAGTTTAGTATCGCCTTGAATGCTCGTCGGACGGTGAGAGAGTGGCCAATTCCGCATATACTCAATTGTGTGCCCACCGCGGCTCGTGAGTGAGAGCTACCCAATCCCACGCCCCGGGCGTGCCGGCCTCCCACAAAGTTGGGAATCCCAGATCCTTTGGGGGTTAGCCTAAGCTGACTTAGCCACTTAGAATCATTGGGTCCCGCCTCGGACCCTCGCCATCATCCCCGGTGCCTTCGGGAGATTGCATGTGTCGTACGAGTGAGCCGCTAGTGTGAGTCCGTTGCTCAATCTTGAATGCTTGTGGGTCTAGGTCCGAGGTCCATCAAGTCAACCGTAGTCAAACTTGGGCTGTGCCACATCAGTTCCTTTTATCTCCCTTACGCTCGGGTCAAGGGGAGATGCTGCCAAATTTTTGGTAGAAATGATAATAATGTGTTTAAAAAGTAAAGGGAAGCAATGAACGAACGGAACGATCGGCTATAGAACACTCTAACCGAAATAAGGCACTGCGGACAACATCAGAAGTATTGGATTAAATGACTAGGTGGTAAATTAAATGCTCAATCTGTAAGGAAAAGGTTGGGGGAAGAGGGAGAAAAGATTTGTACAAAACTATATAAAGATCAAGGAAAAGAAGAAAAGAAAAGCCTTAAAATAAGTAATGGAGAAGTGGGCCTTCGCCGGCATGCCTATTCCAGCCTTCACCGGTACACCTTATCAACCCTCCACGACACACTCCCTTACCTCCTTGAACCCCCAGCGGCACACTCGGCATGCCTTTCCTCGGTAACCCGGCGCCTTTGTGCACCGACCCTGGCCTAGCCCGGTGCATATGTGCACGAACCTTATTCTCCATGTGCATAGTACTCATGACCTGCACTGACTCCGGGCCTAGGGCTGCACCAACTTCAGCCCGCAGGCCGTACAGACTTCGCCCCTCTACAGCCCAAGGCCGCACCAACTTCAGCCCGCAGGCCGTACAGACTTCGCCCCTTTACAGTCCAAGGCCGCACCGACTTCAGCCAGCAGGCCGTATAGACTTTGCCCCTCTACAGCCCAAGGCCGCATCGACTTCAGCCCACAGGCCGCACAGACTTTGCCCCTCTACAGCCCAAGGCTGCACCAACTTCAGCCCACAGGCCGTACAGACTTCGCCACTCTACAGCCCAAGGCCACACCGACTTCAGCCCGCAGGCCGTACAGACTTTGCGCCTCTATAGCCCAAGGCCGCACCAACTTCAGCCCACAGGCCGCACAGACTTTACCCCTCTTCAGCCCAAGGCCACACCGACTTCAGCTCGCAGGCCGCACAGAATTTGCCCCTCTTCAGCCCAAGGCCGCACCGACTTCAGCCCGCAGGCCGTACAGACTTTACCCCTCTACAGCCCAAGGCCGCACCGGCTTTAGCCCGCAGGCCGTACAGACTTTGCCCCTCTACAGCTCAAGGCTGCACCGACTTCATCCCGCAGGCCGTACAGACTTTGCCCCTCTACAGCCCAAGGCTGCACCGACTTCAGCCCGTAGGCCGTATAGAGTTTTCCCCTCTACAGCCCAAGGCCGCACCGACTTCAGCCCGCAGGTCGCACAGACTTTGCCCCTCTTCAGCCCAAGGCCGCATCGACTTCAACCCGCAGGCCATACAGACTTCGCCCATCAAGGCCGCACCGACTTCTGCCCGCAGGGCGTATAGACTTCGCCCCTCTACAGCCCAAGGCAGCACCGACTTTAGCCCGTAGGCCGCACATACTTTGCCCCTCTTCAGCCCAAGGCCGCATTGACTTCAGCCCGCAGGCCGTACAGACTTCGCCCCTCTACAGCCCAAGGCCGCACCGACTTCAGCCCGCAGGCCGTACAGACTTCGCCCCTCTACAGCCCAAGGCCGCACCAACTTCAGCCCGCAGGCTGTACAGACTTTGCCCATCTACAGCCCAAGGCCGCACCGACTTTAGCCTGCGGGCCGCATAGACTTTGCCCCTCTATAGCCCAAGGCTGCACAGACTTCAGCCCGCAGGCCGTACATACTTCGCCCCTCTACAGCCCAAGGCCGCACCGACTTCAGCCCGCAGGCCACACAGACTTTACCCCTCTGCAGCCCAAGGCCGCACCGACTTCAGCCCGCAGGCCGTACAGACTTTGCCCCTCTTCAGCCCAAGGCCGCATCGACTTCAGCCCACAGGCCGTACAGACTTCGCCCCTCTACAGCCCAAGGCCGCACCGACTTCAGCCCGCAGGCCGTACAGACTTCGTCCCTCTATAGCCCAAGGCCGCACCGACTTCAGCCCGCAGGCCGCACAGACTTTGCCCCTCTACAGCCCAAGGCTGCACCGACTTCTGCCCGCAAGCCGTACAGACTTCGCCCCTCTACAGTCCAAGGCCGCACCGACTTCAGCCCGCAGGCCATACAGACTTCGCCCCTCTACAGCCCAAGGCCGCACCGACTTCAGCTCGCAGGCCGTACAGACTTTGCCCCTCTATAGCCCAAGGCTGCACCGACTTTAGCCCGTAGGCTGCACCGACTTTGCCCCTCCACAGCTCAAAGCTGCACCGACTCCAGCCCGCAGGCTGCTCCGACCTCTCTTCAATCCCGTGCAATAGTTGTACCGACCCCAATTACAGTTGCATCGACCCGAAGGTGGACTCGCACCGACCTGCTGCCAGTCCATGTCTGCACCGACCTAGCCCAATCTCTACCCAGCGCACCCTGTGACATCCTCGCCGGCACGCCTTCAGCCGCCCTTGCCCGGTGCACTCCCCAGCCACTCTAACACGGCGCACACCAACCCCTCCACCCAGTATACTATCAACTCTCCTACTCGGTGCACTCCTGCCCTCCTTCAGCAGCACACCCGCTCGCGTTCTTTACCGGCATACCCAGCCTAGCCGCCCTTCCCCGGCATGCCCCTTCAGCCCCCCCTTTTTTGGCCCTCTAGTGGCCCACTCTCTCTCCAAAAATATATATATAATATGTATATAATGGTAACAATAATAATAATAATAAATTAATAAAAATTACGATAAATAAATAAATCCGAATATATATATATATGGAACAAACAAAAATGTGAGATAATAATAATGATAATAATAATAATAATAAAAATATAAGAAAAAATCATTCACAAAAATACATAAAAGGGAAATAAGCAAAAGAAAATACATATGTATATCTATAATCGGAAGCCCAGATAAAGAGACGATAAAATCTATCATTGCAGCCCTGTCTCTCTCGTGACCCGATGCGGAAGGGAATAACAATGCCACCCCTGCAGGTCGGGCCTAGGTCGCGAGGGTTACCACAATACGGCCACGACCCGACCTCGCATCGGGCCGACCTTCTGATTAGACCGGACCCGTTTCTCAAGACCGGACCCTTTTTGAGCCGTTATTGAAATTGACGCGCGTTCGGCAGACATTTGAACGGATTCATCCCGGCTTCCACCGCGTTTCTATTACGGACCCTCATCCGAACATGAAAAAAGTCCACAAGTGACCAATATAGCCAGTGGCTTGTATCTCGATGCGGACTTCAATGTGATTTATTCATGTTTCTTTCTCGCATAGTTAGTATTAGTCCTTTCGGCCGCAGGGTCCCTAATTTCGGCAATTAATCAAGGGTGTTCCCTCGTATGGGGGATGTAAATGACATCGTGACCTTTACGGCCTGACGGGATCTGGTCCCGACACGAACCACACAATCGTCTGACGAAGTCAGGTCGAGCGCACCATAGGCTCTTCGGAGCTCGAATAAATTGTCACTCCGGTGACTGGCACGCCCACGCACTCAATAAACCAATAACCAAATCGCCAATGATTTTAATGAAAAGTGCGTCCACAAGGCTACGCTCTACCACAATGAGTTTTCACCAACATTTTCAACTCAACCAATATCACATGATAGTCAGAATTTTTCAAGAGTGATCAGGTTCAAATAATTCCTTTTTACGCGAGTAGACGCATGGAGCTCATGCCAGAATCCCTGGTTACTCAGAATACTGAACCATTTCACTTCATTTGAACAGAGATACTAGTCAACACTTTTCAGATATGAACCACATCACGTCTCAGGTGACATGTGCCCAGTTTACTCAGTGAGACCGAGCATTGCTCTATCTTTCATTTACATTTCAGATTTTTCAACAAAGATAGGTAGGCAGCTTTTTCCTCAACTGTCTCTTCAACATACATGCAGCAAGTTTAACATCTCAAGAGTGTTGAAAAGAAATTCATATATCTTTATCATTAACACTCATTTTTACATTTTGTGCATGAAGTGTGCAAATTTGATTCAGCATGTATACGAAAATATCATGAATACATAACAGCACAACTCCCCCTAAATAGATGCACTTATGAAATAAGAACTCCCCTAGAGTGTATGACATGAACACTCCAATAATGACTCAAATGTAGCATTATTTATCAAGAACACATAAGGCCATAGAAATGCCAAGGGACAGGGGTGAATAGCATATAATATCAAGCAAGCACACAGAGGGAATGTATGCAACATGCAATACAAGTATGTAACTGATACCAATCAAATAGATACCAATTGAATGAACTGAATGCGGCTAAGGCATGAGTTCTATTGCAATGCAACATTTAACATGGGTGCAAAATGTGAGTTTTTAGTTTTTTATTTGAGTGAATTAAATGCACCTAATGCATTGGGTTCTGATGCATGCAACCTATAACTATGTGAGAATGGAATGCAAGATGAAAAATGACACTATATTCAAGAGAGCAATTCAGATTTGAAAGATGAGCATGGAACATTATTCATCACAAGTGGTTTATATACAAAGGTGCAGAAATCATTCGGCATGCAGTGGAAACCATTTATTGTCAGAGATTGTTAAGAACAGATTTTCAAAGGTTTTGAAACCAATCACAAGTCATTCAGGAGTTGACATTTCTATTGCAGAACTCTTCACTTCAACAAGGATCGATTTTAGAAATTTTGAAGCAATTCATCATGAGCATGTTGCATGTTTCAATTGGAGATCTCTCAGTCAATAGAGAATGAAATAGCATTCATTTCAACTTGTTTAGCTAGCAAGACCCCCTTTGACAAAAACATGAATCATAGAAAAATTCAGTGAAAGTGTAATGTTTCTCTTATGACATGGGGCTAGCTAACAAGGAGCAAATAATAGTATCAGAAAATTCTTTCAAGGCCAAACAATCGATTTCTTCCAGTTCTGGTACAAGGCGGAGAACTTTGGTCCAAAGACCAACTCACGCATAGTGAGAGTTTCCAGGCGAAGATAATCCACCTTTTCACTACTCAGTATTTGATATACCATATACTCAATTAAGCTTAAATGTGCTCAAGCAATCAGATTGAATGATGTTAAAAGGTCAACATAAAGTTCAAGATTTTCAGTTTCATTCAACCAATAAGCAAGTTAATCATAGCAGAATGGATGAGCAATCATTTCAGGTATGTAGAACAATACCTGTCATCTAAAGGTGTCACCAAGTGACAAAAGCCCATTGCATGATTGTGTATTTCCATAGAAGGAGGGGATGAATTACCTTAGTTCAGAAGACAAGATTGGAAGCCTTCAATCACTAAAAATCACCAACCTCACGGAGGTTGATATTTCAGCTTTTGCTTTCTTACCTTTGTCTGGAGAATCCATTTTCTTCCAAGCCTTTCACCTTCAATCCAAAGAAGAGTGAAACTCAGTTTACTCATGAGAGTATTTTAAAATCTCCTTGCACAGTCCCTGCAAAATCTTCACAAAATGCATTATTAGTAGCTCAGAAATGATACATCCACATGTACTTGAACCACTAAGAAGTCTTTTACCTGATTTACCTTGTGAGAGGTGGTTGGTCAACTTTACCTATTAAACCCATTCTTGATCAAAAGATGCGGGCTTTTCATACCATGTCTTGGGTACTTACTTCAACACGTACAAGACTTTCATCACCTTGTACTTGAGTCGATCCTGGAGGTTGTTCTACACAAAGTATCTCTTCTTCTTATAGTAATTTGAGAATGTTCTCATTATTTTTCATCCTTGCAAGATATTCCGTTAGTTTATGCAAGCCTGACTATAGATGGCCAGCATCACTTGGACTTGCAGAGTGTAATCTGCATCCAAAGATAAAAGACTTGATTTGTCAATTTCGATTCAAATTTATTAGCAATGTCATGATAGATTATTTTAGCAACCAACATCCCCTAGACAGCTCTAAATGCAATGCATGACTCATGTGTGAACTTAAACATTAAGTTCATATAATGAATCTGATGACTCCCCCTCAATGTGTGCATAACTGAGATATGCTTAGTAAAAATCTAATGTCATATGCATCCTTTTGAGTAAATGACTCATAGTATCAGGTGGAGAACTTAGATCTGAAGATCATCTCACGTGTAGTGATAGTTTTTAGATAGGCTTAACCTGCCCTTTCACATGTCACCATTTGATATACTATGTAATCATGGATGACGAAGGCAGGAGGATTGCAATGCATTATGACATGAATACACAATGTTCAATATTTATAAGACATCACATGAAGGTATATGCACACTTAGTGTATGTAGTGAAATCATGCTTGATGAATCTTCAAGCTCTTATTTACACGAAGATGCTATATGACAAGTGATATATGAACAAATATGCAAACAACCATGAATGGAATGCATGTACGGACATATGCAAGACTACATGACTATATGTCACAAAGTAAGTTAAAACATGACAGAGTCACTGCAGAAGGTAGAAGGGATATCACCTGATCTTCAAATTCAGTTTTTGATTTTTCTTCCAACCTGACTTATGCCACTTGACCCGTGTGCCTTACCTTCTTGATGAAAAGAGATATCATGTTTTACATTCTCAAGACACACCTACAAAATAGATTTCTCATTTGCCATTTTTAGGTACCCAAATCCTTTTGGGTCCTTGTGGGTTAGCAGTAACATTTGCACATGGTTTCCACTTTTTGACAGTATTCAAATTATCATTTTTCATCAAAGGACAACCATGCTTCAATTCACAATCATGCTTAGTATGCCCAGATTCACCACAATAGAAACAACGCACAAAAGTCATTTTTCCATGTGGTCTTTTAGCATGAACATAAGAATTCTCAAATCCATTTCTCCCAAATGAAACCTTTTTTATATTTTTGAAATCATTCATTTTCTTGTATACTCTCAAATCATCATTCTTCATAATGAAACAATCATACATGGCATGTCTAGATTTACCACAGTAAAAATATGAGAGTTTCTTTCTAAGTGGTTGTATGTGTGTGGCAGAAGTATGTTTAACATGCATGGGTGTACTAGCAGCATTTTTAGATTTTTGATGCAAATTAATTTTCTTTGTGGATCCATGTGTGTGTGCAACATGGTTTTTCTTTTTCAGATTCTCATTTGATGTGCTGGCTATGTTTGAATTGTGCACAAAGGATGTATAAACTTTATTTTCAAACTTCTTTTTGTTCACAGGATTATAGCCCAGCCCTTCCCTTTGAAAATTAACTTTCATCCCAAGTAATTTATTCAAATTTTCTTGACCATTTACAAATCTAGACAGCGAATCATTCAAGTCAAGAATTTCAGATTGAAGAGATGAAATTTGTAATTCAGAATTGGCAAGTTCTTCTTCACAAGTGGAAAGACTAACATTCAACATGGCTTTGGTAGTCTTAAGGCATTATACTTCTTGCCTAAGTTCATCCACATTTTCACATTCTCTAACAACCACATATTTTCCTTTTTCAAGACTCAACAATATTTCAGAAATAGTTTTATTCAATTCCTTCAATTTCTCATTTTCTTTAACAAGCTTTTCATCATGAATCAGTTCATTTATCAAGGTTTGATCATCGGCCATTAAATTTAGCTTGCCCTTCAAATCTTTATTCTCATTTCATAAGGAGCTGATTTGATCTTTATGAAATTCAATGTCAAACACATGAGCCTCAATCATTTCCTCTAATGTGAGCATTTTTTACAAGAGGAAATGTAATTATTTTGTTCGGCATTCTTTTTCAAATTTTTGTTTTCAGATTTTACCTTCTTGTATTTATCAGCAAGATCATCATATGCAATCAACAAATCTTCATAGCTAAATTCATCTTCATTATCAGAATCAGAATTTACCTTTGAGCTTGATCTACTTGGCTGATCACTCCCTTGTTCACTCGTGCCAGCCACAAGACATTGGTTTCCATGCTCTTCCCGGATTTTGGTTAATCCATCCAAGATGTCCTTCGCAGATCTACAATGGGAGACAAAGGGGAAATAATTAGAATCAACTGCAGCAGTTAGCAACTTTAACACCAAACAATTTTGATCATGTTTAAGCTTTTGATTTTCAGTCCAGACATTTTTTCCCTTAGGCAACTCATAAGGACCATGTGAAACAAGCTTCCATAGCTTAGGGTCATATGAGTTGGCAAGACTGCACATTCTACCTAACCAAAAATCGAAATAGCAACCATCAAACACCGGTGGAGAATTCAAAGTATACATAATGGTAGTCATTGATCTGGATCACTCTAGATCGTTAGATCTATAAAAATTAGAGCCTTGGCTCTGATACCAATTTAAGTCCCGCGATCAATGACACCCGAGAGGGGGGTAAATTGGGTGTTTACCAATTTTACGAAAACTTTTACCCTTTTTGAAATATGTGATAGAATGCTAGATAAGAGATTCAAAACTATATGATCACAAATCAGATTTATCAAACTTAATAGATGAAGACATGGATTAAGCAAGATATATGTAGATAAATCTAGAATCACAATTACACTAACACTTACGTAGAATGGAGGTAGAAGAAAAGGATCGAACCACACAATTCAAAACACGATGCACATCGATTTTTAAGGTGGTTCGGATGCAACGACGGCAATCCTACGTCCACCCCTCACCAAACCCGGTGAGGCTTCCCTCGGAGACAAATCCCCAAACGGAGACGACGCTCTAAACACACACGCAGGATCACGCCTGCATACACACACGGGGACGCGCCCCAACACACACACACACACGGAGATAAGGTCTCCAACACGATCCAACAACCGGATCAACAACACACACTTGCTGTAACGACCCGAGAATTCGATTACCAGGAAGGCCCGATGACTCGAGACTTGCACCGCCACCCACGAGTCCGAAGACTCGGAAGGGTTAAAAGGATGGTGTGGAAGCTACACAAGTATCACAAATAATTGCAGAATTAAACAGTTATATAAATAAGCAGGAAATGAATTAACGTTTTACATGGTCCATAATATAACAATAAAATAACAACAGTAGTCCACAACTTGTACAGAGACAAGAAAAGAAAGTACAGCTACACGGGGCATACCCCGGCTCTAACCTCTGGCACTAACGCTGGGCACCTGAACCGCGCTGAGCCTCAGACGAACTACCCTGAAGCCTCGCCTCGCCTGAAACACGGTGAGAACACAGAGGGAATGAGTCTCGGAACAAGACTCAGTAGGGATCACTCGAACCCTACCTCACAAACGGAGAAACCGCTACGCTAGTAATAAGCGAGTACCTCAAAAATAAAAACCCTGCCATATACAAAGCACCGGTCTCACAACATGAAAACCGACACACGTGCCACGACGAAATAATCGGAACACAACGGCCAACACGGCAGAAACCCGAAGGTCGAAGTCGTACGACTGACAGTCTGACACTCCCGACTCGACAGGAGTACCTCCCACTAGAAGCACAACCGGTAGCGTCCCCTGACGACTTACACCGCACCGCAGGTGAACTGCCTGACGTGGTAGCATCTACCAGAGGCACGGACACCGAACAAGTACTACAAACAAGTGACTAGCCGGGGTCACGCTCGTCAGCGTGTGTCCAACTACCCCCAACCACGTGTGCACACACAGACCGTGCGTCCCTGGTCTAGCCCTCTGACTGGTTTTCCCCTTAGCCAGACTCTGGCTACAGACGTGGGGCCCGACGAAAACCAGTCTAAAAATAATCTCTAAGGGTCGGCCCGTACACCACTCCCTGGTGAGACCAGCACCGCGTACTCGTGGGCTACGACTAGTGGAGGGTCACTGAAGGAGTAGACTCTCAAGTCAACGGAAAACCACGTCCGCATCCGACGATGTACGGGGACCACCCCACGTACCGGCACCGTCGCACGGCGACCACGGTCGGAACAGACACAGGGTTGCAAACCACCCGGGGCAACCCAGTGCATGACGGTCTACCCTAGACGCGTCACAGGACTCTGACGGTCTAGGCGGGACCGTCACAGACGCCTGACGGTCTTAGGCTGGACTGTCACAGGACCCTGACGGTCCAACGCAGGCCGTCACACTCGCTGTGTAAAACAAAGTGCAACACCGGGTGTAACGCACCTGCCCTGGTGCATTACAGACTGTGACGCGCCTATGCAGGTGCGTCACAGTGGAAAATAAGGGCAAGCCGTGACGCATGCCACTCGGTGCGTCACAACATGTGACGGTCCATTCTTGGAGCGTCACACGCATGTAATGGTCCAGCCCTGGAGTGTCACATGGCCTGGGGGTAAAATGACTTCTGACGCACCCACGTTGGGCCATCACAAGGCTGTGATGCGCCAGTGCTGATGCGTCACACGCCTTAACCCCCACGGTCAAACCAACGGTCGGATGCCAACGGTCGGGATGCTCTGACGGCCCACCCCAGGCGCGTCACATGCCTGTGGCAGTCTATCGTGGGACCGTCACACTCCCAGACCCCCGTTAGCTAAACAAGGGTTGTGACACACCCGCCCAGGCGCGTCACACGGTGTGACGACCACTGGAAGGACCGCCACACCCGCCCGACGGGGAAACGGTGGGGAAAGCCCAAAAAACCCAACCACGCCCCCATGCCTCCACCGGAGAGGGGGAAATCAAAGGGGAAGACCCCTGGGGACCCCTAGCATGATACTAGGCCGCCAAAACGAGAAATCACGGGCTAAGTCCATAGATCGGGCGAGCTCTCCCCAAATCATGGAAAACCCCAAACCCGCTTAATCAAGCCTCTCTCGGCCTCCCCTCGGCCTATAAATCATGAAAATGAACGGCAAGGAGCTAGGGAACATCACCTTACCTCAATGGTGCGAATGCTCCTCCGAATCGTTACCGAGATCACGAAGAACGCTTTGAAAACCCTCGTCTCTTCACGGTTCCCCACAAGCTTTACGCCGCCACGATCACCTCACTGTCGCCCACGTCGTCACGCCGTCGCCCCGCCCCGTCTGCAGCCAGAAGGGGACGTCGCCGCGGCCGAACGAGAGAGAAAGAGAGAGGGAGGGGCGGTGGTCACGGTGGGGAGAAGAGAAGGAAGAAGAAGAAGAAGAAGAGGGTGGGGAGAGAGAGAGAAATGAGAGTATTTATAAAAAATCCAGAAATTGTGGAAAATACCAAAAAATAAAAAATTATATTTCTGGGATCCTCGGAACGCACCGATCGCAACGGTACCACTCGTGCCCAGGTGAACGACCCGGTTCACCCGCAGTGAGGTTTCGAAGGCATTGCCGAAACACACACCGGTAATCGGAAAACACGCGCGGAAAAGCCGCGGAACGCTTCCGAGCCTCCGAAACGACTTCGGATCGCGTCGATCCGAACACGAAAGATGCCCGAAATAAAATTTTGGACACAACGAAGCCGGACACTCCGAGAAACCAGATCTGGGACCCGCGAAGAAGGATCCAAAGCGTCCGGAATATTACAGCCCTCCCCCTTTAAAGGAATTTCATCCTCGAAATTAAGGACAACTCTAAGGGGAAAGAAGAGGAAGACTCACTCAAACAAGTAAGGGAACTGCCGACGCATCTCATCCTCACGCTCCCAAGAAGTCTCACCACCAGAGTGCCGCTGCCACACCACCTTTACCAAGGGGATGACCTTGCTCCGCAGGCGCTGCTCTCGCCCATCCTCAACGCGGACAGGAAACACTGGGAGAGAAAGGTCTGCAGTCACCTCGGGCCAAACAGAATCCTCAAGAACATGAGAGTCATCGGGTATATACTTCTGCAATATCGAGACGTGGAACACGTCATGCATCGACGCCAACTCAGGGGGTAACTGCAACCGATAAGCAACCTCACCGATGCGCTCCATAATCATAATGGGACCAACATAGCGGGGACTCAGCTTCCCACGCCGTTCAAAATGCATCACCCCCTTCATCAGAGAAACTCTCAAGAATACCCGATCACCCACGACGAACGCGAGGGGTTGCAGCCTCCGGTCAGCATAGCTCTTCTGCCGACTCTGGGCTGCCAACATGTTCTAACGAACACGTGCACAACATCCACAGACTACTACACCAACTCCGGTCCCTTTAAAACACGCTCGCCAACCTCAAACCAGTCAAGTGGAGTCCGACACGGACGTCCATACAACGTCTCATAAGGAGCCATGCCGATGCTCGAATGATAGCTGTTGTTGTAGGCAAACTCCACCAACGGCAGGTGGTGAATCCAACTCCCCTGCCACTCCAGGCAGTAGGATCTCAGCATATCCTCCAAGGTCTGGATGGTCCTCTCAGAATGACCATCTGACTGAGGATGGTACGTTGAACTAAACGCCAACTCCGTGCCAAGAGCTCGCTGGAAACTCCTCCAAAATCCAGAAGTGAAGTGCGGATCCCGATCTGACACGATAGAAATGGGAATCCCATGCAATGGAACGATCCGCTCCACATAAAGACGAGCCAACCTGGACACGCTCCAGCTGACCTTGACCGGTAACAACCGGGTCACCTTCGTCAGCCGATCCACCAGTAACCAAATACTATCTTGCCCACTCGGAGTCCTCGGTAAACCCACCACAAAATACGTGGTCACGTGATCCCACTTCCACGCGGGAACATCCAAGGGCTGAAGAGTACCTCCTAGTAATTGATGCTCCGCCTTCACCTGCTGACAGGTCAGGCACCTGGCCATAAATTCGACAACATCTCTCTTCATGCCAGGCCACCAGAACTGCCTCTACAAGTTCCAATACATCTTCGTCGCACCTAGGTGTATGGCGTACCTGCTCCCATGAGCCTCACGCAACACCGCACGATGAACCTGCTCCTCGGCTGGGACGTACAGCCTGTCACAAAACCGCGCAGCACCGTCCTCACCGAGTTCCACATCAGCTAAGGCCAAAATCTGGGGTAATTAAGGGTCTACATGCTGAGCCTCTGTCACTTGATGGCGGATAGCTGGCGTGACAGTCAGACTCGCAAGCACTGCTAACCCTAGCTCTTTGGAATCTTGAGCCTGAAAGATACTTCGAGCACTTGTTCCCAGAGCCTCCACTTCCTCAACATCAAGGCACTGACCGTGACCTTCCGACTCAAATCATCGGCGACGATATTCATCATGCCCGGTTGATAAGACAGGGTGAAGTCATCATCCTTCATAAACTCCATCCAACGCCTCTGCCTGAGGTTAAGGTCCCTCTGCGTGAACACATACCTCAAACTCTGATGGTCAGTGAACACCTCGAACTTCTCACCATACAAATAATGCCTCCAGATCTTCAGCGCGAAGATCACAGCCGCCAACTCAAGGTCATGGGTAGGGTAGTTCTCCTCGTGGGGCTTCAGCTACCGGGATGCGTAAGCCACCACTCTACCATGCTGCATCAACACAGCACCCATTCCGACCCCGGAAGCATCTGTACACATCACAAAACCTCCCGGCACAGAAGGCAAAACCAACACCGGAGCCGGGATGAGCAATCTCTTCAGCTCCCTGAAACTCTGCTCACACTCCTCAGACTAGAAGAAAGACACATCCTTCCGTGTGAGTCTAGTCATCGGGGTCGCAATGCGAGAAAAATCCTGGATAAATCGACGATAATAACCCGCAAGTCCCAAGAAGCTCCGGATCTCCGTCACCGACCTCGGCCTCGGCCACTGCATTACCGCCTCAACCTTGGCAGGGTCCACGGAAATACCATCACCAGAAATCACGTGCCCCAAAAAGTGCACCTCACGAAGCCAGAACTCGCACTTAATGAGCTTCGCATACAACCGGTGATCTTGCAACGTCTGCAGCACCACACCCAAATGGTACGTGTGCTCCTCGACAGACCGCGAATAGACAAGGATGTCGTCCACAAATACGACCACGAACTGGTCCAGATACGGACGAAACACCCTCTGCATCAAGTCCATGAAGGCTGCGGGGGCATTGGTGAGCCCAAACGGCATCACCAGGAACTCATAATGCCCGTACCTCGAATTGAACGCAGTCTTCTCCACATCAGACTCACGAATTCTCAGCTGATAGTAACCAGACCGCAAATCAATCCACGAGAACACTCGAGCAGACTGAAGCTGGGCGAACAAATCATCAATCCGCGACAACGGATACTTGTTCTTAATGGTCACCTCATTCAGCTGTCGGTAGTCAATGCATAGCCGCAAACTACCATCCTTCTTCTTCACGAACAACACTGGCGCACCCCAAGGGGAAAAACTGGGACGAACATACCCCTTGTCCAACAACTCTTGCAACTGCGCCCGCAACTCCCTCAACTCAGCGGGGGCCATACGGTAGGGGGCCTTCGCCAAAGGTCCCGTACCCGGTATGATCTCGATCACAAAATCGATCTCCCGCTGGGGAGGCAATCTAGGTAAGTCTTCTGGGAAAACATCGAGAAACTAACACACCATCGGAATGTCCTCGACATCCGGACGCGGCTGGTCTACCAAGACCACAGAAGCGAGAAAACCCTGACAACCTGTATCAAGCAAACGACGAGCTCGAATCGCCGAAATAAGGAATCGAGAAGAGGAAGACCTGATACCTTAGAAATAGAAGGTGGGTCCACGAAGTCGCCGAAAATATACTCTCTTCGAGCCACAATCCACCAACGCATGATGTGTCTCGAGCCAATCCATACCTAAAATCACATCAAAGTCTTGAAGCGGCAACGCATAGAGCCTAGTCGGCAAACTCCGCCCTTCCACCCACACGGGAACCTCATCGAAGTAATACAGAGTGATCATAAAATCACCCGAAGGCAACTCCACTGCAAATCGCAGGACAACTGGGTCACCGGCTCCTCGATGCTCAGCGCGAAATCCTCCGAAATAAACGAATGAGACGCGCCAGAATCAAACAAAACCCGAGCAGCACGACCCAAAATCTGAACGGTACCTTCCACGAGCTGTGACGCCAGTGCCTCTGTCCTGGTCATGTGTGTAATCTGGCCCCGAGCTCTCTGCCTGCCTCCTACACTAGCTGACCTGGGTAGCGGCGGATACTGTCCCTGCTGCTGCGGCCTCTGCTGCTGGGGAACCTGCTGCTGCTGAGGAAACTGCTGTTGCTGCTGCCTCTAAGGACAGTCACGCGCCATATGCCCTGGCTGGTCACACAAAAAATAGATAATCGGCGCCGTGCACTGCCTGCCCGGATGGAACTCGCTACACCATGGACACGGCCCTCGCGATCCACCCACTGATCCCTGACGCTGAAACGGAACCGGCTGCTGTACACTGCCCGATGAAGCCTGACCCTTGGACTTCTTCTTAGAGAAACCCTTCTTGAGAAACTTCTTGACCTTCGAGCCGAAAGACATGGAACCTGTCACTGACGCTGCCGGTGCCGGCGCTCCTAGACCACCCGACGCATGCTGGAAGGAACCCTGCTACTGGGTAGCCGACTTCTGGCTGCGACCTGACAAAAACTGCCCCTGGCTAATCGGTCCTCGAGTCCTCTGCATATCCATCTCCAAACAAGCAGCGACCCGAGATGCTGTCTCCAAATCGGTGGCAGCATTCGCGATCAAATGGTGCCTCAGCTCCTACCTCTAGCCCTGAATGAACTGTGCGGTCTTCACCCTCTCATTCTCCATGATATGAGATGCATACTGACCCAGCTCGACAAACCGGGCCCTGTACTGCAACACGGACATGTCTCCCTGAACTAGCTCCAAAAACTGACGCATCCGCTGTGTAGCAATAAACTCTGGACAGTAGGTACGCTCGAAAGCACCGACAAAGTCACCCCACACAATCTGCTCAAGTGGACGAAGCTGGAAAGACGTCTTCCACTCGGAAGACCACCACTCCTGAGCCGTACCCTACAACTGGTTGGAGGCCAACATCACTCTATCCTCCGCAGTACTCCGTGCGGAACTGAACACCCACTCCATCTCGTCGAGCCAACTCCGAGCCAAATCAGGGTCTGTCTGACCGCCTTTGTAAGGTGGATGAAACTGCATGAAATCCCTCACTGCTCGGCTTGGCCCACCCCTGGTCGACGAGCCCTCACCAGCCTCTCTGCCGAACTGCTGAGACATAAGCTGGTACATGCCACGGAAGAAATCCTTGGCCCCCGAAAATCTCACAGTATCCACTGCCTCGGTGGCCGCAGGTGGCACTCTACTATGCTCCTCCTGCTCCTGCTGGATCTCTGCTGGATCTCCTGACCTCCAGCTGACTGCCCCTGCTGAGAGCGAGTCGCCCGCCTCGGCGCCATACCCGCACCTGGAGCAAAGATAGAAGGCACGGAACAGCAAGGTTAAGTGAAACACACGATGCCCAATGCCAGCGTCAACTGTACTTCATCGCTGTGGACTAGTGGACCACTACAATCACCTATGATTCCCGTATAATTCCACAACCGTGCTATGATACCAGCTGTAACGACCCGAGAATCTGATTATCGGGAAGGCCCGATAACCCGAGACTCGCACTGCCACCCATGAGTCCGAAGACTCGGAAGGGTTAGAAGGATGGTGTGGAAGCTACACAAGTATCACAAATAATTGCAGAATTAAACAGTTATATAAATAAGCAGGAAATGAATTAACGTTTTACATGGTCCATAATATAACAATAAAATAACAACAGTAGTCCACAACTTGTACAGAGACAAGAAAAGAAAGTACAGCTACACGGGGCATACCCCAGCTCTGACCTCTGACACTAACGCTGGGCACCTGAACCGCGCTGAGCCTCAGACGAACTCCCCTGAAGCCTCGCCTCGCCTGAAACACGGTGAGAACACAGAGGGAATGAGTCTCGGAACAAGACTCAGTAGGGATCACTCGAACCCTACCTCACAAACGGAGAAACCGCTACGCTAGTAATAAGCGAGTACCTCAAAAATAAAAACCCTGCCATATACAAAGCACCGGTCTCACAGCATGAAAACCGACACACGAGCCACGACGAAATAACCGGAACACAACGGCCAACACGGCAGAAACTCGAAGGTCGAAGTCGTACGACTGATAGTCTGACACTCCCGACTCGACAGGAGTACCTCCCACTAGAAGCACAGCCGGTAGCGTCCCCTGACGACTTACACCGCACCGCAGGTGAACTGCCTGACGTGGTAGCATCTACCAGAGGCACGGACACCGAACAAGTACCATAAACAAGTGACTAGCTGGGGTCACGCTCGTCAGCGTGTGTCCAACTGCCCCCAACCACGTGTACACACACAGACCGTGCGTCCCTGGTCTGGCCCTCTGACTGGTTTTCCCCTTAGCCGGACTCTGGCCACAGACGTGGGGCCCGATGGAAACCAGTCTAAAAATCGTCTCTAAGGGTCGGCCCGTACACCACTCCCTGGTGAGACCAGCACCGCGTACTGGTGGGCTACGACTAGTGGAGGGTCACTGAAGGAGTAGACTCTCAAGTCAACGGAAAACCACATCCGCATCCGATGACGTACGGGGACCACCCCACGTACCGGCACCGTCGCATGGCGACCACGGCCGGAACAGACACGGGGTTGCAAACCACCTGGGGCAACCTAGTGCCTGACGGTCTACCCTAGATGCGTCATAGGACTGTGACGGTCTAGGCGGGACCGTCACAGACGCCTGGCGGTCTTAGGCTGGACCGTCACAGGACCCTGACGGTCCAACACATGCCGTCACACTCTCAGTGTAAAACACAGTGCAACACGGGGTGTAACGCACCTGCCCTGGTGTGTTACAGACTGTGACGCGCCTATGCAGGTGCGTCACAGCGGAAAACAAGGGCAAGCCGTGACGCGTGCCACTCGATGCGTCACAGCATGTGACGGTCCATTCCTGGAGCGTCACACGCATGAAACGGTCCAGCCCTGGAGCGTCACATGGCCTAGGGGTAAAATGACTTATGACGCACCCACGCTGGGCCGTCACAAGGCTGTGACGTGCCAGTGCTGGTGCGTCACACGCCTTGACCCCCACGGTCAAACCAACAGTCGGATGCCAACGGTCGGGACGCTCTGACGGCCCCCCCCAGGCGCGTCACACGCCTGTGGCAGTCTATCGTGGGACCATCACACTCCCAGACCCCAGTTGGCTAAACAAGGGCTGTGACGCACCTACCCAGGCGCGTCACACGGTGTGACGGTCACTGGAAGGACCGCCACACCCGCCCGACGGCGAAACGGCGGGGAAAGCCCAAAAAACCCAACCACGCCCCCATGCCTCCACCGGAGAGGGGGAAATCAAAGGGGAAGACCCCTGGGGACCCCTAGCATGATACTAGGCCGCCAAAACGTGAAATCGCAGGCTAAATCTATAGATCGGGTGAGCTCTCCCCAAATGATGGAAAACTCCAAACCCGCTTAATCAAGTCTCTCTCGACTTCCCCTCGGCCTATAAATCACGGAAATGAACGGCAGGGAGCTAGGGAACGTCACCCTATCTCAATGGAGCGAATGCTCCACCGAATCGTTATCGAGATCACGAAGAATGCTTTGAAAACCCTCGTCCCTTCACAGTTCCCCACAAGCTTTACGCCGCCACGATCACCTCACCATCGCCCACGTCGTCACGCCGTCGCCCCGCACCGTCTGCAGTCGGAAGGGGACGTCACCGCGGCCGAATGAGAGAGAAAGAGAGAGGGAGGGACGGTGGTCACGGTGGGGAGAAGAGAAGGAAGAAGAAGAAGAAGAGGGTGGGGAGAGAGAGAGAAATGAGAGTATTTATAGAAAATCCGGAAATTCTGGAAAATACCAAAAAATAGAAAATTACATTTCCGGGATCCTCGGAACGCACCGATCGCAACGGTACCACTCGTGCCCAGGTGAACGACCCGGTTCACCACACCAAGATTCCGAAAGAATTGCCGAAACACACACCGGTAATCGGAAAACACGCGCGGAAAAGCCGCGGAACGCTCCCGGGCCTCCGAAACAACTCCGGATTGCGCCAATCCGAACACGAAAGATGCCCGAAATAAAATTTCAGACATAATGGAGCCGGACACTCCGAGAAACCAGATCCGAGACCCTGCGAAGAAGGATCCAAAAGGTCCAGAATATTACACTTGCTGCTACAAGTGCAGTAATCGACACACACAAACACTAAGATCTGGATAAAACCACACAACACACGTAGATCTAAGAAGACCTACGCACACACAAATCAAATACGACGCACACACACACACGACCATGGATCCAACAACGATCCACACACACACGAGTTTGTAGTTTATGATGAACACAATTACAACACCCAAAACATAAAGACGATGAGGCTTAGTTTAGAAAACTCATGTTTTGGGTTCCCCTTGAATGCATGTTGCGGATCTTTAACGTATCTTCACTTGATCGGAGCTTCAATCCGAGCTTGCTTGGCTTTTCTCCTTTCTTGCTTACTTGGCTTCTCTTCTTTCTCCCTTAGGCACTCTTCTTGGAATCCTTGCTTGCTTCCATGGCTCTTCTCTTCCTTGAAGGTTGCTAGCTTCAGATTTGGCTTGAAACACCTTGGGGATGGATGAAGATCTTGCTGCACGAAGTACTGCTCACGGAGGTGCTACAGTACTCGTGAATCACCTCCTCTAGCCTCCCTTGATCTCTCTTGTTCCAAATGAAGCATTAGGGTTTCCAACCCTTCTTGTGTAGGTTTTATAACATTTGAATGGTCCTTGGACATCCTCCAAACCAGATCCACGTTTTGTGGATGATTGGATGTCATTAGGATTAAAGAAATACAAGGAGAAGGGCTCTTCTCGAAGTGGAGAACAAAGTTAACTTTTGTTGGCTCGGGGCTGGCGGTCGACCTGCGGAAGCTGGCGGTCGACCGCTACTGAGAAACCATGTAGAAATTTGATCCCTGGAATTTTCAGTCGACCTGGGGCGGTCGACCGCCAATTCTGCAGTATGAGACTTTTCGCATTTGGCGATTCTAGTTGACCGGAATGACCTAGTCCTGTAAAGTTGAAGTGTTGGCCCAATAAAATACATCCAAATAACAATGACTTTAAGTAGATGTTTATTTCATACATTTGGGGGTTGGATTTCACTTGGTTTATGCATAAGAAATATCAAGACCATTTGATCATGTTATCATGATTGGAATGAGAAACTAATGCATTTGAAGAGTGAACTTGTAAGTTATCAATCCAAGTTATCATTGTGAACCTCAAATATCATGAATGAAGTTTAGAAATGAGAGGTATATAGAATACCCATGGTGAGATTGATGACTATGACAAGGTAAGAATCTTACCAATGGTTCTTGACAATAAATGACATATACCACATGTGTTGACCTATAGAAAAGTAAGGTACTTATCCATACGTACGGTTTACCAGGCGACTGCCATGAGTTTGATCCTGCAAGCAAGATAGTCAGGGTTAATACCATGCTCATTCACATTGAAGAGGTTATGAAACCTCTTACCTCTTGTAAAACTAACATATGAAAACCAAGCATCAAGGCCATGTAACCATTGCCATTTCCCATCTCAAACATACATAGATAACAAGAGCATGAGCAATCAACCACAAGTTTAGTTATCATCACTTAATCACACATTAAGTTTAGTTATCATCAAAACCATAATTTAACAATCACAACAATCATCAAAACCATAACTCAACATAGCGGTCTCCTGCTAGACCGCTAAAACAGGAACTGCATTGGGGCTGGAAAAACGGTCTATCGTGGGACTGCTAAAGGGGGGTAAACAGTCGCCCCCACGATCGCTATGACCCAAAACCTCCAACGGTCGAGAATCAACGGTCAGAAATCATTGGTCAAACGCCTCGAAGGCCACGCCGGCCAACTTGGCCAGCGGTCGGCTGATAGGCCGCCGCTTGGGCACTAGTGGTCTATCGGGTGACCGCGAGGCCCAACCGACACACTGAGCCCGCTAGCGGTCTTCCTGCGACCGCTAACAGCAAGAAGCGGCTCCTGGAAGGACCGCTAGCCCTCCAGAAACCCGAGAACGGCGGAAATTGCCCCCAAGTGCCATTCCACACCCCATTCACCCCCGGGTGAAGGGGAAACAAAAGGGAAACTTGTTCCCAAGCCCCCAATGCATCTTTTGTTGCAACCAAATCATAAAATGGCAGATTAAAATGCTAGATCGGCCGCTCAAACCCCAAAACATGATTTTCCCTTCCCAGCTCAAAATAGCCTCTCTCGACCTCGCCTCGGCCAAGAAATCACGGGTAAGGTAAACGACGAGCTAAGGATAGTCACCCTACCTCGGAATCGCCCGAAACGCGGCGGATCGCCGCCGATCTTTAAAACACCGCTTGAAACTCTTGTTCTTCCATGAGCTCCCACGAACCACACACGCCGCCACGATCGCCACACCGCCACCGCCGTCACCGCGCCGTCACCCACCGCCGTCTGTAGCCGGAGGGGAGCACGCTGCCGCGTCCACGGGAGAGGGGGAGAGAGAGCTGGCCGCGGGCCCTCACGGGAAGAAAGAAGGAGGAAGAAGAAGAAAAGAAGAAGGGAAAAAGAAAAAGAAAATAGGGGCATTTATAGAAGATCCCGATTTTCTAAAAAATATGAAAAAAATAGAAAAATATACCTCTACGATCCTCGGTACCATCCCGGAGTAGTTGAACGACTCGGTTTGCCCGCTACGGGGTTCTGTAGGTTTGTCGGAGAAAAACAAACACACGAAAATCATGAAACACGTTCCTGGATCTTCAAAACTGACCCAAAACGTGCTGATCCGAACCCAAAAAATGTCCGAAAAGTAATTTCGAGCATAATAGAAAAAAATTCTCCGAAAAAGTAAATCTGGGACCCGAAAAGAAGGATCCGAAGGGTCCGGGATATTACATCCCTCCCCCCTTAAACAAATTTCATCCTCGAAATTTAAAATAAAGCACGGGGGAAAGAAAAGGAGACTTATTCGAACAGATAAGGGAACTGCTGACGCATCTCGTCCTCACGCTCCCAAGACGCTTCGCCGCTAGAGTGCCGCTGCCACACCACCTTGAACAGGAGAATAACCTTGTTCCTAAGGTGTTGCTCTCACCGATCCTCAATACGGATGGGGAACTCCGAAAGAGACAGATCGGGAGTCACCTTGGGCCAAACAGAATCCTCCAACACATGAGAATAATCGGGCATATATTTCCTTAGCATGGAGACATGAAGCACATCATGCACCGCAACTAACTCCGAGGGTAGCTGTAACCGATAAGCAACCTCGCCAATGCGTTCCACAATGGGAAAAGGACCAACATTGCGGAGACTCAACTTCCCACGTCACCCAAAACGCATCACTCCCTTCATGGAAGAAACCCTCAAAAATACGCGGTCATCGACCGCGAAACTGAGGGGCTGCCTGCGCCGATCGACATAGGCATTTTTATTTGTTTATTGCTCGCTCTGCGGGGAGGGCTTCTAGAAGAACATATCATGTCATGGTAGACTTATGAGAACCCAGAGTGGTCCAAAGCCATGAAACGAAATCAAATCAACGCACGGGGGATTTTCCCCTTCATTTTCAAATGTTTTTTCTTTAAAATATACAGATGCATATCATATAGATATCTACCTGAGTAATGGTCAAAATATAGTATATCATATATGCATATCTGAATAATATACACACGCCTACGATGAGCACAGATATGAATAAGGCCAAATGAGGTGCATTCTCGATGAGACGGTGGCCAGCAGAAAAGTGAGCCGGTGACCATATTCATCAAAGTATATGAATAAAAGGGGAAATGCACTGATTCGGCAAGGAGAATGGGGAAAATAATGACCCGCGAAGACAGGGTAAAGCGCCAAAAATGAAAAAAGGATCGGGAGGGGTAAATTCAGCAGGTTGAAAATTTTATTTCCCATTGATTTAATCTGCCCGGGGGATCCCGTCGGGGGAGCATTGACGAATTCTAAACTGAGGAATTAAAGGTCAGTAATCACCTGGTGTCTGTAGCCCGAGGAATGGGCAATTTACTTGGCCTCACATCGGCACGCATACGCCGCATAGAACTCGGTTTCCCTATACTCCCTCTACATCATGAAACTCATCGTGAACTAGCAGATCAAAGTCATCAAACGACGAAAGAGGTATTTAAGGAAATGCTGCGCAGAAGGACGCTCCACGGTGAGCAAGTCAGGCTCATCATGACCACTCCGACAGAAACAAATCCCTCTGCTCTGTAGAACATGAGAGGAGAAAAACAAGAAAAAAAACGAGAAGATGTAAACACTCGATGCAAAATCCCATAGCCTTAATCCACCGTCATGCCTTTATTCTCATTCAAAGAACAAAAATGTACAGAGGGAGTTACAATCGTGCGCCCTGAGTGACAGATAGGAGGATGAAAGCAGAAGAATAAACTCGATCGAAAATGAAAAGAAGCAAACCCAATACATCGGTGGATACCCACCATTTACAGATCTAATAGCAGCACCGGAAACCTCGACCTCTAACCCCTAAGAACATTTCTTCACTCTCTACTAAGCTCCGGCTCCCTCTTCTCCCCGTTTCTCTGGATTCTTCTTTCTCTTGTTTCTTCCTTCCGATCTTTCTCGTTGTTGTTCTCTCTCTTTCTGTCTCCTCCTTTTTCTGCAATGTTGGAAGAGGGGCTTTTATAGACTAAATGATACGGGACGGACACGGGAGACGACACTATTAGGTGCCACCCTCGGACTCTAGATTAAGACGCGACCAGCAGCACACACCAGGGAGACACTAAGCCCGACACTACGAGCTCCTAGTGGCAAAACGTCGCTAACAGAAGTGGAAACTCACTCGTCGTCCCAAGCGAGGGAAAGCGCGGACCGTGCGCGGTTAAGGAACCGGCGGAGGTCAAGGGTAGTCCGACTCAACTTCCGGACTCGGATCGAGTCACGGGACGGGTCACACTCACTCTCACAGCGGTGACATGGACACACGGGCTAGTACCTACGCTCTCGGCAGTGGCAAAAGACCGTATACTAGCTAAGCAAATGAACGCCAAGAGGTTCGGACCATTACCTCCACGCACCCGGCGTGGCGAAGACAACCCCGGCCGAATTACGGACTCCCGGTTAAACAATATCACAGCAATACAAAGATTTGACCCACTCCACGCAGGGAGGTAAAAGGTCACATGTGGAGCCCGGGAATCACGCAACTCGGGTTGACGGACAGCATCTTGATGTCGCCCGGCGGTGCCGAACTCCGCGTTTTTGAGCTTTCCGAACGGCGGGTTCTGCGGGCCCGCGGGGCCCACGGATGGCGCTGTCCTCCGGATCTGCGGGGGTGGCACCCACTATGACGGGGACCCCTGGTGGCGCGCCTCCACGGACGGCGGTCGGCCGGGAACACCGATCGGGGGTCGATCGGTCCCGATTCCCAAGCTTTGAAGTTGCTGCCCACGGATTTTTAGTTGCTGTTTTCAGGCGCGCGCTCCGGCGGAAACGGCCGCTGCGACCAATCTCGACGTCGGATCGGGACGCATGAGCTATCGTTGGAAAGCTCTCTTAAAATGATACAATCTAGACCCAGAGAGATCTGCTGGATCTGGTCGGATCAGAACTTTAATGAATTTACAAGTCCCTGTTGTACAGTAACCGAAACCTCAGATTTATAGGGTACTTGTCTGAGAACCACCGTTGACCGCCTAGTAAACCTCCGATTCAGCTCTTGATCTCTTCTTCAAAGTTGTAGGGGATCAAACCACAGAACGGGAACTATTTTTTGAAATTTTATTTGGAGACGGTGGTGATTTACTATGAGTTTTTGGGTGACTGGTGGTCGGATCTGGGAACAGGGGGACAGAACTGTAGCTGGGACTGAGAATGATTTTTATAAAATATGAAATGGACGAACCAAAAATTGATAAAAATTTTGGATGAATGGGTGGATGCAAGGAACACCCAGTAAAATTGGGCGAACCAAAGAAAATCAAAAAGTAGACCTAAGACTTGAAACTCATGGCGGATGGGAACCTGGACAGAACTTTGGCAGAACCAAAGTGGAAGAGTGGACGAAAATCTAAAATTATGAAACAGGATCGTAATGACAAACCAAAATTTGTGAATGGTTCTTGACACCTCTGGAATATCCAATAAAATTCCCAGGTCGATCTGAGCTCGTGGTTGATGGCTGAATTTCGTCGAAGCTGCTGTGGTACTGCGCGGGCAGAACTCCGATGAAGACGATGGCAGTGCGGTGGCGGTTCGTGGCGGCGGCGGCGGCGGCGGCGACCGGAACTGATAGGGTGGAGTCTCACCACCAGAAGGAAGCCTTCACAGCTTCAAGGGGAGAGGGAGGGGCGGCCTAAGCCTTGCTCAAGGAATTTTCTTCCAATTCAAATGCATTAATTCAAGAAAATGGGAAAATACAAGCATATATAGGTCATATGTCTAATCAACCCTCAACCGTTGGATCTAGGGGTGTGAGATGGAGGGCTGGGATAGCATGTGACCATCCACACAAATTAAAATAAAAAAATACAAGGAAGGGGGCGCCCTATTGACTTTGGTGGCAAGGGGGGACAAGTTTGGTAGCCACCTTGGACTTTGAAGTCCACTTGTCTCCCATGTGCCTTTTACCATTCAAACTTCTAGATGCCTCCATTTGACATGTTGACTGACCCCACATGGGGCCCATGGCTGAGGTGGATAAATGGGAGGGGCCCTGGGGGTCCCGTGGGGCCCGGGGGTCCCACTTTCCAAATAAGCCCCTCGAACTATCTAAATTACACACTGATGAAAGAAAATAAAATACATTACACACAAATAAAAATCCCCAAAAATATGATAAATGCTATGACTCAGTGGGGAACCTCCAGACTGTCTCCGAGCCATAGGGATGCTGAGGTGGCTCGAGTCGTGCTCCTCGTGCGGTACCGGTGGCTCGCCGGCTCGTGTCTCGCATGCGCTCGGGTGTCCGCACCAATTCTCCCCGGGTGGGAGAAACTCGACCCTGTCGAGTAAGGGTCTGCATCGCTCCGGTATCGCTCTAGAAGACCCGGATCAATCCGCTGCAACTCTCCATGTGTGATCCATGTGTCCTCAGTAGCGGGCCGTCCTCTCCATCGCACTAGGTAGCGCGGGTAAGATCCACTCCTGGTAACTGTCACTTGCTCGTCCAGTATACGATCTATATGCTCACGCTGCCGTAAAAAAAAGGGGCTGGAGGTGGAAGTGGACACTCAGGTGTGGGATCACTCTCAAGGGGAGGAGATGGCTCAAAAGGCTCACTAGGGATCACCGCTGGGTCCCTATATGCAACAAGATCCGATACATTGAAGGTAGAGCTTATACCATATTCCTCGGGCAGGTCCACAACATACGCATTGGATCCAACGCGTTTCAGCACTCTAAATGGACCGGCTCCACGAGCTTGCAACTTCTTAACGGTTCCAGAGGGAAACCATCCAGGTCTTACCCTGATCATGACATATTCGCCCTCTTGGAACTCTCGGTGGTGTCTAAGGGCACCGGCTAACTCCTTGTACCGTGCATTGCTGGCCTCACTCATGCAGACTCCTAACATGCCTAGCGCTAGACTCGGCAGACTCACTATGCACTCCTAAAATGCTTATCAAAATAAAAACACACGGATGCACACACAACCCTAAATAACCCTACAGTTAGTCTGACCCAATCATATGCAAGGTGGTCCAGGACATCCGAATGTGTGCCATGCATGCATTTGACATAACCGGAGGTTAATATCATGGTGGACTCCTAGACATCCTACGATGCACCAATCATGGATATTGGGTTTGGATGTGGGAAATCCGGGAGGTTTGGGTGGTTTATGTGGGCCGGGGAAACCAAAATCTTCATTACCCCCAAATGACGGTTCGGACCTATTGCCATGTAAAGGTTGCCAGGCCCGAGTAGGAGGGGTGTGATAGTGGACTTCCTGAAAGAGGTGGAATGGAGGTTGTGGGCCAAAGGGCCCATGAAGAAAGGGATCGAAGGGATCAAAAAATGTGTGACCCCTCGATATGGATTCCCTCATTTCAAGGTCCCATGTGTGGAATTCTAGAAGGTGTTGATGGTCACCTTCATCCGTGAAGGGAGATGAGACGGTGGGGGTATGATGGTGGACTCTCTCGAAAAGGTGGTGTAAATATGGTGGGTCACAGAGTCCATAAGAGAATGGGTCGAAGGGATCAAAGAAGGTATGACCCCTCGGACTAGGCTTCCACAAATCACTGTCCCACATTTGGAAATCTTGGAGATGTAAATGATCACCTTCATTCATTGCGAGAGATGGGACAACAGTCATAGGTAGAAAGTAAGATTCCTCCATTGGGCAAAGGGGAATGAAGTTGGACACGGCCGGCAAAGGGAGGAGTAGAAGAACCTCCGTGGTAACATGACCCATGGTGTACACGGAGGTGATGGACCCTAAAGCGGGATGAGTGAAACTACGACCTGTGGGTCGGTCGAAGCCTGGAGCCAACAAGTGCGTAAATGTCCACTGCCGGTCTAACCCTTTAAGAAGGTCATCCAATGTATCCACATAGTGACTAATCTGGAAAGTGGTGTGAAATGAATTGATTGGCACCAGAGGTAGGATAGGGTCCATAGATGGGAGGGGAGATGGGGCCAGGCCATTCTTAAGCCAGCTAAGGAGTGGCTCGGCTATAAGTAGCTTTCCCGTTAGAAACACGGGTAGCTGTGGCTGAGGTGGCTCCGAATAAAGATCGGAGAGTGAGGTTTCTCCAACCCCTTTATCCCCTAGGGCTAGAGATGTCCGAGTGGGACACTGTCCGGCAAAGTGGCCAAACCCCTGGCAGCGATAACACTGTTGTCGTGATCCTCTACGCTCCTTGATAAGTGGACCCTTACCCTTATCCTCTTGACGGACAGGGGGTGTAGGCAATGGAGCTCTCATGGGTGGGGGAAGAAGATCCACCAAGATGGGGAGAGGACCTCGGGATGGCACTCTAGATGACACTGGATTGGGGCTACCAGTTGCTATCTCCTTAGGGTCATGCTTGGTTCTATCTCGGCTAGGAGGTAGGCAAGGGGGAAGCAGGGACTCAATATAATCACACTTCCTATCCACCTTATCCAAAATGATTTGGAAGAGTTCGGCAATGGTGGGGTTTGGAGTAGGAACGATGTGATGGACTCCCCCATATGAAGTCGGCCTAGTCGTGGACCTAGGCTCTTCTACATGCGCGGCGCGTTGCCTCCGATTATGGCCCACTTGGGTGGATGTGATTGGGTGGGGTCGGTTGGAGGTGACCGGGCCGGGTAGGTAGACCATCCTAAGTTCGTCCTTCATCTCATGCCATGACTCGATGGGCCTTTGCCTCCTAACCTCTCTCATGCGCTCAATGCTCTCCCATTTCCAGGCGGCTTTGTGGACAAGCCTCTCTCGGGCAAAACTAACTTGCATGGCATCAGACATGGTGTAACATTCAAAATATTTATCCATGGTGGCCTCCCAATTGAGGTAGTCGCCCGGATCATCAGAGCCATAAAAAACAGAGGCTTCGGGCCTACGAAAGGGGAGAGGATGGTTGCCAAGCCCATGAGTAGACCAACGGCCATATGGCCCGGGTGATTGGGAATCCATGGGAAATTGGGGGGAACTACATGTTGAACATGCCGACTCTTGGACAAGACCAACTAATGCAAACACACACTAGACAATGCACTTAGACCTAAATCAATATCCGGTACAGGACGGAGTTAATCGATCCGAAGATCACTCCCGCAAGTGTGCGACCTCCCGGTAGGCGTAGCCTAACGTTCGGACAACACCTTTTAAGATACCGAATAAAGGGTGCAAATGCAATTTAGAACACACTTTTTTTGTTTTGAAAATAATGATGATCCTAGACTCAACTTAGACCATGATGCATGCAAGACTTACACAATGACTACCCTAGACTCGACTCGCTCTGATACCAAACTGATGCGGGACGGACACGGGAGTCGACACTATTAGGTGCCACCCTCGGACTCTAGATTAAGACGCGACCAGCAGCACACACCAGGGAGACACTAAGCCCGACACTACGAGCTCCTAGTGGCAAAACGTCGCTAACAGAAGTGGAAGCTCACTCGTCGTCCCAAGCGAGGGAAAGCGCAGACCGTGCGCGGTTAAGGAACCGGCGGAGGTCAAGGGTAGTCCGACTCAACTTCCGGACTCGGATCGAGTCACGGGACGGGTCACACTCACTCTCACAGCGGTGACATGGACACACGGGCTAGTACCTACGCTCTCGGCAGTGGCAAAAGACCGTATACTAGCTAAGCAAATGAACGCCAAGAGGTTCGGACCATTACCTCCACGCACCCGGCGTGGCGAAGACAACCCCGGCCGAATTACGGACTCCCGGTTAAACAATATCACAGCAATACAAAGATTTGACCCACTCCACGCAGGGAGGTAAAAGGTCACATGTGGAGCCCGGGAATCACGCAACTCGGGTTGACGGGCAGCATCTTGATGTCGCCCGGCGGTGCCGAACTCCGCGTTTTTGAGCTTTTCGAACGGCGGGTTCTGCGGGCCCGCGGGGCCCACGGATGGCGCTGTCCTCCGGATCTGCGGGGGTGGGACCCACTATGATGGGGACCCCTGGTGGCGCGCCTCCACGGACGGCGGTCGGCCGGGAACACCGATCGGGGGTCGATCGGTCCCGATTCCCAAGCTTTGAAGTTGCTGCCCACGGATTTTTAGTTGTTGTTTTCAGGCGCACGCTCCGGCGGAAACGGCCGCTGCGACCAATCCCGACGTCGGATCGGGATGCATGAGCTATCGTTGGAAATCTCTCTTCAAATGCTACAATCTAGACCCAGAGAGATCTGCTGGATCTGGTCGGATCAGAACTTTAATGAATTTACAAGTCCCTGTTGTACAGTAACCGAAACCTCAGATTTATAGGGTACTTGTCTGAGAACCACCGTTGACTACCTAGTAAACCTCCTATTCAGCTCTTGATCTCTTCTTCAAAGTTGTAGGGGATCAAACCACGGAACTGGGACTATTTTTGGAATTTTATTTGGAGATGGTGGTGATTTACTATGAGTTTTTGGGTGACTGGTGGTCGGATCTGGGAACAGGGGGATAGAACTGTAGCTGGGACTGAGAACGATTTTTATAAAATATGAAATGGACGAACCAAAAATTGATAAAAATTTTGGATGAAGGGGTATATGCAAGGAATAGCCAGTAAAATTGGGCGAACCAAAGAAAATCAAAAAGTGGACCTAGGACTTGAAACTCATGGCAGATGGGAACCTGGACAGAACTTTGGCAGAACCAAAGTGGAAGAGTGGACGAAAATCTAAAATTATGAAACGGGATTGGAATGACAAACCAAAATTTGTGGATGGTTATTGACACCTCTGGAACATCCAGTAAAATTCCCAAGTCGATCTGAGCTTGTGGTTGATGGATGAATTTCGTGGAAGCTGCTGTGGTACTGCGCGGGCAGAACTCCGATGAAGACGATGGCAGTGCGGTGGCGGCTCGTGGCGGCGGCGGCGGCGACCGGAACTGATAGGGTGGAGTCTCACCACCAGAAGGAAGCCTTCACAGCTTCAAGGGGAGAGGGAGGGGCGGCCTAAGCCTTGCTCAAGGAATTTTCTTCCAATTCAAATGCATTAATTCAAGAAAATGGGAAAATACAAGCATATATAGGTCATATGTCTAATCAACCCTCAACCGTTGGATCTAGGGGTGTGAGATGGAGGGCTGGGATAGCATGTGACCATCCACATAAATTAAAATAAAGAAATACAAGGAAGGGGGCGCCCTATTGACTTTGGTGGCAAGGGGGGACAAGTTTGGTAGCCACCTTGGACTTTGAAGTCCACTTGTCTCCCATGTGCCTTTTACCATTCAAACTTCTAGATGTCTCCATTTGACATGTTGACTGACCCCACATGGGGCCCATGGGCTGAGGTGGATCAATGGGAGGGGCCCTGGGGGTCCCACTTTGCAAATAAGCCCCTCGAACTATCTAAATTACACACTGATGAAAGAAAATAAAATACATTACACACAAATAAAAATCCCCAAAAATATGATAAATGCTATGACTCAGTGGGGAACCTCCAGACTGTCTCCGAGCCATAGGGATGCCGAGGTGGCTCGAGTCGTGCTCCTCGTGCGGTACCGGTGGCTCGCCGGCTCGTGTCTCGCATGCGCTCGGGTGTCCGCACCACTAAAGCAGGGGATCGGAGGGCGGACAGGACCCTAGGGCAGTGGCGCCGACTCACCACCCCGCCTCCTATTTATGCACCGATTCGTGATTATTTCGGGGTGCCGATTCATGGAAGCAAGACACACCGACTCGGCGTGTGCCGAACCCGTACGGATCTTCTCGGGTTTTATCTTGATTCGGCCATCGGCAAAGTGGTTGGCGTGACCAAGTCAGCTTCGCAGATATGCGGGGTATCCTCATCGAGTGGACTACCCCTGGATGTATTTTCGTTCAGACCGGGCATCCTTTCGGCCACTTACGGGCCTTTCCGGTGCGATGTGTACCCGAATCAGGTAACCCGAGTTTTCTTCTGATTTGGTATTCGGCACGTTGATTCGTGCCGCCAACTCCACGCTGTGGACATGTGGGGTGTCTTCATTAGGAGGGCCATCCCTCGAAGCATTTCCGCCCTGATCGGATCACTTTCTGGCCACTTACGGACCGTTCTGGCATTCCGCATGTGCTGAGCGGATTTCCCAGGTTTTTGCTGATAACACCTTCGACACTTCAAATCATGCCCTCAGGCCTGATTTACGCCTGTAGGAAGTGTCTTCATTGACTAGGCAACCACTCCAGATGTTCTCACCCCATGGGATAATTCTTCGGCCATTTACGGACCGCTTCGGCATTCCGCGTGTCTTGATCGGATCACTCGGGTTTTCCGCAGATCGAGCCTTTGGCTTCCCATTTTGGGGGTGTAGGGGCACTCGGCCAGCGTTTATGACCTGCAAAAGCGAAGGTCAAGAAAAATTAAAATTATTTTCAGTATCAACAAGAGTTTATGTTCCTTAAGTTATTCGACAGCCGCCTAATGTCCATAGGTGTAACGCCCGAGAATTTTCTATAATTTTTTGAGATTAAAAATATAATTATATTAAGTATTAAGTATTTAGTGGACTATTAAATGAATTATGCTTAATTAAATCTAATTATTAAGGCCCTACATTGATCCAAGAGGATTGGACCCATTTAAATTGGCCAAAAGGATTGTTTTGGACTTTAGCCCATATTCTAGAACCTTAAAACTAGTGTAGTCACGGAATTAAACGAGATAATTGCTCCGTGGTAGGTGAATAAAGGGATAATAATCGGGATAATATCAAAAGAGCTTGATGTATTTCAAATTCGACGCCCAATAGTGAAAACGGTCTATCGCGAGACTGCGAAGGGATGGTTGGCGATCCAGTCCTAGACCGCTAAGCTCTGTCAGTTCCGTGTGAGAAAGGAAGCGTGAAAAGATTATATTTTTGGCATCCAAATCGCCTAGGATTGATGCTATCTACTAATTATATGAGTCTAGAAGGCTTGAGGATCGAATTAAAAGTCTAATTGGGACTCTAGGATCGTTCTAATCCTTAAAACCCTAGCTAACCCTATAAATAGATCTCAGAATTAACGTGTGCGACCCTTACTTTTGGCACGCATGGAACTAAGGTAAGGAGTCAGAATTAGAGGTAAGTTTCTTCTAGAAATTTGTTTATTATAGCTAGAACTAACTACCCTCCGAATTTTGTTTTAGGAGATCAAGTCTACAAAGAGTTAGAAGTTTCCAAAGTTGCTGGTCCTATATCAATCACTCAGGAAACTGTGCGGCCTACCCAAGAAGATCAGGGAATTAGAAGCCCCAAACGAGATAATTAGATAGAGGTTCTTTAGAATAATTTATTCCTATTAGTATCTTATTCTTACCCTCAAAATTTTACGTCTTTTGGTCAAGGGAATCAAGAGATACAAGGGCGTGAAGTTGCTGGTTTAGCACAGGATGTGCAGAACTAGGGCTTACTTTCAGTCAGGACTTGACAGTCTGGGAGCACTAATTAAGGTAGGTTATCTCATGAATGGCTCAAACATGAAGTCAGGAATGAAAACCCTCTGATTTCATTCGATTTCATGCATTATATCTTGAGAATTTCATGTTTTTACTAGGACTATGCATCTAGTTAAGTCTTCATGCATGAACTAGCCTTAATGAGAATAAAAGAAAATTTCTTGTTAATTACATGAACCTATGCATATTGTTGGCCTATCCTTATTCTATCATGCTATAGAAAGTTTATATATGTTGATTTCCAGGCATGATATGTCTTAGTTTAGCATTTGTTTTGTTATCATTTACACTCAGATTTACACAGGAAGAAACGGTCTTCCTATAGACTGCGAGGAAATCTAGCGGTCGTACGATAGACTGCTAGCCACCGTAAAACGGTCACTTGTTAGACCATTTTCGATTGCCGATTTCTGTAATATTGTTGATCGAAACATATTACAGATTTGCCATAATTATGATATGATAAGCCTAGTTAACTAAGTTTTATTCCTGATTTGAGTACTGGTTTCATGTACCTAGTTTATTTGCTTGTTCATCACAATAGATTTCATGTTTTTATGCGCATTGGCATTATTTTAACTTATGTTAATTTATGACCAAAAATCATATACTTTTGTAATGAATACATGTTTCAAATGATAGGAGATTCATGGTTTAACTTGATCACTATTTTTGACACGATTCTTTCTCTTCTAAAGAGTCATATTCTTAAGTACATGACACATCTCGGTATGTTGTCATTAGTTACACTTTGCACCTTAAGAACACAATCTTGGGCATGATGACCTCTCCTTTGGATATTCCTTCTAACGAATTAGGAAATCTTATTTCAAGGCCTCCGTAAGACTCTGCAAGCCTGGGATTCTCACTAGGATGCCGAGCTGGTTGTACCATTAAAGTCCATTGTCTAGAAAGCACTTTCACTAGTGTTTTATGTATTCTGGAACTTAGCGGCCTTCTGGTTGACCGCCAGATTCTGCTAGCGGCCCTTCACTAGACCGCTAATGGATCCTAAACGGCCTAGCATTAGACCGCCAAGACTCCAGATGTTCTGTTTTAAAAATGCCGACTCTGTCTCAGGAAACGGTCTAAGACTAGACCGCTTGAATTCCTAAACGGTCCAGCAAATGACCGCTTTCTGCATCAAACGGTCCTGCACTAGACCGCTTGCATCTTGATCATGTCTAACCCAAGGTTTGACCTGTGGGGTTTGTTTTCTTGAGTTCATTGATGATAAGGACTCTAAATTGATGTTAATAAGTCAATGTTAAGAATATGAAAGATATTGAATGTACCGTTATGATGCCGAATTTTTCCATGGCATGACCTAGTTATTAATGCATTTCTTGACTTCTCAAAATCAGTCATTGGTGCGTTCTATATTCTTGGTTACCATATCTTGTGCATTATTGGCCACATTCTTGTTATAAACGCGGAAGTAACTTGATTTATACTTGAAGATGCAGTTCGAGCACTGATTGTGTTCAAGGGCTCTATGCTAGTCCCCTCGGCTGATTGTCGGAAATATACTGTAAACCATGGGGTATGATGCTACTGGCGTCGCATTGCGCTGGGAGTACTTTCTCTATAAATCAGTGAAATATCCACGGGAGAATCCGCATGAATTCACGAAGTACTTGCTACTAAGTTAAGAGTACATTCTTGCTTGTTACATGACTTTCTAGTGCATAGCCTTTATGGTTATGAAAAGTACATTCTTGTTACATTCTTGTTCATGAAAAGGATAAAACTTACATTCTTGCTATATACTTGTACAATCATATTCTCATATGTCACTCTTGATCATGTCTTCTTACTTTGGCTTTATTCGCATGTTTTCATCGTATCTGCATGATTTATCTTATTCTGTAGAGCTAAAATGTTAATCACTTAAATTTACCTTCATGTTGATACGAAGATACCTACTAGACAAGTGTGCTCATTACCTACTTTCTAATCTTTTTCAGGAGATTCTAGTGAGATAGGTTTGGATTACTCAAGTGATGGATCCGATAGCGATTGAAGGACACGTGATTCGAGAGAAGCCTTAGTTTTCAATGTCTAGTCGAGTCATGATGTAATTTTTATTTTCTTGAGTCTAGTGGAAAGATCTTATGTACTTTGAAGGTTATTTTTATGGAATAATAAAGTTGAATATTTTTAGTAAATTACATTGTGCAATTACCTTTGTGTGATTGTCTTGCGCTTTGATTATATTGCTTGCTCGAGACGTACTAGCCGACTGTTCACGTTCCCGATTGTTTCTGCTGCATAATCTCGGGGTGTAACAGTTAAGGTGGTATCAGAGCACTAGGACTAGAAGTCCTAGGAAGACAAGTCATGTCATAGGCTAAGTCCAAGATTAAGGACCCATACATATGAAACTAGGAAAGAAAATTCCCACCCTATGAAAGGAATTGGGTAGAACCTGGGGTGAGATAGAAATTAGAATTATTTCTAAGACTAACCTCACTCATTCCAATAGATTAACAAATTCATTACTCTTCTCAGGTACCTTACTCTCGTTATGGCTCATCGTGTTGATTGGGGAGGTATGCAACAAACCATTGCGGGTCTTACTCAACCATTACAAACTATGGCTCAGGCTGGCACAGGGGCAAGAGCGGGAGACTTGCATCGTAATTTCCAGAGCTTAAATCCTCCGTAGTTTTCAGGTTCCTCTAATCCAGATGAAGCCGAGAATTGGAGAGATGAGATGAACCGCATCTTTGAAGTTATGCAATGTACGGATCAAGAGAAGGTTCTTCTTGCGACATTCAAATTAAATAAAGACGCCCGTACATGGTGGAAGTCGGTTCCGGCACCGCCAGCGGATGCACCACATACTTGGGAAGGTTTTCTTACGCTTTTTCGAGCCAAATATTTCTCTGAACATGTCAAGGAGTGGAAGGCTATGGAATTTGCTTCCTTACGCCAAGGCATGATGTCAGTTGCGGAGTATGAACTCCAGTTTTCTAGGCTGGCGTCGTATGCTCCTCATCTGATTAGTACCGATCTATTAAAAGCCAATCAATTTATGGATGATTTGAGGCCCGGCTATATTCAACAACTTAGGACTCAGAATATCTGTACTTATACGGAAATGGTCCAGCGGGTGCATCTATGTGAAAGGACCTTAGAGAATGTCAAAAAATTGAAAGGCAAGGGAGAGGAGCCGAGCCGAAGGTCTGATCGGCATGATAAAAATGGGAAGTTTAGTATCACAGAATCCCACAAGTCCCGTGATAGCAGGAAAAGATCCCAGAATAGGAGTGGTAGTGGTAACCACAAAAACAACAAAGTCAAAGAAGAAGAGAAGCAAGTCGCCATGGCTTGCACTTTTTGCGAGAAGTTCGGTCATTCAGTCAAGGAGTGCTGTAAGCGCCTTGGTGCTTGTTTAAGATGTGGCAGCCAAGAGCACCGCATGCCGGATTGTCCCATTATGAAGGACAATCTTCCGGTGGTGGACGTAGGCGTCAAGCTCGTCTCAATGCTATCACAGAAGAAGAAGCGCCCAAGAATGATGGGCTAATGGAAGGTACTATCCAAATCCATCCCCATCCTGCATTCATACTATTTGATACCGGTGCTTCTCATTCCTTTATATCTACTACTTTTGTAAAAACCTTACCTATTGCATCAGTTCCTTTATCTTCGGACCTTGCTATTACTACACCCTTAGGTCCCGGAACAAAACTGACAACCTACTATCCGGATAGTGAGGTAATGCTAGAAGGTCATAATCTCCTTGCAAACCTTGTGTGCCTTGACATGTAAGACTATGATGCTATTTTAGGTGTAGATTGGCTTGTGGACCACGACTCCTATATAAACTGTCGCAACAGGATTATCTCTTTTCGGAAACCAGGTCTTTCAAGGTTTTCCTTCCTTGGCATCAAATATAAGAAGCATCCTACCATCATTTCCTCTCTTCATGCTTGCAAACTTATTTCGCAAGGATGTGAAGCTTTCCTTGCTTCCGTAATCGTTACTGAATCCAAGGAAATCATCTTAGAAGATATTCCCATAGTGAATGAGTTTTCTGATGTATTTCCATCATATTTACCCGATTTACCGCCCGAAAGAAAAGTAAACTTCTCCATTGAACTCATTCCCGGAGCAGCACCGGTTTCAATAGCTCCCTACAGGATGTCCCTCACAAAACTCAAGGAACTAAAGAAACAACTTCAAGAGTTATTAGACAAGGGTTTCATTCGACCTAGCACATCCCCTTGGGGTGCGCCAGTTTTATTTGTCAAGAAGAAGGATGGATCTCTCAGGCTATGTATCGGCTACCGGCGACTGAATCAACTCACAATTAAGAATAAATATCCGTTACCGCGTATCGATGAACTCTTTGATCAGATTTCTGGAGCAGAATATTTCTCCAAGATAAACCTCAGGTCAAGTTATCATTAGCTCAAGATCAAGGATGAAGACATACAAAAAACTACTTTTCAAGGCTGATATGGCCACTATGAATTCGTGGTAATGCCATTCGGGTTAACCAATGCCCCGACAGTATTTATGCAACTCATGAATAACGTCTTCAGGCATTATCTTGACCAGTTTGTGGTCATTTTTATTGATGACATTCTTATATACTCTAAAACAAAGGAGGAATATGAAGAGCACTTAAGAATAGCCTTGCAAACATTAAGAGAGCACAAACTTTATGCAAAGTTTAGTAAGTGCGAGTTCTGGCTAAAGGAGGTTTCTTTCCTTGGCCATATTATTTCAAAGGAAGGTATCGTTGTTGATCCTTCTAAAGTTGAGGCTATTAAGAATTGGAGCTGGCCGACGACCGTGTCTGATGTCAGAAGTTTTCTAGGTCTGGTAGGATATTACAGGAGATTTATCAAAGATTTCTCAAAGATCGCCGTTCCTTTGACTAGACTCATAAGAAAGGAGAATCCTTTTGTATGGTCGAAGGATTACGAAGAGAGTTTTCAAACTCTTAAGGATCACCTTACTACGGCCCCTATATTAACACTACCGACAGAGGGTGGTGGCTTTGAAGTCTATACGGATGCGTCTGGCGTTGCCCTAGGATGCGTTCTTATGCAAAATGGAAAGGTGATTTGCTATTCATCAAGGCAGTTGAAGCGTCACGAAGAGAACTACCCTGTGCATGATCTGGAATTAGCTGCTGTTATATTCGCATTGAAGATTTGGCGACATTACCTTTATGAGGAGATTTTCATTATATTTTCATATCATAAAAGTCTGAAATACCTCTTCACCCAGAAGAGCTAAATATTTGACGACGTAGATGGTTGGAGTATCTCAAGGACTTCGACTTCACTATCCAATATCATCCAGGGAAAGCTAACGCTGTAGCGGACGCTCTTAGCAGAAAACCAATGACAACACTAGCAATCCTCAAAAAAGGTATGAATTATCTTATTGAGGATTTTTCTCACTTAAATTTTGATATTGACAAAGAAGGAGAAGGAGGTATGATTGCCAACATAAGGTCTCAACCCACATTGATTAAGGACATAGTCCAATTGCAAAAAAATGACCCCACATTGATGGAGATTAAGGATAATATTGATTAGAGACTGAAATTTTCTATCTTAAAAGATGGAAGACTATTATTTAAGGATCGTATTTGTGTGCTGAATCATCATGACACTAAGAAATTAATTATGGAAGAGGCACATAAGTCAAAGTATGCTATTCACCCTGGTGCTACCAAGATGTATCAAGACTTGAAAAAAAACTTTTGGTTGCCCAATATGAAAAGTGAAGTAGCAGATTTTGTGTCCCGATGTCTCACTTGTCAACAAGTAAAAGCGGAACATTTAAGACCTACTGCGAAATTACACCCTTTGAATATTCCCGAGTTGAAATAGGAAAGTATAGGGATGGATTTTATCATGGGTTTACCCAAAATAAGAGGAGGACATGATGGCATATGGGTGATCATAGACCGATTGACTAAATCTGCACATTTTCTGCCAATCAAAAGTTGATGGTCTGTGGATGTACTAGCAGCATTATACATGAGAGAGATTGTCAAATTACATGGTGTCCCTGTCACCATTATATCTGACCGAGATCCTCGGTTCACATCACAATTCTAGAAGGGTCTTCAACATTCATTAGGGACCCGACTTAACTTTAGCACTGCATTCCATCCACAAACCGATGGTCAAACTGAAAGAATAAATCAAGTGGTGGAAGATATGCTCAGGGCATGTGCTATAGACTTTGGAGGAAGTTGGCACGATCACTTGCCTCTAGTAGAATTTTCCTATAACAATAGCTACCAAGCTAGCATACAAATGGCACCATTCGAGGCTCTGTATGGTAGAAGCTGTCGTTCGCCTATTTGCTGGAATGAAATAGGAGAAAAGTAATTTCTTGGTCCCGACATCATTAGGGATACGACAGAGAAGATAAAGCTTATTCGAGAAAAACTTCAGATGGCACAAGACAGGCAAAAATCATATGCCGACAATCAAAGGCGTGACCTGGACTTTCTAGTAGGAGACCATGTGTTTCTCAAAGTTTCTCCAGGCCGAGGTATTCGAAGATTCGGTATTAAAGACAAGCTTACTCCAAGATTCATTGGCCCCTTTGAAATTCTCGAAAGGGTTGGTGAAGTCACCTATCGTATAGCTTTGCCCCCTTAATTAGCAGGAGTTCATGATGTGGTTCACATCTCAATGCTCAAGAAGCATGTACATGATCCATTCCATGTCATCACTTACGACAATCTGGAGATTAAAAAGGACTTGACATACGAGCAAAAGCCAGTCAAGATCATTGAACGAGAAGTACGTCAACTTCGGAATAAAACTATTCCTATGGTCAAAGTCCAACGGACCAAGTTATGTCCACATGAAGCAACATGGGAAACCGAAGAAGCCATGCGCAAGAGATTCCCAGAAATATTTGAATGTAAGTACACTCTCCATAAATCCATGTATTGAATTTGGAGACCAAATTCTTTTTAAGTGGGGGAGGGTGTAACGCCCGAGAATTTTTTAGATTTTTTTAAGATTAAAAATATAATTATATTAATTATTAAGTATTTAATGAGCTATTAAATGAATTATGTTTAAGTAAATCTAATTATTAAGGCCCTACACTGATCCAAGATAATTGAGCCCATTTAAATTGGTCAAAAGGATTGTTTTGGAATTTAGCCCATATTCTAGAACCTTAAAACTAGTGTAGTCACGGAATTAAAAGAGATAATTGCTCCTTGGTAGGTAAATAAAGGGATAATAATAGGGATAATATCAAAAGAGTTTGATATATTCCAAATTCGGCACCCAATAGTGAAAACGGTCTATCGCGAGACCGCGAAGGGACGGTTGGCGGTCCAGTCCTAGACCGCTAAGGTCTGTCAGTTCCGTGAGAGAAAGGAAGTGTGAAAAGATTAGATTTTTGGCATCCAAATCATCTAGGATTGATGCTATATACTAATTAGATGAGTCTAGAAGGCTTGAGAATCGAATTGAAAGTCTAATTGGGACTCTAGGATCGTTCTAATCCTCAAAACCCTAGCTAACCCTATAAATAGATCCCAGAATTAACGTGTGTGACCGTTACTTTTGGCACGCGTGGAACTAAGGTAAGGAGGCAGAATTAGAGGTAAGTTTCTTCTAGGAATTTGTTTATTATAGTTAGAACTAACTACCCTCCGAATTTTGTTGTAGGAGGTCAAGTCTAGAAAGAGTTAGAAGTTTCCAAAGTTGCTGGTCCTACATCAATCACTCTGGAAACTATGCGGCCTACCCAAGAAGATCAGGGAATTAGAAGCCCCAAATAAGGTAATTAGATAAGGGTTATTTAGAACAATTTATTCCTATTAGTATCATCTTCTTACCCTCAAAATTTTACGTCTTTTGGTCAAGGGAATCAAGAGATACAAGGGCGTGAAGTTGCTAGTTTAGCACAGGACGTGCAGAACTAGGGCTTACTTTCAATCAGGAATTGACAGTCTGGGAGCACTAATTAAGGTAGGTTATCTCATGAATAGCTCAAACATGAAGTCAGGAATGAAAGCCCTCTGATTTCATTCGATTTCATGCATTATATCTTGAGAATTTCATGTTTTTCCTAGGACTATGCATCTAGTTAAGTCTTCATGCATGAACTAGCCTTAATGAGAATAAAAGGAAATTTCTTGTCAATTACATGAACCTATGCATATTGTTGGCCTATCCTTGTTTTATCATGCCATAGAAAGTTTATATATGTTGATTTCTGGGCATGATATGTCTTAGTTTAGCATTTATTTTATTATCATTTGCACTCGGATTTACACAGGAAGAAACGGTCTTCCTATAGACCGCCAGGAAATCTAGCGGTCGTATGATAGACCGCTAGCCACCGTAAAATGGTCACCTGTTAGACCATTTTTGATTACCGATTTCTGTAATATTGTTGATCAAAACATATTGCAGATTTGCCATAATTATGATATGATAAGCCTAGTTAACTAAGTTTTATTCTTGATTTGAGTACTGGTTTCATGTACTTAGTTTATTTCCTTGTTCATCAATAGATTTCATGTTTTTATGCGCATTGGCATTATTTTAACTTATGTTAATTTATGACCAAAAATCATATACTTTTGTAATGAATACATGTTTCAAATGATAGGAGATTCATGGTTTAACTTGATCACTATTTTTGTCACGATTCACTCTCTTCTAAAGAGTCATATTCTTGAGTACATGGCACATATCCCGGTATATTGTCATTGGTTACACTTTGCACCTTAAGAACACAATCTTGGACATGATGACCTCTCCTTTGGATATTCCTTCCAACGGATTAGGAAATCTTGTTTCAAGGCCTCCGTAAGACTCCGCGAGCCTGGGATTCCTACTAGGATGCCGAGCTGGTTGTACCATTAAAGCCCATTGTCCAGAAAGCACTTTTGCCAGTGTTTTATGTATTCTGGAACTTAGCGGCCTTCTGGTTGACCGCCAGATTCTACTAGCGGCCCTTCACTAGACCGCTAATGGATCCTAAATGGCCATGCATTAGACCGTCAAGACTCCAGATGTTCTGTTTTAAAAATGCCGACTCTGTCTCAGGAAACGGTCTAAGACTAGACCGCTTGAATTCCTAAACGGTCCAGCGAATGACCGCTTTCTGTATTAAACGGTCCTGCACTAGACCGCTTACATCCTGATCATGTCTAACCCAAGGTTTGACCTTTGGGGTTGGTTTTCTTGAGTTCATGGATTATAAGGACTCTAAATTGATGTTAATAAGTCAATGTTAAGAATATGAAAGATATTGAATGTACCGTTATGCTGCCGAATTTTTCCATGGCATGACCTAGTTATTAATGTATTTCTTGACTTCTCAAAATCAGTCATTGGTGCGTTCTATATTTTTGGTTACTATATCTTGTGCATTATTGGCCGCATTCTTGTTATAAAAGTGGAAGTAGCTTGATTTATACTTGAAGATGCAGTTCGAGCACTGATTGTGTTCAAGGGCTCTATGCTAGTCCCCGTGGCTGATTGTCGGAAACATACTGTAAACCATGGGGTATGATGCTACTGGCATCACATTGTGCTGGGGGTACTTTCTCTATAAATAAGTGAAATATCCTCAGGGGAATCCACATGAATTCACGAAGTACTTGCTACTAAGTAAAGAGTACATTCTTGCTTGTTACATGACTTTCTAGTGTATAGCCTTTATGGTTATGAAAAGTACATTCTTGTTACATTCTTGTTCATGAAAAGGCCAAAACTTACATTCTTGCTATATACTTGCTCAATCATATTCTCATATGTCACTCTTGATCATGTCTTCTTACTTTAGCTTTATTCGCATGTTTTCATCATATCTGTATGATTTATCTTATTCTCTAGAGCTAAATGTTAATCACTTAAATTTACCTTCATGTTGATACGAAGATACTTACTGGGCAAGTGTGCTCATTACCTACTTTCCAATCTTTTTCAGGAGATTCTAGTGGGATGGGTTCGGATTACTCAAGTGATGGATCCGAGAGCGATTAAAGGACAGGTGATTCGAGAGAAGCCTTAGTTTTCAATATCTAGTCGAGTCATGATGTAATTTTTATTTTCTTGAGTCTAGTGGAAAGATCTTATGTACTTTGAGGGTCATTTTTATGGAATAATAAAGTTGAAGGTTTTTAGTAAATTACATTGTGCAATTACCTTTGTGTGATTGTCTTGCGCTCTGATTATATTGCTTGCTCGAGACGTACTAGCTGGCTTTTCACGTTCCCGATTGTTGCCGCTGCATAATCTCGGGGCGTGATAATAGGATACGGGATGATGGACTTCCCAAACTCTCGATCGCGCTTAGTGATAGGTGTGGGACAATGGATCTCCATGTGATTCTGACTACATCTTGTTGCTAGGCCGGGATGACGGACTTCTCAAACTCTTGACCGAACTGTCCCAGAGCCAGACAAATAAATCCTACGATTATGCATTAGATAGGTTTTGTTCGTTTAAACCCAACATGCATCATATAGGTCTTTTAGTCCAAAGTCAAAAAAAAAGAGAACAAAATTAAAACAACAAAAAATGCATGCATGGCATATGGATATCACGCAGTGATGCTAGGGAGGCAACGTGACTTTATCTTTGGCTTCCCCGTGGGTTCTTTCCCTACGTTAATCGTCTGCATTTTTCGATTCCGTTGAACTTACATGAGCGTCGAGAGTGTGTTTTGTGTATGATCGCCATGAGCATTCTGATATTAGAAGGTCATTTCCCTTTATCATTACTTTAGTTACTTACTCCTAATTTGGGTTTCTTGTATCTCCTTGGGTCGGATTGCGATGCATCCTAGAGTGTGCCCAAGTCTCATGTGCGATTGCCTGGGGGTCCCTTGGACTATTGATACAAGTCCTTTATACTACTTCCCCCCCCCTTCTGTTAGGTTCGGTGCAAGTATTCAGAGGGGGGGTGAATGAATGTAGCCTATAAAAACTTTCACCCAATATAAACTATCGTTCAATTAGAATTTCGCTCACTCAACAGATTAAACACTTAGAATAAAAACTGATCAAATCATCTAATGAACCTGTGATCAAACACTTGGAGCGCCCCTATGCAAACATCTAGCGGAAGCAAACCATAAGCAATCAAATCACAATGCAAGAGGGGTTTTTAGGTGGTTCAGTCCTGTAGACCTACATCCACCCCACACTCAACCCGAGTGTGGCTTCACTAACAGCTGGGCAACACAGCTTGCCAACAAACGCTGATACACAGCTTACCCAGGGGAACAACCTCTCCTCTTCCTCCTACACGGAGGGAACCTCTAGCAACCCACGGTCACTAGAAACTAGAGACTCATGTCTCTCTTCCTCTATACCAAGAGGGACTAGTAGCAGTCCCGCTACCAGTGAACCAGCCAGTAGCACTCTGCTACCAGCATTCCACCAGAGGCTTAGCCTCTCTTCCTCCTAGCCCGGAGGGAACCCACAAGCAGTCCCACCTGCTGCTTGCAAACCGGAGGAACCAGCCTCCCTTCCTCCACACAGGAGGGAACTATCACCAGTAGCAATCTGCTACCAGCACAAACCGGAGACACACCCGTCTCCCTACTCCTGATCCCTCCAGGAGGAACCCGACCTCAGTCCAGAGGATCGGAAGAACACAGTAAATCAGATCGAATAAAAAGAAAAACAAGAAACAAAAATGACATAGCAAACACAAGCTGTAAATGAAGGAACATCAGATGTGGCTCCCATGGAGCTGACTGGCCTGGATTTGATCCACGGTCCAGTAGACAGATCTTCAATAGCTTCTTCCTTCTTCTCCACGAACTCTCTCTCTCTCTATCTCTCTTTCTTTCTCTTTGCTCTCCTTTTCTCTCACGCTATTCTCTCCTTCTTCTCTGCAACCTTTTTTCTTCTCCCGGCTCACTCTTCTTCTATTTCTTCTTCTTCTCTTTTTCTTCTTCTTTTCTTTTTCTGGATCGAAGGGCTTTCTGCTCTCCTAGCTTCTTCTTCGATCAGCCTTCTACAGAGGATGAAGGCTTCCTTTTATAAGCAGCAACAGCAGGCACACTGGGCGCATGTGGCTTCCACATTTCCTGCCATAAAACTTCGGACCACGTGGCAGCATCCTGGTCACGAGCCAGGCACCTCGGATCACGTGCCCTTCATTAGTATGCATTTGAATTTGTCCCACTGCGTCGACCCTACTATGGATAGCGTTGACGCGTTGAAGACAGCCAGATATAAGTCGCCCCTTTCTTGACCTGCTGCGTCGACGCTGCCAGTTGGTGGCGTTGACGCATGAACATGTACATTTGTATATTGGCGTCTCTTAAGCCGCTGCGTTGACGCTCTCAGCATGCTGCATTGGCGCATTGGCAATCCAGTGATCAAGGTCTTCGGCAGATAACCGTGCTGCGTCGATGCTCTTGCAATGGCGTTGATGCACTGCAGTATTCCAGTGAGCTATGGACTCTGCCTTATTAACTACTGTGTCGACGCTGCTGTAGCATGGAGTTGACGCAGCCAGGTGAAGCTCTGAGATCCTCTTCGACTGAAGCGTGGACGCATTGAACTCCCAGCGTCGACCCTGTTCTTCATTGTTGTCATCATCTGAAGACAGTGTATAGACTTTATAAGCATTCAGCTCGTGTAATGTATATACTTCATGCAATGTACAGACTTCGTGAGACTTCAATGAAGACAGACGATGTATAGACTTCATGACTGAGGCACGATACAGACTCGTCCAATGTATATACTTGCTCAATGTTCAATCTTCACGAATGATGTACAGACTACCAATGTGTAGACTTGCCAAGACAAATGAACGATGTACAGACTTGAACAAGGCAAGGTCTGTACAGGCTTTGAGGTTCACAATGTATGGACTTGGCAACCCACCGGCTGTACAGACTTCCACTCAACAACGTTGTATAGACTTGGAAATCTGAACGGGAGGATGTATAGACTTGCACAAACCAAAGTCTGTACAGACTTGAAAAGAAACCCAATGTATAGACTTCGTGAGCGCTTGGAGGATGTACAGACTTAGTGACTGTACAGACTTGGAAGGCTCAGCGAAGGCTGTACAGACTTCAACGAAGAGATGCACAATGTACAGACATCATTCAAAGGCCAGTGTGAAGACTTTACGATGTATAGACTTTCCAAGTGAAAGGCTGTATAGACTTGAGCACAGAAGCTCTGTACAGACTTGATCAAGACAAGGCAGTCGAGTGTATAGACTTCAAGTGAAAACCAATGTGTAGACATTGCCTTAGACACTAAGTGAGACGCACCAGTTGACACATTTTATAGACCAGCTCTGGGACAGACCAGTGAGTTGACGCAATGATCCCATACGTCAACGCATCATGCAATACTCATGCAAACTCATGCATTCAATGCTGTATATCAGACACAGTCCTATGCAATCATATCAGCAGCCATATTCAAAACACAATATCATAATGCACTGACTGTGTTGCAATCATCAAAACACAATAACATTGCTATCATCAAAACCAAATGCCAAAGAGGCACAACACTTTCTTCACCTTTGATGACCTATCTTCTTGCGTTATGTTTGTTCGTTCTTATGCGAAGCTTACCCTCCACTCAAGAATCTCCTTGAGCGAGATGTCCTCATTAGGCTTGTTTTTTTACCGAAACACCCATTTATCAGTCCGTCGGACTCCCTTGCAAAATGGGTATTTCAGAGGGACATTTGTAGATGCCTAATATCAGACATCCCACAGACCTCCAGTTTGTTGGAACGGATGGACACTAAGATCTAGAGGGGGGGCGAATAGATCTACCCCTAAAAATCTACAGAAGTTAAAGACAATGCGGAATAAAAACTAACCACTGTAAATCAATCAAGATATATAAGTTTCTGAACGAATTAGCACGCTAACAGTTATGCACGAAGGGCAATGCACAATAACAGCTAGAGGGATTACTGAAAAATGTCAGACAGGAAGAATAAAATCTTCAAATTCAGTAAGAGATGAATTTCTGTAATATCAAGAGAAATCAGATAATTGCACTTAATAGTCAGCCAAACATCCAGGTATGGTACGATGGAGGAGGCTAGCCTCACGCAAGAGGTGGAATTCCAGATATGTGTAACCTATCCTTCCAACCCAGCCTTTTGATATACCTACTGGATGAAGAGCTTTAGCAAAAATCTCATATAGCAATTTTAACAAGTGAAAGCATGTTTCTATTAAACGCTCCTAAGCATTCATCTAAACACCGAGCAGATAGAAGCTATAAACACACTGGAGCACAAATCAATCACACAAGAGAAGAAAATTTTTAGGTGGTTCGATCTCTATCCAGAGTTCTATGTCCACCTCTTACTCAATTGAGTAAGGCTTACTACTATCACACAGCTTGAGTATGCTGATCCACAGCTTCGGGAATATAATCCCTACATATCACTGATCCACCGCTTCGGGGATTAGATCCCAGACCGCTGAGCCTCACAGCTTGCCACCGCTGAGCCTTACAGCTTCGCTGTCCGAGGTTTCACCCTCGCCCGCTGATACACAGCTTAAGAGAATTCAGGAAATAAAATGGAAAGAATGAAACGAGGAAACAATGTAGCTCTCTAGGAGCATATTGACTCTGGATTTGATCTAGGAGTCAATTACAAAGATAGATTCTCACAAACTCTCTTCTCACTTTGACCATCTATCTAACTTACGGCACTCCTTTTTGACTTTCACCGTAGGCGCTCAGTCTTCTATCTCACAATCCTTCTCTCTGCTTCTATGCTCCCGCTTCTCTTCTTCTACCAGCCTTCTTTTTTTATCTCTCGCACTTTTTATCTGAGAGATCTGGTCCCTTTATATAGCCTCGAGAGAATAGGGTGCGTGGGAAACACCTTTCCCGCCCATAAAATCAGTAGAAGAGGCTCTGGTGAAGCTCCATTTGTCAGGAGATGCAGATGCTCTTTCCACGAGTCAGATGAATGGAAGAGCGCGGCCCAAGTGTCAGATAGATCTGATTGGAGAACCACCTTGGATCACGTGCCACTTAATGTCCTGGGATCACGTGACCACTTAAGTTTCTGTTGTTTCCAAAGACGTAGTAATTAATCCTACAATTCAGACGACAGGCATTTAGTCAAACACTTAGAATGCGTATGCACTGACCTTGTAGCATCATATGAGAATATGCACAGACTTGTCCTTGCAAATGTGCACAGACTTGATTATGCTAAATAGAATGAGCACTGACCTCAATATGCAGTATAAGAAATATGCACTAACCTTGGACATGCACAGAATGGAGTGTGCACAAACCTTCCAAGCGATCAATGCAGATGTGCACCGACCTGAGTTTATGCAAATGACTATATGCACCGACTTTATATAAACACAAGGTAGATGTGCATAGACCTTCATATGCATAAGTAAAAAATGTGCCCCGACCTTATATGCACATGGCAAAATTTGCACCAACCTCTTTCATGCGTGAGGCAAATCATGCACCGACCTTTATATGCATGAGATAAAAGGTGCATATACCTTTATATGCATGAGGCAGAAACGTGCACCGACATTGTGTACAGTCATACTAGTGTGCACAGACCTTTTGTGCAAGCACTTCAAATGTGCACTGATCTATATGAGGGAATAGGGGTATGCACTGACCTTAATGTTTGCATTAACAGAAACGTGCACTGACCTGACAGTCATGTATGCACAAACCTTATGTGCTGTCAGCAAAAAGGCACACCGACTTATATGCACATTTCTACAGAAACATGCACCGATCTTGTATAACATCATACAAGACGTGCACCACCTTTAAATGCACGCTACAACATCTACACCGACCTATTGTGCACTTCTACAGAAACGTGTGTTGACACCCGTTTTATGCCGATAAGTTGAGTCGTTTCGCTTACTCTCTTTTGTTGATGCCTCGAGTTGCCCGTCGCTCGTTGGGGCTGTTTCAGGCATGTTTTGGGCCAATTTATGGGTTGCCTCCCTCCTTGGTTAAGTCCAGGTCGATTCACGACTTATTGGGCCGTGGTTTTGGGTTTTTCATTGAGTTTCAACGTCCACATGCATGCACGGTTCATTCCTGGGCGCACTGCTAATGTGCGGTTTACTAAGGACCGTCCATATATTTTGGGGTATTTTGGGTGATTTTCTGAATTACCACCGACAGGCATTTATACAGTCCTGATATGGCCGTTCAAACCCAATGAACGGACGACATCTGACCGCTCATCACTCAGAGTCCTACGCTTGGAGGTTTGTTCAGATAATTATCCAATTATCCAATTATCACCGACAGGTCTGGAACGGTTGATCAATGGCCGCTCTACTGTGGAACGGTCTCCTAGGAACCATGCATCTGTGAGGGTCTAACGGCGGACGTTTCGGTCAGTTCGAGCGATAATTGGGTTGATTTTTTATCTGAATTTCCACTGACGGGTTTGGACGGTCAAGAGTGAACCATCCATCTGTTGAGCGGTCTATCGTAAGACTGTTCATCCCATCGGTTGCTGAATTTCGACAGATTTTAATACTTTTATCCATAGTTTTATCCCCAACTTCTTTTGTCAATATCTCCATGGATAATTAACCATTTTAGTTGCCGTTTCGACTGGACAAGAGATAATGATATTATTTACGATTTATCTCTAATAATCTCGTCCCGAAAAAGGCTCTAAACCCTGATTTCAGGGCTGATTTTCTAGGCTCTATAAATAGACCCTAATGGCCAGACTTGAAAAGGGGGGGAGATTTTGGTCGACGGCAAAGCCCTGCCGCATTCTTGAGAGACCTAGCACCAAGGAGGGAGGCTTTCAACGTCCATACAAGCCTCTGGTTCAGGGAGTAGTTCGATTTTTGAGTCTTTTCGTTTCATAGCTTTCAACACTTTCTTTTCATTGCATGCATCACTTCCTCCTTATATCCCCCCTTTCTTTCTCATTACCATGCACACCTCCACCCACATTTTTGTCACCCTAGGGGTTTAAAAACCCCAGGTATCCTCCTTTCCATTTGTTAATGTTCACTTTTTACTATGTTGACATTTACTACATTGTCCAGTTCTAATTTAGGTCTTCTTTGTGTGTTTCTTACGTTGTTTTGCAGGTCAGCAATCATCAGCACGAGGCCCATCCCCTCTGGCCGGCCGGAGAGGGTGGAGGTTGGACCCCTTGCAACTTACTGCGTGGTAGACTTGTGCGGTTTCATTAAAGTAGTTCAACCTTATGTGCGGTTCGGAGAGGGCCGTTCGTCCTGTTAGTGCGGTTAAAAGTAAGCCGTTCGTCCTCCAGCAGTAGTTCCTCCCGCACCTTCTGCAGCGTACTCAGGCGGTCTATCGCAAGACCGTGCCTAGTGTAGGCGGTTCTTCAGGAACCGTTCATCTCCCCAGCGCTGCAACTTAGGCGAGTACCCCCTCCCTTTCCAAGGTACGGCGTGTTCATCACGTACGGCACCCTGGTGGCGATCACGGTCATTTGTTCTGTGTTCTCCTCTGATCATTTTTCATTTGTTCATTGCATATTGGTCCATTCATAATGCATTGATCTTTAGTAGAGGAGAAAAATATATCTACACCCTCCTTTTGTGGTGATCACAGTGGGACCCCTAATGCCCATCATGCTTTTGAGTTGCTGACCCCCCCTTTCGTTGTGCAAGTTTTCTTCCGGGAGTAATTTACAGGTTGGATGCGTTTTGTTTTGCCTTCTCGGACGGGTGTGGTTCTCCCAGAGCCGTCCATCTTCAGGAGCGGCTGATACTCCACCGTCCATCCCCTACGACAAGAGCCAGTCCCGCTTCTGTTCCCTGTTTCACACTATGCATGGTATACCGTCCATCATTTTGAGCGGCTGGAATCTAGCCGTCCATATCTTCGGCACAGGTACGCCTTACTGTGTTTTGATTGCAGGCACGCGGCTGCTGGAAGACTGTTCAGGAGATTGAGCGGTTTGGTAAAGACCGTTCTTCTGGTATTCTCATGTCCCTGCTACCTCGTATTTTCAGCATTCTGTGATTATTCTACAGTTCTTCTGATGTTTTCTCCCTGGATTATACGGCCCCATACAGACCGTTTTAACTACGGTTGAGCGGTCGCAGAAGGACCGTTCATCTGGTGCCATAGTGCACTCACGGCCTATTTTGATTGTCATATTCCATGCGATTGGCGGCTCGTGGTGCTACTTGTTGATCTCCCCCCTGCTCTCTTACCATTATTGCATCATCATTTTCTTTATTGCTTATATGTATGCTTGATCATTGATTAATAGTTGCTAGGTTAGATTGTGCATGCACTCCGGTGCGCATAGGAGCATCCATCTCTTCTCATAGTAGTTGCATTTCTACCGAGGTAGGGTTTCCTCTCGTCTCCATATTCCTTGGAGCCGACTAGGGACCTTGACGAGACCTCCGTAAGCCCCCGTGAGCCGTGGATTCCCACACGGACGCCGGGCAGGTTGTACCGCATCCACCCCCTGTCTAGGGTTTGCATCCGCGAGTGAGAGATCCTTGTAGAGTCACATAGCTTCCCATTTCCAACCCCAGTTAGGCACCTCGTGGTCGAGGGAACTTATATTTTCATTAACCCATTAAGGTGCAAAGAGGAAATCATAAGAAATTGATGAGCATCATCTAATGACTTGATTGCATAACTGGGTGATTCTGTTCTCATCTCTTCCTTCCATTGCATGCTTGTTGTTTGCTTTTTAGGTTTGGTTGGTTAAGTTTGTTTGTCTTAGTCCTAGGTGCCTTGGTGTATGTGGGGTTGTTTCTTTCCCTCAGGATCACCTCCTAGGGTTAGTTCTTGTTTCCATTCATACTCCAACCCTTTGTTTGATTCATCATCTTCCATGTCGTCATACGACTTCTCTCAGTCTCACGAGGACTCCCTTCCTCGTGGCCTTCTTGAGGACCCACCCAGGGTTGCCCACCTGCAGGGAGGAGAGGAGACTGCCCCTCCACTCCCGACCGTTTTTGGCGAGGGTTCCCAACCCTCTCTTTCAAATCCATCCAATCAGAATTCATCCAATCTAATCCTCAATATGATGGCCCAGCTGGACCCTACCCAGCTCCATCTCATACGGCAGGCTTTGCAGGGGGCCGATGCCCCGACCTCAATTCCTTCTCATGGCACGACTGCCGCTGCCATCACATCTCTCATTGTTGGGACCACCTCTGTGGCTCCCATCGACCTTACTCCTACCCGTCCTCAGATCCTTCGCTATTCCAATGTGGAAATGGGCCAGGCTTCCACCTCGGCCCATCAACAGATCGATAAGGGAAAGTCTCCAATCCCCTCTGTTCCTTACCTTGATCCTTACGCCACAGTTTCTCCATCGCCACAGGCCCTCGTAGCCCCGGCAGACTTCGTTAGGTTGCAACCAGGGGCCGCCCAGCTGGCTCATGCGGATATGGGCCCTTCTTCGGCCCATTATCCATCTTACATGCCGCCCCCTCAATCGGCTTATCCTTTGGCTACCTATCCAGGCATTACTCCTCCAGCTCCTTCTCCTCCCTCCCAGGAACGGGAGATTCTTGATAAATGGGCTGCTATGCAGCAACAAATTGATCTTCTCCACAAGCGGGTTGGCCCGCAATCTCTGGCTGACGTCCCTATCCCTAACTTCAGGGACATTCGCTTCCCTTCTCAGTCCGAGCTCCCCGTGTACCGCAAATATGATGGGAATAGCAACCCGTTCATCCATGTTCGGGAGTTCTTATATGAATCAGCATAGTTCCAGCAGGATGATCGTCTGATGGCTTATTTGTTTCGACGATCATTGGAAGGGGTCGCCCTGGAATGGTTCTATACATTGTCCATGGAGGAGGCCGAGAATTTCAAAACTGTCAAAGAGAGGTTTATTCAGAGATTTCAAGACCGGGTCGGGCCTGAATATTCCTTCACTGATCTGGTAGCTGAGAAGATGAAGCCAGAGGAAGACTTTGCGACCTACGCAGACCGATGGAGGCAGATGGCCTCACGTGTGCCCGGACAGATCTCGGAAGAAGAAAAAGTAAAGTTGTTGATCTCCAATGCCACGCCAACATTCAGGAATATCTTGGCGATGAATGACATTTCCAATATGCACCAATTATACAGCAGAGCTCGGTTCATTCAAACCCAGTTCAAGGACTCCCCCATCCATTCTTTGTTCGAGGCCCAGAAACCTAAAACTGCCAGGAAATCCCAGGGCCCCGTCACAGAAGGAGTATAGATTAACGAGCAGGTCCATGCTGTTCAGTTCCCCCACCAAACCGCTCCACCCCGCTTCCCTCAGCCTCCGCGCAACCCCCAGTTCGCCACTCCACAAGCTCCCCAGCCCGCCTTCCAAGTCCCGCAATACCCGCAACAAGCACCGCCGCCACCACAACAGCCTTAGCGACCGCCACAGTACAACAATGTTCCTCCACCTGCCGCTTATGGATCTACTCGACCGAGTCCAAAGAGGGCCCACTACCCTCCTCTTCCTGAGACCTTGCCCGATATCTTCTCCGCTTTGATGTATACCGGTGATCTTCAGTTGCCCCCTGAGCGTCCGAATTGGAATCCGGCCGCCGATCAGTCTCGATACTGCATATTCCATCGGCAACCCGGGCACACAATAGAACGGTGCTATCAGTTCAGAGACCTGTTGTATGATTTGCATGAGGGCCAGAGGATTGATTGGGCCCAGATGCACCAGCTGATTGAAGATATCAAGCAGAAACAGAGGCAAGCCAGGCCGCAGCAGGCGGCACCCCAGCAGCAACAGCAACCCCAGCAGCAGCAACAAGACCTCGGGATCCATCAGAATCCCATGCCAATACATCAACCCGCTCCTCAGCAACAACAACAGCCGTCAGCACTGGCACCGGCTCCAGCACAGGTGAATATTGTCCAACACCCAGCCCCCAACACTGGGTGGGCTTTTGATGATGAAACCCCCGCACACCTTTTGGCCTTCCACCACAACCATTCCCCCGCACCTGCTATCCCCTCCGCCCTCAGGCCCACCATTCTGACCACTACCCCACTCGTTATTCCCTCCGCATCTCCCATCAGGCCCGTCACATTCCCCTCCACGCCACCGGTCCTTGCACCACCACCCCTCATACCCTCCGTCATCACCCCTCCGTTTAACCCCTCGCCTATCTCCCCTCCACCAGGGCCTATTAGACCCACTTCCGCCATCCTCACCCCCATCTCTACACCTTTCACCTACCCCATCGGGCCAAGCGGGGGTCCATCTCAGGCCGTGTCGGCACCAAACTGCGCCCTTCGGAGCGGGCGTCCTTTCTAAAGAATGTTTCCTCCCTCCGGTGCGTCTGCACCCAACCTGCAAGTTCCCTCCCCCACAGTTGAGACAGAAGAGGTAGACCCCGTGCCAGGCATGAAATATTATTTATTGCAGCATTTGGACCGGATGCCGGCTAAGATCTCAGTCTTGGAATTGATCAAAAGGTCGCCACTACACCAGGACGCCTTGAAAACTTTCCTGCAGAAGGTCATGGTGAGTTAGGACGTGACAGTGGATAGTTTGCCGTCGGTTTTGGCAACAATCACCAAGGGGCCTTCCATTTCATTTTCTGAATCAGAACTAGCACCCCCTGAGGCACGGCAGATGCCATTATGCATTACCATTTCCCTGAATAAAATTGATGTGACACGACCTTGGACTTAAGCAAGCAAGCACATTCGCAATCTAAATGGGCCAATTTGGGCCGCCGCTCTCTCGTCGCTCACCCAAGCTCGGGGTAACTTGGCAATGCCAAGGTGAGGTTGAGGGGTTGGGCCCTTGCTGGTAGAGGGCCAGCAAGGTCAAGACTTGATTCCCAATGGATATGGAAGCCCAAGACAATGGGGCCGACCAAGTGCCAAAGGCACCGGTTTCTCTCTTTTCCCACGGTGATCACTTATAGCACAAGAGCTTAAGGATCGGGCTCTCATTCACGGCCAGCGGAGTTTATGAACTAATATTGAAAGAACAAGCACAAATTATAGCAAAGTTTGGAGCACTTACTCGACCGGTTTGAAGAAACCGGTCCCGCTCGGAGACGAGGGCGAGCAGGGAAGCGTGGGTTCCCCACACGCCGCGCCGGGGTAGCTTGACCTGTTTAAGCTATTACAACACTACACCCCATACAAGGGGGGGATCGTGGGGAAGGGAAGATGATAGTTACAATCAAAATTACCTCCACGCAGGGAGGGGCCTTCAGCCTGCCAAGCGGGGTGGGGAAAACTAGGGCTAAAACGATGATGAAGTGAATATGCTGAATCTGCCTCCTCTCGGTAATTGTGGACAGACAGTCGGTACTGTGGCTGCAGAACGTGAACATGAATTTTGCTGAGGGCGAGACTAGTGGGAAAATCTTTGTTACTGAAACTGGAGTGCCTCTGAATTTTTCTGAATTCTTCTGGAGTCGCTGCTGGCCTGGGCAGGAGCTCAAACAGGGACGCTGATTCTCGGACTGACAGTAACAGGTTACTAACAGCAGGAAGAAGAGGTTGACTCGGCCGCTCCCGAACTCCGAATCAGGTACCGCCAGAGCCGCTGGAACCGTGGACGAGTATTCTTTGCAACAGAACTGACGGGGAAGCTGAAGGATGCCGGAGAAGATCAGGAGACCCAGAACAGTGAGTGGGGGTCGGTGCAGACTGTGGGAGGCAGAGTCGCACGCCTGAGGAAGAAAATTCGTAACTTCTGCTTCCAGATGCTGAACGGAGTTTTGCTTCTTGATTCTGAAAATAGACAGGAATGGGAAGAATTTTGTAGAAGAGCTTGTGGCCTGATTCCTCCGGGGTTTGTCGTGGTGAAGCTGTCTCTCCGGATCAGGATCTTTGCAGAGCTAGCCCCTGGTTTCCAACCTCTGGTTTCAGAGGATGCCCCGACAGCTCCCGAACTCGGAATTGAGCACCGTCAGAGTCTTTGGAATTGTGGACGAGTCCTCTTTACATAAAAACTGACGGGGAAGCCAACCGATGTCGGAAAAGATCAAGGGACGCAGAACAATGGTGACTGGTCGAAGCAGACTGTGGGCAGCAGGGCCGCGTAGCTGAGGGAGAAAAAGGATAACTCCTGCCACAAGATGCCGAACGGAACTCCGCTTCGTGATTCTGAAAGTAGACAGGAGGAAGAAGAACTTTTCAGAAGAGCTCTTGGGATGATTCCTCTGAGGTTCGTCGTGGCAGAGCTTCTAATCCGGTTCTGGTACTCAGCTGGGGCAGCTCTGCGCAGTTGTGGGAGAATGGACTGCCTGGACGGCTCGGAGATCGGAAGAAGATGAAACCACTTCTGTTGCGAAGGAGACTGGTAGACGCTTCCGACAATGGCTCTTGGATCTTCAAACTCATCCGGAGGAAGTCATGGTGGCCACTGCAAGTTACTGGTTCATCTACAACCTCTGGAGAGCAAACTACAACTTCGAAGTAGATTCCAATGACCAAGAAAGAAGAAGGGGAAGGGGGTAGATGAGTGTGGGAGTGGCCCCTGGTTGTAAGGGGGTCTTAGAGGGGGTGTTCTAAGGTGTGGGAGGTGGAGAATAAGGTCTGGAAGAGGGTCCAATAGATGGTGGTAGTGGGGGCTGCGAATTTGGTTGGAATGGAGAGAGGGAAAGGATATTCGAAAATAGGTTTAAGGGTGGGGTTAATTTTTTGTCTTGGGAATGGGGGGGTTGTGTTGGGGAAGGGAAGGGGTGCTTGGGGTAGTGGGAAGGGTGCTTGGGAAAGTGGGAGGGGTAGTTGGGGGTTGGATGGTGAGGAGAGGATTGGTGGAGGGGGTCTTGGGAAGGGGTGGAGTATTGATGAGGGTTTTGGGGAATGGGAAGAGGCTTAAATGGGGTAGGTGGGGAGTGGAGGTGGTTGGGAAGGGAGGAGAGAGAAGAAAATTTGAATTTGGGTGTTGAGGAGAGAGAAGAAAATTTGAATTTGGGTGTTGAGGAGAGAGAAAGTGGAGTGAAAAAGAGAGATTAAGAGAGGAAAGGGTGGGGAATCTCTCCCCTAGGGTTTCTCACCCAAAAAATAGAATCTCTCCACTAGATAAGAAGTGTAAACTCTCAAAATGGCAAGTTTTTTCATTCATTGATTCATTAAGTTGAAATAGGGGGGAATGGGGTCCTATATATAGGCAACCCATATTTCTACAAAAGTCCCTGACAAATGACTCAATGACAAAAAACCGAGGGGGTAGGGGGGAGCCCTTGGGCCAAGCCCAATGAATTGGTCCCAATAGCTAACTAGACAACCTAATGACACTCAAACTTAGGGAAATAAACACAAGACCTTGGAACATGACTCAAATAAAAGGGAAAATACATCAAATGACTCAAATAAAAATTACATAGGACTCAAAATTAAATAACTAGACCATGCCGGATGTAATGGGAGGTGATGTCTCCATCATACTCCCGGGGTGCGGAGAACTCAATTCCGTCGAGTAAGTGTCCTTCCCTCCTTGGAGGGTGTAGAAGTGGTACTGCCCTCAAGTCTTCCGAACGAGACCGATCCATCCACCTGCCGAGATAGTGCTCGTATACCTTGCTCCTGGTGGTAGTGACATGTTCATCCAATATTCGTTCAATGCGCTCACGCTGGGCTCTCTTGGCTGGTGGACTCTCCTCACGGGTGGGTGCTCTCTCAACGGAGGGAATATGCTCAATATCCTCACTAGGTACCACCGTGGGTCCCTTGTATGGCACTAGGTCGGCGACACTGAATGTGGGACTTACCCCATATTCCTCGGGGAGATCTAACTCATAGGCATTTGCACCAATGCGCCTCAGGACCTGGAAGGGACCAGCCCCACGTGGCCTCAACTTGGAGATGGCTCCCGGGGAGAGCCTCTCCGTCCTTACCATCACAAAGTCACCCTCATGGAATTCCTGGTGATGTTGATGAGAGTCGACTCACCTTTTATAAGTCACATTCTTCTTGCTAACGTGCTTGCGGATCTCTTTATGCAATGTTGTGAATGCAGACATTCTAGAGGTGATGGGTGGACCTGGGCAACCAAAAGTAGACCTATCGTGTAATGATACAGTGTAGACTTTGGTTAACCTAGGTGGGCCGGGACACCCGTAGGTGACTCTATCATGCAAATTGGTGATAAATATAGGGGGAGCCGGACATCCGTAGATGCCTTTGACATGCTTAAGACCCATGATGAATGAAGGTGGACCATGACATCCAAATATGGACCACTCATACTTTCTACTTGACATGTGGGTGATATGAATGAATGGACCCGACATAGTGTTCATGCCAAGGGGTGTGGTAAACCTAGACACATGCGTGCTTTTCCCAAAGGTGACTTCCATGTGTATAGGTGTGGGACAATCTTTGGACTCCCATTGGAAAGGATCGAATGGATCTAAGAAGGTGGTCATCATGGGGTGGGGCACAACCTTATTACCTAGGGATATGTGGCCCAAGGTCATGGCTCCCAAGGTGTAACCCGAGTCTAGGAAGGGGTGGGCTTGATCCATCACGGTGGCTTGGAGTAGGCGAAGGTGGGTGGTGGATAAGGTGGTTGGGCCACATGGGTATCCGTACTCCCATTGGAATGGGTCAAATGGATCATGGTAAGGGCTACCTAGAGAGAGGAACTCTATGTACCCAAGGTCCTTACAAGGTGGTGAGTCATCCTCCTCCCAAGTAGTTGGTCCAAGGTCTCTAGTGGGTTGACCGTTCAAGGTACTTGGGATCTCAAGGGGTGGGGAGTAGATCGGGATGGGTTCTTCCTCCAAGGGGAGAAATAGGAGGATCTCACTAGTACAATGCCCACTTGTGCAAAGGGAGGTGATGGAACCGATGGATGGGTGGACAAAGTTGACGGTGCTAGGCTCCAATGGTCCCATGGCTAGTAGGCCGGTTAAGTGGGCTTGCCAATGTAGGCAATCCACAAGGTCTCCCAAGTCTTCCACAAAGTAGAAGTTTTGATAAGTGACATGGGGAGGTCGGGTGGGAACAATTTGGGATTTATATCCCAATGGTGGTGAGCTAGGGAGGGTGGGACATTGCTTGAGCCATTGGAGTATGGACTCATCTATGGTGAGGGTGCCATGTGTGACGGTGCATGGCCTTTGAGGATCCGGACCATGAGGGGTGGGGGAAGATTGAGGCTCTTCTTCTTTATTGGTGGGAGCTTGGGCTTCCTCTATGGTGATAGGAGGGTCCATATGGGCATAAATCTTCCTAAGTTCATTTCTCATCTCAACCCAAGAGTCGATTGGCTCTTGCCTTCCAACTTCCCTTAAGCCTACAATGTTTTGCCATTCATTCCTAGCTTGGCGCCATAGCAAACTTTTGGCATAGTTGACTTGCATAGACCCTGACAGGGTGAACCTCCCAAAGTGGTGATCTATGGAGCTTTCCCATTCTAGATATAAACTAGGGTGGGATCCATCAAACACAAAGGCATCTATTGGGTCCAAGCGAGACGAGTAGGCTAAGTAGAAAGTGGCCATGATGATCGAGTGATAAATGCAATGGCCCTAGGACAAGACTTAGTAGAGACAAGTCTAGAACTTGCTCTGATACCAATTGATGTGACACGACCTTGGACTTAAGCAAGCAAGCACATTCGAAATGTAAATGGGCCAATTTGGGCCGCCGCTCTCTCGTCGCTCACCCAAGCCCGGGGTAACTTGGCAATGCCAAGGTAAGGTTGAGGGGTTGGGCCCTTGCTGGTAGAGGGCCAGCAAGGCCAAGGCTTGATTCCCAATGGATGTGGAAGCCCAAGACAATGGGGCCGACCAAGTGTCAAAGGCACCGGTTTCTCTCTTTTCCCACGGTGATCACTTATAGCACAAGAGCTTAAGGATCGGGCTCTCATTCATGGCCAGCGAAGTTTATGAACTAATATTGAAAGAACAAGTATAAATTAGAGCAAAGTTTGGAGCACTTACTCGATCGGTTTGAAGAAACCGGTCCCGCTCGGAGACGAGGGCGAGCGGGGAAGCGTGGGTTCCCCACACGCCGCACCGGGGTAGCTTGACCTGTTTAAGCTATTACAACACTACACCCCATGCAAGGGGGGGATCGTGGGGAAGGGAAGATGATAGTTACAATCAAAACTACCTCTACGCAGGGAGGGGCCTTCAGCCGGCCAAGCGGGGTGGGGAAAACTAGGGCTAAAACGATGATGAAGTGAATATGCTGAATCTGCCTCCTCTCGGCAATTGTGGACAGACAGTCGGTACTGTGGCTGCAGAACGTGAACAGGAATTTTTCCGAGGGCGAGACTAGTGGGAAAATCTTTGTTACTGGAACTGGAGTGCCTTTGAATTTTGCTGAATTCTTCTGGAGTCGCTGCTGGCCTGGGCAGGAGCTCGAACAGGGACGCTGATTCTCGGACTGATAGCAACTGGTTACTAACAGCAGGAAGAAGAGGTTGCCTCGGCCGCTCCCAAACTCCGAATCCGGTCCCGCCAGAGTCGTTGGAACCATGGATGAGTCTTCTTTGCAACAGAACTGACGGGGAAGTCGAAAGATGCCGGAGAAGATCAGGGGACCCAGAACAGTGAGTGGGGGTCGGTGCAGACTGTGGGAGGTAGTGTCGCACACCTGAAGAAGAAAATTCGTAACTTCTGCTTTCGGATTCCGAACGGAGTTCCGCTTCTTGATTCTTAGAATAGACAGGAAGGGGAAGAATTTGGTAGAAGAGCTCGTGGCCTGATTCCTCGGGGTTTGTCGTGGTGAAGCTGTCTCTCCGGATCAGGATCACTGCAGAGCTAGCCCCTGGTTTCCAACCGCTGGTTGCAGAGGATGCCCCGAAAGCTCCCGAACTCGGAATCAAGCAGCGTCAGAGTTTTCGGAATTGTGGACGAGTTCTCTTCGCAGCAAAACTAACAGGGAATCTAACCGATGTTGGAAAAGATCAGGGGACGCAGAACAATGGCGACTGGTCGAAGCAGACTGTGGGCAGCAGGGCCGCGTAGCTGAGGGAGAAAAAGGATAACTCCTGCCACAAGATGCCGAACGGAACTCCGCTTCATGATTCTGAACGTAGACAGGAGGAAGAAGAACTTTGCAGAAGAGCTCTTGGGCTGATTCTCTGAGGTTCGTCGTGGCAGAGCTTCTAATCCGGTTCTGGTACTCAGCTGGGGCAGCTCTGCGCAGTTGTGGGAGAATGGACCTCCTGGATGGCTCGGAAATCAGAAGAAGATGAAACCACTTCTGTTGCGAAGGAGACTGGTAGACGCTTCCGACGATGGCTCTTGGATCTTCAAACTAATCTGGAGGAAGTTGTGGTGGCCGCTGCAAGTTGCTGGTTCATCTGCAACCTCTGGAGAGCAAACTGTAACTTCGAAGTAGCTTACAATGACCAAGAAAGAAGAAGGGGAAGGGGGTAGATGAGTGTGGGAGTGGCCCCTGGTTGTAAGGGGTCCTTAGAGGGGGTGTTCTAAGGTGTGGGAGGTGGAGAATAAGGTCTGAAAGAGGGTCCAATAGATGGTGGTAGTGGGGGCTGCGAATTTGGTTGGAATGGAGAGAGGGAAATGATATTTGAAAATAGGTTTAAGGGTGGGGTTAATTTTTTGTCTTGGGAATGGGGAGGTTGTGTTGGGGAAGGGAAGGGGTGCTTGGGGTAGTGGGAAGGGTGCTTGGGAAAGTGGGAGGGGTAGTTGGGGGTTGGATGGTGAGGAGAGGATTGGTGGAGGGGGTCTTGGGAAGGGGTGGAGTATTGATGAGGGTTGTGGGGAATGGGAAGAGGCTTAAATGGGGTAGGTGGGGAGTGGAGGTGGTTGGGAAGGGAGGAGAGAGAATAAAATTCGAATTTGGGTGTTGAGGAGAGAGAAAGTGGAGTGAAAAAGAGAGATTAAGAGAGGGAAGGGTGGGGAATCTCTCCCCTAGAGTTTCTCACCCAAAAAATAGAATCTCTCCACTAGATAAGAAGTGTAAACTCTTAAAATGGCAAGTTTTTTCATTCATTGATTCATTAAGTTGAAATGGAGGGGAATGGGGTCCTATATATAGGCAACCCACATTTCTACAAAAGTCCCTGACAAATGACTCGATGACAAATAACCGAGGGGGTAGGGGGGAGCCCTTGGGCCAAGCCCAATGAATTGGGCCCAATAGCTAACTAGACAACCTAATGACACTCAAACTTAGAGAAATAAACACAAGACCTAGGAACATGACTCAAATAAAAGGGAAAATACATCAAATGACTCAAATAAAAATTACATAGGACTCAAAATTAAATAACTAGACCATGCCGGATGCAATGGGAGGTGATGTCTCCATCAAAAATGGCCGTAGAATCTGCACTTGTGGACACGGGAGCATCAATAAATGTGTGTCCGTTAAGTACCCTCTGTGCCTGCAACATCTCAGAAGACATGCTCAAGCCAACACCGACTACAATCGCAGCCTATGATAATTCCAGACGTGCTTGTCACGGGGTCGTGACTGTGCAGGCTGAGCTAGGGCCTTTGGTTATGGACGTGGAATTTTATGTGCTAGACATAGATCCGATGTTCAAAGTTATTTTGGGTCGTCCATGGCTGAACAGTTTAAATGCCGTCCCCTCAACCGCCCACCAATGTTTGAAGTTCCCCTTCCAAGGGCGGGTGGTCAAGGTAAAAAGTATTTCTACAGTCCAGAATGTTGATGCAATAGCAGCCAAGATTCTGCCTACGTTGTGGCCAAGTAATAGGCCAGTTCTGTCAGTAATGGACTTGAATTATTCATGGGCATATGCGTCACGCAAGCCCGCCACAGCACCAGTCAATGTGAAAGTCAAGTCCAAGATGAGAGACTCCAAAGGGTGGCACATGATTCTAAAACTGGGCTACCAGCCGGGCCTGGGTCTCGGCGCACAATTACAGGGCCGGACCAACCCCGTTCCCAAAGGAAGGAAGATGGGCCGCCGAGGCCTCGGCTACCGTGAATCCTCAATGTCAGTACTTGGAGACTGTGGGCCATTAACATGGGACTACCGGCAACATTTTGTAAAAGGCCCGTTACAGCCTGGTACCTTGAAGAAATCACCGTCCAGTCTTGAAGAAAAGGCAGATGAGGCTTGTGTTGTTGCTGATCCACCACCACCGCTGCAAGGGCTGGTTGGTGATCTAGAAGATTTGTCTGGTTGTTTTGTGAAGTTGTTTCAGGAGAGAGAAAGTAAGCCGAAGAAGAAGGAGACGCAGCTGGTAAAGCGTCCTCCAATGTCATTGGTCCGCCAGGGGCCGCGGGAAATGGGGAGCTCTGTCATTACCTATTCTATGTCCCCTTCCCGTCTCGCCTCTTGGTTTCAGCAACTGGGGTCTATTCCTCGTTCCCCTCCAATCCTGGTCGACCCGTGCTTCACGGAGAGACCCGAAATTTTATTCGTTCACTGTGCTTGCGGGCACTGCCCGCCTATTGATCTGTCAACACTATTTACTCCTCCTCCCCCCAGAGCTCAGCTCCATGAAATGTGGTTTTCCTCTTCCGATCCTTTCTTTGATTGCATAATTCCTGAATTGTTCCCCATGCAGCTGCCTCCTCCTCCGTCTTCTTCCTCCTCCTGCTGCGTGATCACCTCCAGCCTCCAAAAAAAAATGCCAATTTCAAAACGGAAGTCTCAGTGGAAGATTACGCTATGTTCTGCTCAGATCCCCAGGGGCACGCGACCCCTGTTTCTCTTCCAGTAGATTTCCTCTCCCCTAGGGTAGATGTACAGTGTGCAGAGTCTCCTAGGTTAGTCGAGTTGGTCAGGGTAGAATCTAATTCGAGTTTGGTCAGCCCATCCACGTCTGCGGCGCACCCCATGGTGCGTCACCCCAAAACCATCCCCAATAGGTTTCTGCAAGATCTGGCTGAAAGATGCCACACCCTTTTGAGGTGCCCTGAATTTGTAGAGACCGCGATTGTCTTAGAAGATGATGAGGAATTAGGAGAGGTATGAAGCAACGATGGATTAGGAGTATATGAGATTGTAAACGAGAAGGACCCAGCTGATGATGAGGAAGATGAGGTGGATGACGCTGCCGACTTGTACGCGCAAGGCTTGAAGAAATTGGACGAACCTCCCTCGGCAGTGGATGAACCCACTAAGGAAATCAATCTCGGAACAGAAGAGGATCCCAGGCCCATACTTGTTTCCGCCAACCTCCCTCCTCAAGTCGAAGAGAAGCTTATCAAGGTCTTGAGGGAGTACATCGATTCTTTTGCCTGGTCCTATGAGGACATGCCGGGTCTTGACCCCACGCTGGTTGAACATCGGTTGATTCTGAAACCAGGGGCAACACCCGTTAAGTAGAAAGCAAGAAGATTCCACCCGCAGATGGCCTTGAGAATTAAGGAACAGGTTGATAATTGCATAAGGCCAGGTTCATTAGGGTTGTACTATATCCGCAATGGGTGGCAAACATAGTCCCAGTGATGAAGAAGGATGGTAAAATTCGGATTTGTATCGACTTCAGGGACCTAAATAAGGCGTGTCCGAAAGATGATCTTCCACTTCCTCACATCGATGTCTTAGTTGACAATACAGCTGGGTATGAAGCCCTCTCTTTCATGGATGGTTATTCTGGATATAACCAAATTCGCTTAGCTCCGGAGGATCAAGAGAAGACCTCGTTCACTACGCCTTGGGGCACGTACTGCTATGTTGTTATGCCATTTGGATTGAAAAATGCAGGTGCCACTTATCAAAGGGCGATGATGGCTATCTTCCACGATATGATGCACGTCTACTTGGAGGCTTATGTGGATGATATCTTGGTCAAATCGAGGTCTCAAGAAGAACACCCCGCCATTCTAGCCAAGGTATTGCAAAGGGCTAGGGAGTATAAGTTAAAAATGAATCCAAAGAAATGTGTATTCGGAGTTGCATCAGGGAAATTGCTCGGGTTTATAGTTAGTAAACGGGGGATTCAGATCGACCCAAATAAAGCAACGACCGTTATGGAAATGCCACCGCCAAAGAACATTACTGAACTTCGAGGTCTGATTGGGCGTTTGCAATTTATTAGGAGATTCATATCTCAGCACTCGCAAAGATGCTTCCCATTTTATGAATTATTAAAGACAGGCGCGAAATTTGAATGGAATGAACAATGCCAGAAGGCCTATGAGGAGCTTAAGGTTTACCTTTCTAATCCCCCGGTTCTACAACCACCCGTCCCTGGGAAACCCCTGATATTGTACATTTCTGTGATTGAGGACTCCCTAGGAGCTGTCTTGGCACAGGTGGATGATGAAGGAAGGGAAAGGGCGGCATACTACCTCTCGAGGTTATTTAATCCTGCTGAATCTAAGTATACTACCATGGAGAAGACCTGTGCAGCGCTAGTGTGGGTAGCTCAGAAGCTTAAACACTATTTTCTTGCCCACAAGGTTAGGCTGATCTCTAGAATGGACCCCATTCGCTACCTCTTAGAAAAGCATGTCCTCTCTAGCCGACTAGCTCGCTGGCAGAGCTTTCTTTCCCAGTTCGACATCACCTTCATCGTTCAGAAAGCAATCAAGGGATATGCTATTGCTGAGCACCTCGCTCATTCTCCTATCCCTCATACTGATTTGATCCAGGACGAGTTCCCTGATGAACACTTGGCAGTAATTGCTCATCTTCCATTCTGGTCTCTTCATTTTGATGGTGCTCTTAATTCCCAGGGCAGCGGAATCGGCGCCGTTCTCCTTACCCCGGAAGGGATAACTATCCCTGTTACGTATCAACTCTCATTCCCTGCCACTAATAATATAGCCGAGTATGAGACTCTCCTTGCCGGTCTGAAGCACGCCTACCTCATGGGCGCGCGATACCTTAACATCATAGGAGACTCTCAATTGGTGCTGCGCCAAGTTTTATCAACTTACCGCACCCATGACCCTAAGCTTAAACCTTATCAAGATCTGGTCACGCTCTTGGCTAGGCAATTCCGGAAACTTATCTATATTCATACTCCTCGCTCTCAGAACATCTTGGCTGATGCACTTGCATCACTCGCTTCTTCCCTCTCGTTCCCCCTCAGTCGTGCCACTGAGACCATTGTGGTCCAACGGCTAGATGTTCTTTCCCTGCAGGATCCCTGGTTCAACAACCTTAGGAAGTCTGTAGAGAGGAAGACAGAAAGGGAAGAGGTGAAAGAAGTGTCATTAACTGAGCTTGAGAAAATCATCGAAGAAGAAGAGTTGCCATGGTTCTATGAAATTGAGCAGTTTTGTAGGGATGGTACATTTCCGGAGGCTGCGAATGCTGAACAGAGAAAGGCCATTAGAAGAGTCGCTACAAGATACACGATCATCGCTGGTGAATTATATAGGCGGGCTCTGAACGGAGTTCTAATGAGGTGCCTAGATGACAAAGAAGCTTGGAAGGTGGTAGAAGTAGCTCACTCCAGCGAATGTGGAGGGCATGTAAATGGGCAGGCGTTGGCAAAGAAAATTCTTAGGCAGGGCTATTACTGGCCGACCCTAGAAGAAGATTGCTCCGCCTATGTCCGTAAGTGTCTTCAGTATCAGCTCCATGCCGACAAAATCCATGCCCCTGCTTCTTCTCTTCATCCTCTTTCCGCTCCTTGGCCATTCTCCATGTGGGCCTTTGATATCATCGGACCCCTCGGTGACCCGAATTCCGCAGTCAAGCAAAAATCCTTCATTTTGACGGCTACGGAGTACTTCACCAAGTGGACGGAAGCTGAAGCTTATGCAGAGATCAAAGCTACCACAGTATGCCACTTTATTTTGAAGAACATTATCTCGTGGTTTGGAGTGCCAAGCGACATCGTCGCCGACAACGGGCCTCAATTTGTATCACAAGAACTCCGGGACCTCTGTAAGAAGTTCAATATAGCTTTGCATCATTTATCACCATACTACCCTCAAGGAAATGGACAGGCTGAGACCACGAATAAAACCCTTCTTAAAATTATCAAGAAAACATGTGAGTCGCATAAATTTGCTGATTGGGCCGACAAACTGATAGAAGCTCTATGGGCTTATCGCACCTCTGTCTGCACCCCTACGGGGCAAACTCTTTTTACCCTCACTTATGGGATGGAGGCGGTACTCCCGTATGAGATCTTGATCCCTTCCCTAAGAGTGCAGCTAGATAAAGAACTTAATCTCGACGAACGTCGAGAGGCGTTGCTAGTCCAACTGGAACTCTTGGAATAGAAGAGGCTTAACGCGGCCAATCATGTTTCGGTTTATCAAAAGCGTGTCTCACGGTATTTTCAAAAGAAGGTCATTGAAAGAAAATTTCAAGTGGGTAATATGGTTTTGAAACGCAAATTCATCAGATCAGCAGGTCCCAGGTCTAAGCTACAACCCAACTGGGAAGGGCCATTCGTAATCAAGGAAGTCTATCCGGGTAACGCATACCGTTTAATCAACGCGGAGGGCGAGGAGTTACCAAATCTGTGGAATGGGCTATATCTAAAACGCTTTTATCCATAAAACCAAACCAGCACCGACTCGGTTGCGGGTGCGCCTTCGCTTGATCACGAAAGGAAATCCCCGGTTCAACATTTCACACACTACACAACCCCTTGTGGGTCGGTTGTTTTCCTTTGCATAAACACCGTTTCTACCTTGGCCATGCTTGAGGAGAGGTGAAAGTCCTTGTTTTTTCCTTCTCTCTCGGCTGAAAATAGGGGCAAAAGGTGAATAAGGGGGCGAGAACTGATCTAGACCCCCCAATAAAAGAGGTCTCAAATAGGGGCAGTCCGTTATGACCTTATTCCGCGAAAGAATGAGAAAGAAGAGAAAGAAAGGAATGAATGAAAAAGGGCAGAAATTGAGGCTAAAAGCTCACCCAAAGCTCGCAACTCTCAAAAATTTTCTGAAAGTCCCCAAATAATAAAACCAGGCATGGCAAGAGTGGCAGTACAGTTTCTCCGCGGGACGTTATGAGCCCGGTCGTATGCGTGCCTAGAGCGGAAGTAGGTTCGATGACGGACACAGAGCCCCGGCGCAACAGACTAGATTCTTTGAAAAGGGGTGGTGTCATGAGAAGATCTCAAGCCCTAAAAAACTTTATACCTACCGCCAGCTTTCCTGTTAAATCTGTTTTATTTTCCAAGGACCGGATCCTACCCCAGGTATGGCCTCGATAGAAGCACCGTTAAAGCAAGATTAGCACCGACCGCGAGCGGTCCTTCATATTGCACGTTGAGCCCGGGAGGCCCCTGATGAGATGGGGAGGTTCCCCGTCGTCAAGTCTAAGCTGGTTTCCAAAATTTAAAAACTCAAAAAAAAATTAGAAATTCAAAAACTCAAAAAAAAAATCAGATATTCAAAAAGCTCAAAAAAATCAGATATTCAAAAACTCAAAAAATCCAAAATTCAAAAAAACTCAAAAAAATCAAATATTCAAAAACCCAAAAAAACCCAAAACTCAAAAAACTCAAAAAAAATTCAGATATTCAAAAAAAACTCAAAAAAATCAGATATTCAAAAACTCACAAAAAATCAGATATTTTCAAAACTCAAAAAAAGGTTTTCGTCATTCTTGCATTCATAGCATCCATTGCATTTGTTTCAACATTTGTTATTTGCCTATTTAGTAAGGCTTATCCCCTTGACCAAAAATCAAGAACTGGTCGTTCCCTAACTTGCTGTAGGCAAGGGACTAAGCCTAAAATAGATTTAATCTGTTTTCTGTATCTGTTGTGTGTACAGGGGCAGGTTGAAAGTGCAGTTGGCTCGGGACCCTGTGAATGTTCAAGTCCTATCTCAATCTATGCAATCACATCGTAATCAAACCACGAAGCCCAAATTCAATCAAATTCATCAACTTTATTCATCTCATATATCAAGCTTTCTAAGCACAAGTCCTATTCAACATCATTATCATCATGAAAAGATAAAACAATTAATCACTCAGTCCGCCGCTGGGCATCCCCGCGGGTACGTATCTCTCTCAGCTCCCTAAGGTAAGCCTGTCGTGTCTCTGGAGCCTCCTCGACCTCCGCCGGTAGGGTGCGCACCCTGCTCACCTCCCACGTAATCAGCGCGCTCCTGACCGCCTGCTCGTCCTCCTCTGTCCCGATCCTCCTCGCCTGTAGCGCGGGGAGGTGGGGTAGCGTCGGTAGCACTGTCCGGGGTAGTCCAACCTGTAGGTAGCACCGGTGTGGGCTGTACATCACCGGGGTAGTGTCGCTCACGAGCCTCAAGTCCAAGCCTGCTCTCCGAGGTAGCTTGATGGTGGTGTCGTGGAGGAAGTCCGGGCGCATCACAAATCTATCCAGGGGCAGCCTGCTGATGTACGGGAGCCACTCGTCCCTGGTCTTCATCTCGGCCGTCCTGCACTCAACCTGTGGAGAGAACCTTAAGGCGCCTCCTATGAAGTAAAGGGGGTGGCTCCCGAAGATCCTGCTCGCTGAAGTAACATCCTCCCTATGGATGAATTTCATCCGGATTCCCATCCAACACTTCAATAGAATCATAGAGCCAAAAAGAGGACCTCCTAGGGCCGCAGAGCTAAGACCCTCATACAAGTAGGCTAAGACAGCCTGGGAGATGGAAAGCCCCTGCCACAGGCCACTAATGGTACTAAGTAAGGGGATCTCCAAGACATGGTCAGCAGAAGGGAAAAGGATGGCCCCACACAGGCAGATGGATGCGGCCCTGGCTATGGCCTCGGTCCACCCACATTTATTCTTGCAATGCTCCACTACCCACTGACTAAGAGGAAGGAGGTGGATATGACGAGGGCCTACAAAGGTATGAACATCTCTGTTATCTAGTATGAACCCTCCTAGGATAAGCTTTGGGTCTATAGGGGCGACAGTATGGCATATCAGATCTTCCTCACCCACCTTGGACCTAGGGAACCCGAAGTAGGTCTCTGCCTCCTCTAATAGAATAGTGGCCTCGAACGATGGGAAGAAGAAGGTGTGGGTCTGAGGATGCCATGTTTCTATCAAAGCTGAGATGCTGTGCCAATCTAAGGAGAGCTTCGGGTAGTTCTGACATAGAACTAAAAGGGAGTGTAGGTGCCAAGATTTGAGAAGGTAAGTCACCCCAAGGGGTAATGCACAGATCATGGGAGCCAGCTACTTCACGGTGGAATACCGCCTCGTGCCAGGAAGAAGCTGAGAAAGAGGAAGAGAGGGAGAGGAAAGCATGTGAGTAAAGGAAAGAGAATTGGATTGAATGAAATATGATTAACTAACCTCTCTCACGGGGTTTGAGCTCTGATGTCGCGGGATCGCGGTTAGCCGTTGGAGCACTTCCCGCTCTTTTCTGGCCGGCTTTGGCCCTTCAAAAGATGCTCCCTTCATAGAACTTCCCTCTAGAGCCCTCTTCATGATGATTTGGTGGTGAGAATCAAAGGTTTCAAGGCTTGGAAGGAAGAAGATGTGTGAGCTGCGAATTTAGACTCCCCTCCCACTTATAGGGCTTGTTAGGAAGTCTAGGCCACTTGAGATTGGGGTTGGATAAGTCTGAGACGGGTTAAGATGAGGTTTAGATAAGTTCAGATCACCTTACCCTCGGATTGAGGACTCTCCGGAGAGTCCCCCTTTAAGCTTACAGGGTATCCACCTGGACGGTCTTACGATAGACCGCCCATCCTGTTGTGCGGTCTGAATCTGACCGTTCATCTTCATCTAGAGAACCCGGGTCCAATTGCTTGTGCGGCCTAAATCTAGACCGTTCTTCATTTCATGCAGTCTATATTGAACCGTTCACCAGGCCGCATAGTTAGAATCCAACCGTCCAATTCCCCTTGCAGCGGTCTCTTATGAACCGTCGGTTCCTTTGAGCAGTCCTCTGAGAACCGCCCATCTGGTTCGCCCCTTCGGTCAACCTACCCAACTAATAATCATACTCCTCTCTCTCACTCAAGTCAGCATGTACGTCACTCTCTCACTCAAGTCGGCGTGTACGTCACTCTCTCACTCAAGTCGGCGTGTACGTCACTCCTCTCACTCAAGTCGGCGTGTACGTCACTCATCTCACTCAAGTCGGCGTGTACGTCACTCATCTCACTCAAGTCGACGTGTGCGTCACTCATCTCACTCAAGTCGGCGTATGCGCCCCCCTCTCAGGTCGTGCCCATCTCTCAATCTCGCCTGTCTGTCTCATTCTCTCTAGTAGCTAAGTCACGTTCATTCATGCATACATTCATCCACAAAGCAAAAATCAAAACAAAAACATGCATATCACTACCATATCATATCACATCATGTACAAAAGACGGTCCCAGCACAAGTCAAGCCTCTCCCTCTCCCTGGCCCCCGTCGCTGTCTCCCTCACCCTCATGCCTCTTCGGGGGAGGCATCGCCGATGTCGCCTCATCACGCCGACGTCGCCGGTGCTGCTCGTCCTCCTCGTTCCTCTGCTGACCGGAGGAACCCGTGAAGTAGCTCCTGACAGAACCATGCATACCGTGGCTGACGCACGGGGTCCCGCTGCGTGAGCGCCGGCTGATGTCCTTATACGCTCGCAACTCCCCGCGTAACTCAGCCGCCTCAGTCTGGCACCGCTCTGTCTCGGCCCGGTGGTGATCCGCCTCGGCCGCACCGGCCCGGAGTCGCTCTAGCTCGGCCCGGAGAAGTGCCATCTCCAACGTGTCCGCCGGTCGGCTCCGCGCAGCCTCCTCGCGGACCCGGGCTACCTCCTCCCTAGCCTCTACCCGGCTTTGCTCTAGCTCGGCCTGGAGGCGGGTCAACTCAGACGTCTGCATCCACATGGCATTGTTAGTCAATTGCATAAGCATTTCATTCATAAGTGGTGCAGACACCCGAGCAGTTGAGCGGCGCGACACGCCGAGCCACCGGTACTGCACCCGGAGCACGACTCGAGCCACCTCAGCGTCCATCTGGCTCGGAGATAGCCTGGAGACTCCGCCTTGAGCCTCCCCATTTATCATATTTAGTTAAACTTTATTTGTGTGTAATTTGTGTTTATTTCATTGTATTCGGTTTGCTATTTTCATTGTAAGAGGGGCTTATATACAATTTGGACCCCGTGGGCCCCACGGGCCCCCCAGGCCCCATCCCATTGAGCCACCTCAGACCATGGGCCCCATGTGGGGTAAGTCAACATGTCAAATGGAGGCATCTAGAAGTTTGAATGGTAAAAGGCATATGGGAGACAAGTGGACTTCAAAGTCCAAGGTGGCTACCAACTTGTCCCCCCCTTGCTACCATAGTCAATAGGCCGCCCCCCTCCCCTTATTTTTTATTTATTTTTGTGTGTGTGTGTCTCATGCCATCCCAGCCCTTCATCTCCCACTCCTAGATCCTACGGTTGTGGATGGATGTGAGATATAACCTATTTAAGCTTGTATTTTCCATTTTGGATTAATTAATGCCATTTGAATCAAAGTAATTCTTGGAGCTCCAGCTTGGTGCGCCCCCTTCTCCTCTCCCTCTCCCCCTTGGATGCTGTGAAGGCTTCCATTCTGAGGTGTGACTCCTCGTGTATCGGTTCCGACGATCGCCGCCGCCGCCATGAGCCGCTACCGCACCGCCAACGCCATCAACGGAGTTCTGCCTACGCAGTACCACAGCAGCTTGTTCCAAATTCACAGGTCTTCCCCGAGCTCATTTGGCTACCAAATTTGGAGGAGTTGTTCCTGGGATGTTCCTCTCCACCCACAAAAATCAGGCCAGCATTCAGATCACGTTTGCTAATTTTTGATTTTCGTCCACCCTTCCATTTCAGTTCTGCCAGAGTTCTGTCCAGGTTCACCTCCGTCCTGATTTTCATGTCTTAGAGCCACTTTTTTATTTCTGTTAGTTCGCCCAATTTTACTGGGGGTTCCATCCATCCACCCCTTCATCCACAATTTTTATAAATTTTTTATTCGCCCATATCATATTTTCTAAAAATCATTCTCAGACCCATCTACAGTTCTGTCCACCTATTCCCAGATCCGACCACCAGTCACCCCAAAAATCATAACAAATCGAAGCCACCTCCAAATCAAATTCTAAAAATAGTCCCAGTTCTGTGGTTTGATTCCCTACAACTCCTAAGAAGATCTCAAGAGCTGAATCGGAGGTTTACTAGACGGTCAATGGTGGTTCTCAGACAAGTGCCCTGCAGATCTGAGATTTCGGTTACTGTACAACAGGGACTTGTAAATTCAATAAAGTTCTGATCCGACCAGATCCAGCAGATCTCTCTGGGTCTATATCGAAGCATTTGAAGAGATATTTCCAACGATAGCTCATGCGTCCCGATCTAACGTCGGGATTGCTCGCAGCGGCCGTTTTCTCCGGAGCGCGCGCCGGAAGATAGCAACCAAAATCCGTGGGTTATTAGTTCAAGAGTTGGGAATCGGGGCCGATCGACCCCTGATCGGTGTTCCCGGCCGACCGCCGTCCGTGGAGGCGCGCCACCAGGGGTCCCCATCACAGTGGGTCCCACCCCCGCAGATCCAGAGGACACCGCCGTCCGTGGGCCCCACGGGCCCGTAGAAGCCGCTGTTCGGAAAGCACGAAAACGCGGAGTTCGGCACCGCCGGGCGACATCAAGATGTTGTCCGTCAACCCGAGTTGCGTGATTCCCGGACCCCACATGTGACCTTTTACCTCCCTGCGTGGAGTGGGTCGACTTAGTGTATTGCTGTAATAATTGTTAACCGGGAGTCCGTGATTCGGCTGGAGTTGTCTTCGCCACGCCGGGTGCGTGGAGGTAAAGGTCTTAACCTCTTGGCGTTCATTTGCTTAGCTAGTATATGGTCTTTTGCCGCTGCCAAGAGTGTAGGTACTAGCCCGTGTGTCCATGTCACCGCTGTGAGAGTGAGAGTGACCCGTCCCGCGACTCGATCCGAGTCCGGAAGTTGAGTTGGACTACCCTTGACCTCCGCCGGTTCCTTAACCGCGCACGGTCCGCGCTTTCCCTCGCTTGGGACGACGAGTGAGCTTCCACTTCTGTTAGCGATGTTTCACCACTAGGAGCTCGTAGTGTCGGGCTTAGTGTCTCCCTGGTGTGTGTTGCTGGTCGTGTCTTCATCTAGAGTCCGAGGGTGGCACCATATAGTGTCGTCTCCCGTGTCCGTCCCGCATCAGTTTGGTATCAGAGCGAGTCGAGTCTAGGGTAGTCATTGCATAAGTCTTGCATGCATCATGGTCTAAGTCAAGTCTAGGATCATCATTATTTTCAAAACAAAAAAAAGAGTGTTTTAAAATTGCATTTCATCCCGATAATTCGGTATCTTAAAAGGTGTTGTCCGAATGATAGGCTACGCCTATCGGGAGGTCGCACACTTGCGGGAGTGATCTTCGGATCGATTAACTCCGCCCCGTACCGGATATTGGTTTAGGTCTAAGTGCATCATTTAGTGTGTGTTTGCATTAGTCAGTGTCCTCTAGATTTTGTGTCCGTTGCATGCCCACCCATCGAGGTACCCAATACTCGCCACCACCACCTATGGCGGACTCTCGGGCCCGTAGCTCCGATGAGTCCTCGACGGCCGAGATGTTCCGAGCCATTATGGAACGTCTTGACACGTGTATGGATGGCCTTAGTACGCGTATGGATGGCATAGGAATGCGTCTAGAAGGGCGGATGAAAGCCCTCGAGGATCGGGCCGAGTCTTCGGATCAGTCCATCCACGGTCTAGTTGGGAGAATTGCCGTCCTAGAGAGAGGCCCAGCAGCGGCGCAACCCGCGCCGACGAACGGCCAACAAGAGCCGGTTCAGCAACCTGCTGTACCAAGAGCTCAGGCGGAGAATGTTGGGGTTCAACAGGTGCATGTGGTGGATGATTATGCATCTGATAATGATCAAGGGGGTAACGGTCGCCGTCATCAATGACGGAATCGTGATGACGAGGAGGACGACCACATTCTTAGGGGCGTGCGTGCGGACCCTCCCACTTTTAGCGGGTCCTTGGACCCTCGGGTGTATTTAGATTGGGGGGCCGGCATGGACCGGTACTTCGAGTGGTTTGAGATGACGGACCACCAAAGAGTCTGATACGCGAAGATGAAGCTGCAATGGCAGGCTCAAACATATTGGATCAATGTGGAGAGCCTGCTCAACCAGCGACGTCAACCCCAGATCGGTACTTGGGATGATATGAAAACCAAGTTGAGGGAGAAGTACCTTCCCGCCTCATATCGCCAACGTCTCATAGATAAGTGGCAAAGCATCTCCCAAGGGAACCGATCCGTGACCGAGTACACCGCCGAGTTCGATGAGTACTACTTACGGTGTGGGGTCACGGAAGAGAGCACTATGACTATATCCCGCTTTCGAAGAGGTTTGCGGCCCAATTATCAATATGAACTCTTTCGCCGCAATGCAACCACTTTGGAGTAGGCATATCAGATCGCTCTCGAATTGGAGCAGTTTGAGGCCGAGTTCGAGTCACCCCATCGGTTGGGCTCCTTTCCCCTTCGTAGTGTCGAGCCCCGTGGCTCATCTGGCACGTATCCGAGGGCCCCCATGACTCGACCTTAGGAACCCGCTCGTCCCGAGCCCTTTGCTCCTAGGCCTCGTCCTCCACCCCCGAGGGACCTTCCTCGTCCCCAGCATCTTACGGCCCCACCCACAGCCCGTCCACCGGCACCCGCACCTCCTGCACGTCCTTTGTTGCCTACACCTCCTATCCGTCGGGAGGATAAAGGTAAAGGACCTATGATTGGGGAGCCTAGTGGATCACGGCAGCAGTGTTATCGCTGCAATGGGTTTGGCCATTTCGCCAACCAGTGTCCCACCCGCCCATCTCTTCACATTGGGGACACACAGGCCGAGGATACCACCCCTACGGGCCTCGAGTTAGTCAGCTATGAGGCAGATGAAGAGCTAGCTGACGAGTACTATGAGATGGGAGGTGAGGCCCAGGATGCCCAGCATTCGGACGATACCCACGTGGGGGTCATCAGATGTATCCTCACCCAGCCGCAGGTCAGTGATGACTGGCGTCGGACTACTATTCTTCATGTATTCTGTAGGCTGGGAAAGCAAATTTGCAAGGTGGTCATCGATAGCGGGAGTTGTATCAATGCAATCTCCACGAACGCTGTCGCCCGTCTTGGTCTCACACCCGTAGACCATCCTTGTCCCTATCAGGTATCATGGGTGGATACCACTTCCATTTCGGTCAGGCTGCGGTGCTTGGTCCCGCTGCAGCTCCACTCCTACCGTGACGAGATCTGGTGTGATGTTCTCCCCATGGAAGTGGGCAGTATCATTCTTGGTAGGCCGTGGTTATTTGACCGGGATGCCACGCTCCATGGCCGGTCGAACACCTGTACCTTCGACCACGCTGGCCAGCGAGTCACCCTCCAACCCGTTCGGCCCAGGAGCCCATCAGTCAGGGGTCCTACTGGCCCTAGTACTCCGAAGCCTTCCGTTCTCGGGCCTAGTATCCCATCCCCAGCTCGGGCTATGACCGTTACCTCTGGCCCAGGAGAGCCCTCGACGAGGAGATTGATGATGATTAGCTCCCGGGAAATGGAGCAGGAGCTTAGTCAGGGCTGTCCGGTGTTTGCCATTACGGTCTGAGCGGTGGAGCGGGACTCTGAGGGTGAGCTCCCACCCGAGGTTGTTCCCATTCTGCAGGACTATGCTGATGTATTCCCCGATGAGCTTCCCGAGGGACTCCCACCTATGCGGGATATTCAGCATGCCATCGACCTTGTTCCGGGCTCTTCTTTGCCCAACCTTCCTCATTATCGCATGAGTCCCACGGAGCATGCCGAGCTTAAACGGCAGGTCGATGAGTTAGTGCAGAGAGGGTCTGTTCGGGACAGCATGAGTCCATGTGCTATACCCGCATTACTCGCCCCGAAGAAGGATGGCACGTGGAGAATGTGCATTGATAGTCGTGCCATCAACAAAATCACCGTGAAGTACAGGTTCCCTATTCCCCGCCTTGATGACATGCTGGACATGATGGCAGGTGCCACTATCTTTTCGAAGATCGATCTTAGAAGTGTCTACCATCAGGTGAGGATTAGGCCAGGTGATGAGTGGAAGACGGCATTTAAGACTAAGGACGGTTTATATGAGTGGTTGGTCATGCCTTTTGGGTTGACCAATGCCCCTAGCACTTTCATGCGGCTCATGACTCAGGTCCTTCGACCTTTCATTGGAGTCTTTGTAGTGGTGGATTTTTATGATATCCTTATCTATAGCCGCACCACAGGGGACCACTTAGACCACCTTCGGTAGGTCTGTCTACTTCTTCGGCGAGAGCAGCTATTTGCGAACCCACAGAAGTGTGCCTTCATGACACCTCAGCTTACCTTCTTGGGTTTTATCGTGTCTAGTACTGGGGTCTCTGCCGATCCGGAGAAGGTCCGGGCCATTGTTGAGTGGCCGGAACCCCGTACGGTTCATGATGTCCGCAGCTTTCATGGCCTTGCGACGTTCTATCGTCGCTTCATCCGCGGATTTAGCTCCGTCACCGCCCCGATCACGGATTGCATCCGGAAGGGCACATTTGTATGGACGAAGGCCGCATCTGCCGCCTTCAAGGACATCAAGGAGCGCATGACCCAGACACCTATCCTTCGATTGCCTGATTTCTCGAAGGTGTTTGAGGTCTATTATGATGCGTCGGGTGTTGGGATTGGAGGAGTTTTGAGTCAGGAGTCCCACCCGATCGCATATTTCAGCGAGAAGCTGAATGACGTGAAACTGCAATATTCCACGTTTGATAAAGAATTCTACGCAGTTGTTCAGGCTCTTAGGCATTGGAGGCACTATCTTTTACATCAGGAGTTTGTCCTATACTCCGACCACGAGGCATTGAGGTACCTCCATTCGCAAAAGAAGCTTAACTCGTGTCATAGTCGTTGGGTCGAGTATCTCCAGCAGTTCACCTTTGTGCTGAAACATAAGGGTGGAGTGGAGAACAAGGTGGCTGATGCCTTGAGTCGGCGAGCATGTTTGCTTACCACTATGAAAGCCGAGGTCATAGGGTTATAGAAGATGAAGGAGGCCTATGTTGATTGTCCTGACTTCGGTCAGATTTTTACCACCCTCCAGGCCGGACCCTCGAGAGACCTTGATGAGTATGTGCTTCAGGAGGGTTACCTCTTTCGAGGTAGCAGGCTATGTGTTCCCCGAACTTCGGTTCGAGATTTCTTAGTGTGGGAACTACATGCGGGAGGTCTAGCCGGCCACTTTGGTCGGAACAAGACTATTGAGGCAGTGGAGCATCGATTTTATTGGCCGAGCTTCAAGCGCGATGTTGCTAACATCGTGGCTCAGTGTCGTACATGTGCTACGGCCAAGATGAAGAACCAAAGCTCGGGCCTTTATACGCCTCTACCCGTGCCTGATGCCCCGTGGCAGGATGTTAGTATGGACTTTGTTTTGGGATTGCCACGTACCTCCAGGAAGCATGATTCGGTCTATGTGGTGGTTGACCGTTTCTCGAAGATGGCCCTCTTTATCCCTTGCTCGAAGACTTTGGATGCTTCTAGGGTAGCCCGCCTATTCCTTACTCATGTGGTGTGCAGGTTCGGGTTGCCTCGCACTATAGTGTCTGACCGTGATGTTAGATTCACTTCCTATTTTTGGAAGACACTATGGCATATGATGGGTACTCACCTCAAGTTTTCTACTGCATATCATCCCCATACAGATGGCCAGACCGAGGTGGTCAATAGGAGTCTGGGAGATCTTTTGAGGTGTCTAGTTAAGGACCGCATTGGGGATTGGGATCTCATTTTACCCATGGCTGAGTTTGCATACAATGATTCGGTGAATAGGTCTATCGGCATGAGTCCATTTGAGATTTTCACAGGTCGCAGGCCTAGGAAACCCGTTGACCTTGTCCCCATGCCTATCCATGCTAGAGTGTCGGAGTCGGCCGAGTCGTTTGCTAGGCATGTTAGGAATTTGCATGACGACATCCGTCGTCACATTGAGGCCAGCAATGCACGGTACAAGGAGTTAGCCGATGCCCACCGACACCACCGAGAGTTCCACGAGGGCGAATACGTCATGATCAGGGTATAAGACCTGAACGGTTTCCCTCTGGAACCGTTAAGAAGTTGCAAGCTCGCGGAGCCAGTCCCTTTAGAGTGTTGAAACGCGTTGGATCCAATGCGTATGTTGTGGACCTGCCCGAGGAATATGGTATAAGCTCTACCTTCAATGTATCGGATCTTGTTGCATATAGGGACCCAGCGGTGATCCCTAGTGAGCCTTTTGAGCCATCTCCTCCCCTTGAGAGTGATCCCACACCTGAGTGTCAACTTCCACCTCCAGCCCCTTTTTCACGGCAGCGTGAGCATATAGATCGTATACTGGACGAGCAAGTGACAGTTACCAGGAGTGGATCTTACCCGCGCTACCTAGTGCGATGGAGAGGACGGCCCGCTACTGAGGACACATGGATCACACATGGCGAGTTACAGCGGATCGATCCGGACTTTCTGGAGCGATACAGGAGCGATGCAGACCCTTACTCGACAGGGTCGAGTTTCTCCCACCCGGGGAGAATTGGTGCGGACACCCGAGCAGTTGAGCGGCGCGACACGCCGAGCCACCGGTACCGCACCCGGAGCACGACTCGAGCCACCTCAGCGTCCATCTGGCTCGGAGACAGCCTGGAGACTCCGCCTTGAGCCTCCCCATTTATCATATTTAGTTAAACTTTATTTGTGTGTAATTTGTGTTTATTTCATTGTATTCGGTTTGCTATTTTCATTGTAAGAGGGGCTTATGTACAATTTGGACCCTGTGGGCCCCACGGGCCCCCCAGGCCCCATCCCATTGAGCCACCTCAGCCCATGGGCCCCATGTGAGGTCAGTCAACATGTCAAATGGAGGCATCTAGAAGTTTAAATGGTAAAAGGCACATGGGAGACAAGTGGACTTCAAAGTCCAAGGTGGCTACCGACTTGTCCCCCCCTTGCCACCATAGTCAATAGGCCGCCCCCCTCCCCTTATTTTTTATTTATTTTTGTGTGTGTGTGTCTCATGCCATCCCAGCCCTTCATCTCTCACTCCTAGATCCTACGGTTGTGGATGGATGTGAGATGTAACCTATTTAAGCTTGTATTTTCCATTTTGGATTAATTAATGCCATTTGAATCAAAGTAATTCTTGGAGCTCCAGCTTGGTGCGCCCCCTTCTCCTCTCCCTCTCCCCCTTGGATGCTGTGAAGGCTTCCATTCTGAGGTGTGACTCCTCGTGTATCGGTTCCGACGATCGCCGCCGCCGCCACGAGCCGCTACCGCACCGCCAACGCCATCAACGGAGTTCTGCCTGCGCAGTACCACAGCAGCGTGTTCGAAATTCACAGGTCTTCCCTGAGCTCATTTGCTACCAAATTTGGAGGAGTTGTTCCTGGGATGTTCCTCTCCACCCACAAAAATCAGGCCAGCATTCAGATCACGTTTGCTAATTTTTGATTTTCGTCCACCCTTCCATTTCGGTTCTGCCAGAGTTCTGTCCAGGTTCACCTCCGTCCTGAGTTTTATGTCTTAGAGCCACTTTTTTATTTCTGTTAGTTCGCCCAATTTTACTGGGGGTTCCATCCATCCACCCCTTCATCCATAATTTTTCTCAATTTTTGATTCGCCCATATCATATTTTATAAAAATCATTCTCAGACCCATCTACAGTTCTGTCCACCTGTTCCCAGATCCGATCACCAGTCACCCCACAAATCATAACAAATCGGAGCCACCTCCAAATCAAATTCTAAAAATAGTCCCAGTTCCGTGGTTTGATTCCCTACAACTCCTAAGAAGAGCTCAAGAGCTGAATCGGAGGTTTACTAGGCGATCAACGGTGGTTCTCAGACAAGTTCCCTACAGATCTGAGATTTCGGTTACTGTACAACAGGGACTTGTAAATTAAATAAAGTTCTGATCTGACCAGATCCAGTAGATCTCTCTAGGTCTAGATCAAAGCATTTGAAGAGAGCTTTCCAACGATAGCTCATGCGTCCCGATCTGACGTCGGGATTGCTCGTAGCGGCCGTTTTTGCCGGAGCGCGCGCCGGAAGACAGCAACCAAAATCCGTGGGTTATTAGTTCAAGAGTTGGGAATCGGGGCCGATCGACCCTCGATCGGTGTTCCCGGCAGACCGCCGTCCGTGGAGACGCGCCACCAGGGGTCCCCATCACAGTGGGTCCCACCCCCGCAGATCCGGAGGACAGCGCCGTCCGTGGGCCCCGCGGGCCCGTAGAAGCCGCCTTTCGGAAAGCACGAAAACGCGGAGTTCGACACCGCCGGGCGACATCAAGATGCTGCCCGTCAACCCAAGTTGCGTGATTCCCGGACCCCACATGTGACCTTTTACCTCCCTGCGTGGAGTGGGTCGACTTAGTGTATTGCTGTAATAATTGTTAACCGGGAGTCCGTGATTCGGCCGGGGTTGTCTTCGCCACGCCGGGTGCGTGGAGGTAAAGGTCTTAACCTCTTGGCGTTCATTTGCTTAGCTAGTATATGGTCTTTTGCCGCTGCCGAGAGTGTACGTACTAGCCCGTGTGTCCATGTCACCGCTGTGAGAGTGAGAGTGACCCGTCCCGCGACTCGATCCAAGTCCGGAAGTTGAGTCGAACTACCCTTGACCTCCGCCGGTTCCTTAACCGCGCACGGTCCGCGCTTTCCCTCGCTTGGGATGACGAGTGAGCTTCCACTTCTGTTAGCGACGTTTCGCCACTAGGAGCTCGTAGTGTCGAGCTTAATGTCTCCCTGGTGTGTGTTGCTGGTTGTGTCTTCATCTAGAGTCCGAGGGTGGCACCATATAGTGTCGTCTCCCGTGTCCGTCCCGCATCAATAAGCATAATAAGCAAGAGAAGTTTAGAGTTGCATACCCTCTCGGTGAGCGCTACCTCGGTCGCCTTGGCCCGCGTCACCATCCTGGCAAACTCTGCATCTCTCCCAGCCCGGTCGGCCGGAGTCCGGGTCGTGGAGGTTGAAGGAGCGTCTGGTCCCGCCCTCTGAGCTCCCTCGGCACGCTGCATCCAAATACTCCATGTCAGTCACATGCATAATCATATAGAATTGCATAATTTAAAGAGTGTAAGGTTTAGAAGACTCACCAGTAAGGCCAGGGCCTGCCGAGCCTCGTCTCTCTCCCTGATGGTGGAGTGCAGAAGTCCCTGCAACTCCGCCAGTCGTCCCGCAGGGTCGATCTGCATTTAGAAGTCCATGTGTTAGTTCATCATCATAAGCATAATAGACATAGTTTAAGTTCAGAAGTCGTACCGGTCGGTGGGCACCCCGGAACACCTGGTCCCGGTAATGTCTGGCACACGCGGTGTAGTAAGCGCTGTCACTCTCTGCTCGGGCGGTCACCACTCGCCCTCGTGCGGTCCAGTCGGTGACCTGAGTGGCGTTCCTCGCTGTCCAGTCAAACACCTCAAGGAGTCCTCGTGTCATCCTCGTCACTCGCTCCCCCGCCTTCTCAGGCGCAGGGAACTCCACCGCGGGCTGATGGACCCCAATGGTCCTCAGCACCAACCTGAAGTGCAGTGGCTCCACCACATTCATGCAGTGAAGCCACATGTCTCGCCCTGAAAAGGCAAGAGCCTCAGCCACCCACGGATGGCCCTCCTGGCCCTCCCCCACGTAAGGTGTCCATCGTACCTGCACCGTAAGAATTTGCATTAGCATCATCATCATATAAGGATTACATTTAATTAAAGAGTCCAGGTTTAGAAGCGTACCGAGGCATACGGTAGAGAGTCTAGGTCGTCCTGCAACTCCCGGACCTGTCGTCTCAGGGCTGCCATCTCCTGAGGTGCTGTCCACCTCCGTGCAATCGGCAGGAGCCCAGGACGGGTCGCCTCGCCTCTGCCCACCCCACGTAGATATACATAGGCCCACACCTGCATCATAGCATTGTGTCAACATTTAGGAAACATGTAGGGTCACATAATTAAGTCTAGGGTAAGAGTCGTACCTGGAGTAAGGGGGAGAAGCCCCCGAGCATCGTCCGACGGGCCGTCGAACTCAGGGTGTCGAAGAGGAAAGCGAGGACCGCCGCTCTCCAAGCGTAGTCACCAACGTGCTCAAGCTTCTGGAAGAAGGAGAGGAACCAGCAGCTCATCACGTCCACTCGCGTGGAGAAGAGGAGTCGCTGGAACATCAGCATCAAGAACCGCCTCAGCACTCGATCTGCCTCCGCTCCCGGTCCTGCTGCAACTCTCGGCCGCGCTAGCCCTATCAACCGCTCCAGATGCTCCTCCGGCTGCTCGCCGACTGCGACTCCCGCTCGTCGTAATCCCAGGCTGTCCTGGAGACTAGCCTGGGTTAGGAGGGTCGACTGCCTCTCGGGGCGCCATAGCTGTAAGCCCAGCAACTCCCGAGCCATCACTCGATAGTCGGGAAAGGTAGTCCCGCTAACTGGTGACCCGTGCACGCGAAGGCCAGTAAGCCTGGCCACATCCTCTAGCGTGGGGACCATATGCCCCCACGGGAATAGGAACGTCCAACTCACTGGATCCCAGCGGTCGTGCAGGGCGTAGAGTAGAGCTGCGTCGAAGCGACACACCTCAATGCTCAAGAATGGGGCGAACCCCATGGTAGCCAACCGCTCCCTCTGAAAGTCCGGCAGTGCTAAGTACACTGCGGAGACCTGCAGCCACGAGGTGCGGGTCCTGCGCTTCCCCTGCATTCATTTCATCCATTTTAGATACATTTTAGTAAGTTAGTTTTGCATTTTATCTCATTTGAATAAAATCATCAGGGTTTAACTCTCTGTTTGAAGAGCGGTTCTCCACGGGCTGTTCATCGTTGGAACTGTCCCATGCCCACTGTTTGATTCCTCAGGTTCTGTGTTTAAGCGGTCTGCCTTTGACCGTCCTTAACTTGGACGAGCCATCCGAGCCGTCCATCCTTTCATCTTCCTAGGGTAGAACGGCCACTCCTGGGCCGCGTGAATCATGGACGGTCCTATGGGAACCGTTTTGTTTTGCATTGTTTGGTTGCTGAACGGACCAATGTGGCCCGTTTATTGTTTATGCGGTGACCCCTTCACCGTCCTGGCTTGGTTCGGTTCGTTTGCTGTGTGATTATGAACGGTCCTTCCAAGGCCGTATGGGTTTGAGCGGTCCTATGTGGACCGCGTGTCTTGGTTTGTGCGGTTTCTGTTGAACCGCCCCACCATCATCTTCCCCAACGACGGTGGACGTCCCCCGGCCGGCAAAGAGGCTGCCATAACCCCCAAACCAGCCCCTAAGTCCTCTAAAACCCCCTAAAGTAACATGCATGGCTTAAAAATGGAAATGGGGAGGGTTTTTAGGGCTCCTACCTCGGGGTCCCGTGGTTTTTTGGCCGGTCTCTCCGCCGGTGTTTCTTCCTCGACGACGGCGAGTTCTTCCTCGGCCGCCTTTGTTCCCGGTTCCTCCTCGGCGGTGGACGGTGGCGGGGGCGCATCCTCCTCGGCCGTGGACGACGATGGCACCGCCACGGGCGGTGGTTCCTTGGTGCTGGCCACCGCGGTGGTCGTCGATGGCGGTGGTACGGAGGTCCCCTCTTCGGCCATCCCTAGACGCCTCGCTTAGTGCTTTTGGCTCATTGAGAGGGCGAGAGGGAGGATGAGAGGTGGAGAGAGGTTGAGAGAGGGTGAGAATGAGGGTTTGCCTTCGTTCTCCCTCCCACCGTTGGTTACGGTGGAGGGAGACGAAGGGTTTTTGGCTTTTCGAGGTTGCAGAGGTTGTACGGTCTAGCGATAGACCATCCTTTGTGTGTGCGGTTGTGCTCTAGCCGTTTATCCTTAACGGTAAGTTTCTTAAGTCAGTTCAAATTCCCTGGTATATACGGTTGTAACATGACTGTTCTTCGTTGGATGGCTGATAACCAACCGTGCATTCTTGAATATTGGTTGCACTTCAATTGATGAATTTTGATATTATTGCAAATCTTGCTAACAATTTCGTGTGCAGTAGCCCAAACTTTTGCTTGCCATTCACCTGTACAGGTAAGTCAGGTATGGCTTTCTATCCCTATCGCCTTTATTGCATTACTATATGGTATTATATTATATTATCTCGAGAACCAGTCGATTACTTACGTGTTCTAGGATCTGATGTTCCCCTTCAACAAAAACGATGATGATCCAGTTTCACATATTTAATCTTCGAATAGGCCGTTAAGTTGAGATGTCACGGGGAGGATGGTTCTATCCTGCACGCTATAGTTGCGGATGGTATCTTGACTCTGATTTCCCCAACTTAGCAATATTATTCTAGAGTATTTTATATTTTAATCTTTCTTTGCATTCATTTTCACAATTTCCTTTATTTTAGCCCAGCATGCATCATATGTATCTTTTAAACATTCATGACCCATTGAATTTGTCTGAATAATGCCCCGCCTGTGATGGTTAATTATGCGTTCAGTGATCGAGTAAGAGAGTTAATTCCACTCCGAATTGGAAGGTTTTCTTTGGTCGATTTGCCTGGTTCGGTTGATTGAAAGGTCCATGTCGGGAGCTTTAGCCTATTTTATTTTATGGCCCCCTCATTGGACCGTGGGATTGTGTCCCCCATGAGGTTGGTCTTGTCGATTCGTTTTATTTAGTTCCTCCAAATCGGCGTCACTTTTGGTTTAATCGTTCCTTACGTTTGGTTCAGAGTTTTGCGGAAGGTTCTCATCGCTTGTTGGTAGAAACGGGTGTCGTGTTACCTTAACGCCCGCTTTTTCGGTCCACTCCGATGCATTTCCGCTCCACCTCCATGTTCCATGTCACCTCCGCTTCACCTCCACTCGCTCCCCTGCAAAGAGGACGTTAAGGAGGGGCATCTGTTGACACCCGTTTTATGCCGATAAGTTGAGTCGTTTCGCTTACTCCCTTTTGTTGATGCCTCGAGTTGCCCGTCGCTCGTTGGGGCTATTTCAGGCATGTTTTGGGCCAATTTATGGGTTGCCTCCCTCCTTGGTTAAGTCCAGGTCGATTCAGGACTTATTGGGCCGTGGTTTTGGGTTTTTCATTGAGTTTCAACGTCCACATGCATGCACGGTTCATTCCTGGCCGCACTGCTAATGTGCGGTTTACTAAGGACCATCCATATATTTTGGGGTATTTTGGGTGATTTTCTGAATTACCACCGATAGGCATTTATACGGTCCTGATATGGCCGTTCAAACCCAATGAACGGACGACATCTGACCGCTCATCACTCAGAGTCCTGCGCTTGGAGGTTTGTTCAGATAATTATCCAATTATCCAATTATCACCGACAGGTCTGGAACGGTTGATCAATGGCCGCTCTACTGTGGAACGGTCTCCTAGGAACCGTGCATCTGTGAGGGTCAAACGGCGGACGTTTCGGTCAGTTCGAGCGATAATTGGGTTGATTTTCTGATTATCTGAATTTCCACCAACGGGTTTGGACGGTCAAGAGTGAACCATCCATCTGTTGAGAGGTCTATTGTAAGACCGTTCATCCCATCGGTTGCTGAATTTCGACAGATTTTAATCCTTTTATCCATGGTTTTATCCCCAACTTCTTTTGTCAATATCTCCGTGGATAATTAACCATTTTAGTTACCGTTTCGACTGGAGGAGAGATAATGATATTATTTACGATTTATCTCTAATAATCTCGTCCCGAAAATGGCTCTAAACCCTGATTTCAGGGCTGATTTTCTAAGCTCTATAAATAGACCCTAATGGCTAGACTTGAAAAGGGGGGAGATTTTGGTCGACAGCGAAGCCCTGCTGCATTCTTGAGCGACCTAGCACCAAGGAGGGTGGCTTTCTACGTCCATACAAGCCTCTGGTTCAGGGAGTAGTTCGATTTTTGAGTCTTTTCGTTTCATAGCTTTCAACACTTTCTTTTCATTGCATGCATCACTTCCTCCTTATATCCCCCCTTTCTTTCTCATTACCATGCACACCTCCACCCACGTTTTTGTCACCCTAGGGGTTTAAAAACTCCCAGGTATCCTCCTTTCCATTTGTTAAAATTCACCTTTTACTATTTTGACAATTACTACATTCTCCAGTTCTAATTTAGGTCTTCTTTGTGTGCTTCTTACGTTGTTTTGCAGGTCAGCAATCATCAGCACGAGGCCCATCCCTTCTAGCCGGCCGGAGAGGGTGGAGGTTGGACCCCTTGCAACTTACTGCGTGGTAGACTTGTGCGGTTTCATTAAAGCCGTTCAACCTTACGTGCGGTTCGGAGAGGGCCGTTCGTCCTGTTAGTGCGGTTAAAAGTAAGCCGTTCGTCCTCCAATAGTAGTTCCTCCCGCACCTTCTGCAGCGTACTCAGGCGGTCTATCGCAAGACCGTGCCTAGTGTAGGCGGTTCTTCAGGAACCGTTCATCTCCCCAGTGCTGCAACTTAGGCGAGTACCCCCTCCCTTTCCAAGGTACGGCGTGTTCATCACGTACGGCACCCTGGTGGCAATCACGGTCATTTCTTCTCTGTTCTCCTCTGATCGTTTTTCATTTGTTCATTGCATATTGGTCCATTCATAATGCATTGATCTTTAGTAGAGGAGAAAAATATATCTACAACGTGCACCGACCTTAGTAGTACTAAGAGATGATATGCACCGACCTTGCCTCTGCTTACCATGCGATATGCATTGACTTTCATGCGCAGAACTGTATGGACCTTAGTATGAAATGCATGCACATGAAGCTATGAAATGCTTACAGTGTTGTCATAATAAGAATGGATGCAGAAAATCATTATTATCAAAACCCAAGAGCTGAAAAATAAAATGTATTGTTGTAAATTATCAAAATAAAATGGGAAATTAAATTCAGAGAATTAGGTTAAAAGAGACATGACATGAGACACATTATCCCAGATGAGTTCCCACAACATTCTCTCCCTTTTTGATGATGGCAACAAGTTTACATTTTGATGTCAACAATCAACAATGATTTTATTAAGAATCAAGAAATATACTCACAGTAATATGCACATAGTATGCACACAGCAAGATTCAAGAAATGCAGTATTTCTTCGTAATGCAAAAGGCTCCATTTAATGCAAGAATCTCTCAGCATCAAACTCTCTCCCCATCAACATCAAAAGGCTAATCAACATCAAAATCTCTCCTCCTTTGCCATTAGTAGAAAGGATAATAGAAAGATATCAAGAAGAGTACTATTGTGAAGAAGAAATCTGATTTGACAAACTAAGTAGGTTTTTAGTAACCAAGCAAATAAAGCACAAATTCTTTAAAATAAGAGTGCAGATAGTGCATTCCTGAACTTATGTGATTTAAAGAGTATGAAAGTGAGAGACTAGCTACTTCACTCTGTGAGAAACAGTCTATATGAGCTCTTAATTGTTATGAACCAGAAGCACATGAGACATGCCAGATTTTGTCTTACTCTATCTTATTTATCTAAACATCAAAATATCATCAGGAGAGACGAGAACTTGTATTGAGATTAAACAAACTCCACAGTTCTGAATTAATCTTCAGAGGAGCATTGATAGTTTTATACATTTCTTTACTTTACTACTTTAGAACAGTCAAGCATAATCTTATCTTTTTGCATAAGAGTACGCATTTATTAGGCGCCAGTACCCCTAGTTACTCACCAAGATCTACTATTCTGTCTCAGGTATAGTGTCCACCTTTTTGCATAAGGGTACACGTTTATCAGACGCCAGTACCCCTAGTTACTCAGTGGAACTACCTTTCAATTTTCTGAACAGAGATAACTTGAAGCACTTCATGACATGAGTGATTCTTCCTTTCATTGATGAAGTACCCAGTTTCTCAATGCATTCAATCATTGCTCCGCCTTTAGCATATATGATTTATCATTTTGACACAGCTCCCCCATTTGATTTTTAGAAGGTGTTGTTTAAGAACAATACATGTTTTCAGGTCTTCTCAACCAATTTAACTTGAGTCTAGATAAATTCAGATTCTGAAAGACTCAATTAAACATGACATGCACGAAATGGTTAAGAACTATTAACAGTATTCCATAGTCCTTCTTCATTGAGTTCGATTTTTAGTCTCTAAAGTTCATTAAGTTTAAACCAACAATTCATTCAAGGTTCATTATTGCTTCTTATAAGAAAAGAACTCTGATTTCAGCAGCTTAGATTAATGAACATGTCTATCAGTTTGTCATTTGTTCAGATTCAGAAAATGGTTCCACGGAATGTTCAGATACTGATGCCAAGGAAGAGAATAGATCAGATAAATTGAGGACTAATAGAAAGTGTTCTCAAATGAACTATTCAGAAACTGACCTATGGACTAGCTCGGATTCAAACTTTATTCAATGCTCCCCCTCACAAAGTGAATAACAAGAGATGATCATGAAGTAAAACTATATATATGGTATCTATCTGTATGCTCATGACCACCAAGGATGACATGATGAACCAGAAACTCCCCTTCAATGTATGCATGAAATTTTCTAAGATGATTTCATGTCTTAATCTAGATGTATGCAATGTGACCCATGGTACTAGGCGAAGGGCTAGCCTCTACGCATAGTGTGGGTTTTCAGACAGACAATATCTGCCCTTCTCCCAACTTACCATTTGATATACCTATGGGTTAACAATGAAATGCAACAGACAGACATTCAGAAAATTCAGTGACAGTCATCACACATGCAGCATTCAAGAATACAAAGTTTAGAAATAGATTTGATCAAGAGCTCATGCTGAGAATTTGCAAAGACCAAGTTCTCTTCTTAGAAATTTGAATCTTTCATTACCAAGAGGTTTGATAAAAATATCCGTAATTTGTCTTTCAGATTCAACAAATTCCAGAACAATTTCTTTTTTACTTACTTCATCTCTAAGAAAATGATGTTTGATTTCAATATGTTTAGTCCTAGAATGGTGAACATGATTTTTAGTTAAGGAAATAGCACTTGTGTTGTCACAAAGAATTGTAATGCAACCAAGATTTATAAGATAGTCAATTAACTGGTGTTTAATCCAGAGGACTTGGGCAGCACAGTTTCCTACAGCCACATACTCTACCTCAGCAGTGGATATGGCGACAGCGTGCTGTTTCTTAGATGCCCAAGACACTAGACACCCACCTAGAAATTGACAATATCCACTAGTGCTTTTCCTATCTATCCTACACCCAACATAGTCTGCATCGGTGTAAGCTATAAGGTCCAGCTCACACTTAGCAGGATACCATAAGCCTAAGTCTAGGGTGCCAGACATATACCTAAAAATCCGTTTCACAGCTATCAAATGTGATTCTTTAGGACATGCTTGAAATCGAGCACACAAACATACTGAAAACTGAATATCATGGCGAGAAGCAGTAAGATATAACAAGGATCCGATCATACCTCTGTATAGTTTGGGGTCTACCGTTTTACCTTCAGGATCAGTATCAAGGCTGGTAGATATTCCCATTGGTGCAGTTATTACTTTGAGGTTTTCCATCTTGAATTTCTTCAGTAGATCCTTTATATACTTCTCTTGAGCTATAAACATTCCTTCTTTAGCCTGCCAGACCTGCAACCCAAGAACAAATTTTAGTTCACCCATTGAGCTCATTTCAAATTCACTAGTCATTAATGCTAAAAATTCCTCACACATGGATGAATTTGTTGACCCAAACACTATATCATCTACATAAATTTGAATGATCAGAATTTCTTTGTCACATACCTTTGTGAATAATGTCTGGTCAATCTTACCTCTGGAGAATCTCTTTTCTGTGAGGAACTTACTCAGTTTGTCATACCAAGCTCGAGGAGCTTACTTCAATCCATAGAGTGCCTTGTCAAGCTTATAGACATGGTCAGGAAACTCAAGACACTCAAAACTAGGGGGTTGTTTTACAAAAACATCCTCTTTTATATCACCATTTAAGAATGCAGATTTAACGTCCATCTGCTGGAGGGTTATTCCTAAATTGTATGCGATTGCTAAAAGAATCCTAATGGCTTCTAGCCTAGCTACAGGGGCAAAAGATTCTTCAAAGTCAATACCATACTCTTGGTTGTACCCCTTAGCTACCAGCTGTTGACACCCGTTTTATACCGATAAGTTGAGCCGTTTCTCTTACCTCCATTTGATTGATGCCTTAAGTTGTCCATTATCTGCTGGGCCATTTTTTGTGGCACATCCTGGGCCCATTTTATGGGTAGCCTCCCTCCTTGGTAAAGGTCGTATCCATTCAGGGCTTATCGGACCTTGGCTTTGATTAATTGAACTGTTTTATAAACATCAGGTACCCAAGATCATGAACGGTCCCACATCAGTCGTTCACGACTGGGGCGGTTGATACCAGACCGTTCATACATTTCGGCTAATTTCTGAGGATTTTCTGAATATTCACCGACAGGATTTTGTGCGGTGTGATCAGGACCGTTCAAGTTCATGGACGGGCCTATTCCAACCGCCTATATCTCAGAGTCCTACGCACGCCCATTTTCTCAGATAATTATCCAAATATTTTGAATTATCACCGACAGGATAAAACGGTCGCGTTTGTGCCGCGCTACACTAAAACGGTCTCTATCCAACCGTTCATATAGTCAGGGTCCCACGGCGGACGTTTCGGCCAGTTCGAGAGATAATTGGGATTATTTGCTGATTATTTGAATTTCCACCGACGAGTGTGGACGGTTAGTTTGTAACCGCCCACTTGGTTGAGCGGTCTATCGTAAGACCGTTCATCCCGTCGGTTGCTCAATTTTAACAGATTTTAATCCTTTTGTTCATGGTTTTATCCCCAACTTCTTTTATCAATATCTCCGTGGGTAATCAACCATTTTAAGTGCCGTTTCGACTGGATGAGAGATGATTGTAATATCTACGATTTATCTTCAATAATTTCATCCCAAAAATGGCTCTAAACCCTAATTTCGAGGTTGGCTTTCTAGGCTCTATAAATAGACCCTATTGGCCGGACGTCGAAAGGGGGGAGATTTTGATCGACGGCGAAGCCCTGCCGCATTCTTGAGCGACCCAGCACCAAGGAGGGAGGCTCTCTACGTCCGCATGAGCCTCCGGTCAAGGGAGTAGCCCAGTCTTCGCAGATTTTCGTTTCATAGTTTTGCCGTGTTCTTTCATTGCATGCTTTGTTTCTCACCCGCGTGCCCCCCTCCTGCTCATAACATGCACACAATCATCTCATTTTTTGTCACCCTAGGGGTTTAAAACCCCCCAGGTATTCCCCTTTTCATTTGTTCATGCTTAATTCTTCTCGTTTGAATATGTACCGCATCATTAAGGTCTAATTTGGGTGTCTTTTTTGTGTCTCTACGTTATTTCGCAGGTCAGCATCTAATCAGCACGAGGCCCATCCCCTCTGGCCGGCCGGAGAGGGTGGAGGTCGAGCCCTTCTCAACTTGCTGAGTGAAGGTATTGAGCGGTCATCCTCCAGCCGTTCAACTTTCCGCGCAGTGCATAAACAGCCGTCCTTCACTGGAGTGCGGTCCCTCAAGCGCCGCCCATCTCACTGCAGCAGTTCCTCCCGCGTCCCTCGCAGCGTCCCAGGGCGGTCTATCGTAAGACCGCTCATCCCAGAGCGGTCCTAACCGAGCCGTTCATCCCCAGCGTTGCACCAAGGCGAGTGTCGCCCCATTTTCCAAGGTACGGCGTGCCTGTCGCGTACGGCATCTTGGTGGCGATCACGGTACTTTGCTTCATTCTCTGTTTTCTCTTCTGTCTCTCATTTGTTCATGCACTTGGCGTACTTTTGACCCCTTTAGTGAAGAGAGAGAGAGAGAGAGGAGAGAAATATATATCTACACCCCTTTTGTGGCGATCACGGTGGGACGCCTAGTGCCCATCGTGCTTTTGAATTGCTGACCCTTCTTAGTCCTTGTCAAGGTTTTTCTCTTGGAGTGATTTACAGGTTGGATGTGGTTTCTGTCCTCTGGTGCACACGCGGTTCGTCCAGAGCCGTCTAACCATCAGCACGGTTGATTCTACACCGCTCATATACTCTGCCTTCAGGTTGATCTACCCCGGCCTTTCCTGTTGCAGACGGCTCCCTGGACGCCGTCCATCTATTTGAGCGGCTTTCACACAACCGTCCCGCGCCCAGGCATAGGTACACTGTACTTTCTGGTGGCAGATACACGGCTGTGAGGCGGCGGTTCAAACACGCGTACGGTTGACCATAGGCCGTCTGTCTGGTATGTCCCTTGCTTTCTGCCCATGCATTACGGCTGAAATTGGACCGTCTGAGTACTTAGAGCGGTCAGAGGAGGACCGCACATCTCCTGTCACAGTGCATTTCTGTCTTCTTGCTTAGTGTTTTGGCTGATATATATATTGCTCCTGGTGCTGTTCGTTGGCTCCCCCTGCCATCTTGTTATTATTATTGCATGACCATGCTTTTATTACTCATGTGTATACTTGCTTGTTGATTGATAGCTGCTAGGCTAGTTTGTGCATGCACTCCGGTGCGCATAGAGCATCGATATTTCCCATATTAGTTGCATTCCTACCGAGGTAGGGTTTCCTCTCGTCTCCATATTCCTTGGAGCCGACTAGGGACCTTGCTGAGGACCTCCGTAAGCCCCCGTGAGCCGTGGATTCCCACACGGACGCCGGGCAGGTTGTACCGTATCCACCCCGTCTAGGGTTGCATCCGCGAGTGAGAAGTCCCAATAGGGTCACCCGGTTCCTCGTTCTCATCCCAATCAGGCGCCTAGTGGTTGAGAGAGTTGACATTTTCATTAATCCACTAAGGTTCAAACCCGAAGATATAAGGAACTGACGAGCATCATTTTAAGAACTTGATTGCATTATTGAGTGATTCTACTCTCATCTCGCTCCATTGTATGCTTACTATTTGCTTGGTAGATTTGATTGATTTAGTGTTGCTTGTTCTAGTATCAAGTGTCTTGGTGTATGTGGGACTGCCTTTTGCCCCCACGATCACTGCCTAGGGTTGATTCTTATTTCCATTCCTACTCCAACCCCTTGTTCGATTCCGCTTCTTCTTCCATGTCGTCATACGACTTCTCTGCGGCCCATGAGGACTCCCTTCCTCGTGGTCTCCTTGAGGACCCCCCTCGGGTCACCCACTTGCAAGGGGGAGAGGGGACGGCCCCTTCACTCCCGACCTCTCTTGGCGAGGGTCCCCGACCCTCTTTTTCAAACCTGCCCAACCAGAATTCAGCCAGTACGATCCTCGACATGATGGCCCAGTTGGACCCTACCCAACTCCATCTCATCAGACAAGCTTTGCAAGGGGGCGATGCCCCGGCCTCAGCTCTGGCTCATGCCACGGCCAATGTCGCCACTTCAGCTCCTGTGGTTGGGACCACTTCCGTGGCTCCCATTGACCTTACTCCAGTCCGCCCTCAGAACTTTCGCTATCCCAACATGGAAATGGGCCAGGCGTCTACATCGGTCCATCAGCAACTGGATAAAGAGAAATCCCCGATCCCCTCTGTTCCTTATCTTGAGCCATACCCTACAATTTCTCCATCGCCTCAGGCCCTCATGGCCCCGGCAGACTTCGCTAGGTCACAGGCGGGGGCGGCTCAGGTCGCTCATACAGATATGGGCCCTTCCTCGGCCCAGTACCCCTCTTATGGGCCGCCTCCTTCGTCAGTTTATCCTTTGGTCGCCTATCCGGGCGCTACTCCTCTTGCTCCCCCCCCTCCTTCCCGGGAACGAGAAATTCTTGACAAGTGGGCTGCTATGCAGCAACAAATTGATCTCCTTCACAAGCAGGTCGGTCCGTAATCTCTTGCCGACGTCCCTATCCCTAACTTCAGGGACCTACGTTTTCCTTCCCAGTCGGAGCTCCCCGTGTACCGCAAATATGATGGGAATGGCAACCCGTTCGTCCATGTCCGGGAGTTCTTATACGAGTCTGCGCAGTTCCAACAGGATGATCGCTTGATGGCTTATTTGTTCCGTCGGTCCCTGGAGGGGGTCGCGCTGGAATGGTTTTACACCCTGCCTCTGGAGGAGGCTGAGAATTTCAAGACCGTCAAGGAGAAGTTTATACAGAGGTTTCAGGATCGGGTCGGAACCGAGTACTCTTTCACTGACCTGGTGGCGGAGAAGATGAAGCCGGAGGAAGACTTCACAACTTATGCAGATCGCTGGAGACAGATCGCCTCGCGGGTGCCCGGGCAGATTCTGGAAGAGGAAAAAGTAAAGTTGCTAATTTCCAATGCTACGCCAACTTTCAGAAACATTCTGGCAATGAATGACATTTCGAACATGCACCAACTATACAGCAGAGCTAGGTTTATTCAAACCCAATTTAAAGACTCCCCCATCCATTCTTTGTTCGAGGCCCAGAAGCCCAAAGCCACTAAGAAAACCCAGGGCCCCGTCACTGAGGGGGTACAAATTAACGAGCAAGTCCAGGCCGTTCAGTTCCCCCAACATGCCGCTCCACCCCGCTTCCCACCACCTCAGCGTAACCCCCAGTTCGCCGCTCCGCCCGCTCCCCAGTCTGCCTTCCAGGTCCCGCAATACCCTCAACAGGCACCTCCGCCACCCCAACAGCCTCAGCGGCCCCCGCAGTATAATAATGTTCCTCCACCCCCCACCTATGGCTCTGCTCGACCAGCTCCAAAGAGGGCTCATTACCCCCCTCTTCCGGAGACCTTGTCGGATATTTTCTCTGCTCTAATGTATACTGGCGACCTTCAATTGCCGCCTGAGCGCCCGAACTGGAATCCGGCTGCCGACCAATCCCGATATTGTATATTCCATCGGCAACCGGGGCACACAATAGAGCGATGTTACCAATTCAGAGATCTGGTGTATGATTTGCATGAGGGCCAGAGAATTGATTGGGCCCAGATGCGCCAACTAATTGAGGATATCAAGCAGAGGCAGAGACAGGCCAGGCCGCAACAGGCGGTGCCCCAGCAGCAGTAGCAGCAACAACCCCAAGAGCAGCCACAGCCTCCACCGCAACAGCAAGACCTTGGGATCCATCAAAATCCCATGCCAATACATCAGCCCGCTCCTCCGCAACAACAGCAACCGCCGGCACCGGCCCCAGCACAAGTGAATGTGGTCCAGCGCCCAGCCCCCAACGCTGGGTGGACATTTGATGATGAGACCCCCGCCCATCTCTTGGCCTTACACCACCACTACTCTCCCACACCTGCCATCCCCTCCATCCTTAGACCCGCCGCTACACCGCCCATCACTTCCCCCGCGTCGCCTCTTAGGCCCTCTACATTCCCCCCTACTCCATCCGTCCTCTTACCACCACCCACCATGCCTCCCATCATCTCCCCTAAGCTTAACCCTTCGCCCATTTCCCCTTCACCACGGCCCATTAAGCCCACTCCCGTCATCCTCACCCCCATCTCCACGCCATTCGCCTACCCCACCAGGCCAAGCGGGGGTCCAGTCCAGGCCGTACAAGCATCACAATGCGCCCTTCGGAGCGGGCGTCCCTTCCAGAGAATGTTTCCCTCCCCAGGTGCATCTGCACCAAACCCTACAGTTTCATCCCCTACAGTTGAACCAGAGGAGATAGATCCGGTGCCGGGCATGAGATATGACTTATTACAGCATTTAGACCGGCTGCCGGCTAAAATCTCAGTGTTAGAGCTGATCAAGAGGTCGCCGCTCCACCAAGACGCCCTGAAAATCTTCCTACAGAAAGTTATGGTGAGCGAGGATGTGGCGGTGGATAGCCTGCCCGCGGTCTTGGCCATGATCACAAAGGGGCCCTCTATTGCATTTGCTGAGACAGAATTAGCGCCTCCTGAGGCACGGCAGATGCCGTTATGCATTACCATCTCTTTAAACAAAACGACCGTGGAATCCGCCCTTGTGGATACAGGGGCATCGATAAATGTCTGCCCATTGAGTACCCTTCGTGCTTGTAATATATCAGAGGACATGCTCAAGCCGACACCAACCACGATAGCCGCATATGATAACTCCAGACGTGCTTGTCACGGGGTAGTAACTGTACAGGCCGAGCTAGGGCCCTTGGTGATGGATGTAAAATTTTACGTGTTGGACATAGACCCAATGTTCAAAGCCATTTTGGGTCGTCCATGGTTGAATAGTTTGAATGCCATCCCCTCGACTGCCCACCAGTGTCTGAAGTTCCCATTCCAGGGGCGAGTGGTCAAGGTAAAAAGTGTTTCCACAGTTCAAAATGTTGACGCCATAGCAGCCAAGGTTCTGCTCACACTGTGGCCGAGTAACAGACCTGTTCTATCTGTCATGGACTTGAACTATTCATGGGCGTATGCGTCGCGCAAGCCCACCGCTGCACCAATCAATGTGAAGGTTAAGCCCAAGATGAGAGACTCCAAAGGGTGGCACATAATTCTAAAATTGGGCTATCAGCCAGGCCGAGGACTCGGCGCACAGCTGCAGGGCCGAACCAACCCCGTTCCCAGGGGAAGGAAGATGGGCCGCCGGGGCCTCGGCTACCATGAATCCTCCATGTCGATGCTTGGGGACTCTGGGCCGTTGACCTGGGACTACCTGCAACATTTTGTGAAGGGTCCATTGCAGCCCGGTGTTGACACCCGTTTTATACCCAATAAGTCGGGTCATCTCCTTATTCATTCAATATGATGCTCCGAGTTGTTCACTCTTCATTGAATTCCTTTTAATCAGTTGAAGCCTGTTTTCTGGGTCTCAATTCCTGGATTAGACCTGGTTCCTGGTGGCACTTCGTTCAAAAGCTTGGCAATCCCTCCATTCTATTTTCTTGAAAATCAATGATAATAACGGTCTGTACTAGGCGCGTCATTTCATAATAACGCATGAAGCCCTGGCCGTTACTCTTTGAAGAGTCCCAAGACTTAGGGCCTCGTTGTCTTTTGATAATAACGGTCTACTCCCTAGCCGTTGTTTTCTTATGACGCCCTATTCCCTGGCCGTTACTTACTTGCAGAGTCCTATTGTTTAGATCTTCTTCCCATTGATCTTATCCTTTGGATAGGGTTGAAAATGACGGTAATGACTTGGAGCGTTATTTCCAAGTGGCGGTCTATCGTGCGACCGTTACTTCCTTCAGAGAGTCCTGACAGTTCAGGCCTTTTCTCTGCTACTCCGTGGACGAGATAGGGTTTTGGATTGGCATTATCTCCTTCAATTCTAATCCTCAGGACCTCTCGTTTGTTTCTTTGGACTCTTGTTGATTTTATCCTCAAGGATTTGCTAAGGATTATCCTCCTTTCTTGGCTGATTTATCTTCAACTCGACCTGAGGGTTTGAGGGAGTCTATAAATGGAACTCTTGATTTTATGACCCGAGGGGGGGGAGATTTGATTGACGACGAAGTGCTGCCAAATTCAAGAGCCATCTACATCCAGGAGGAGCTGCTTCCCACGTCCATCTTCCAAGTCAAGGGAGTAATTTTGGGTTTTAGCTTGTCAAGATCATCATCATTGCATGCTCAAGTTTCCCTTGGTTTTATCAATCAAAAGCATTGTCCCTCCTCTTCCTCCACGTTTTTCACTGTTGCTAAGCATACACATATCCTCCTAAACTTAAAAAAACGCCCAGAGGGGTTAAAAACCAACAACTCCCCGGTAATCCCCTCTCCTTTTGATGTTCTCAAGCTTTTTAGGGATTGATGCTATACTTATGTTGAGGGCTAATTGAGGTTGTGTTGTTTTGCTTTCTACATCCTTGGCAGGTTTTACAGGATCGCTAGCACGAGGCCCAAGCCTTCTAGCCGGCTGGAAGGGTTGGAGTTCAAAGAGTTCACATCTTTTCACTGCAGGTTATCTGACGGTCAGGTGCAGGAGCGTTATTTCTTTCTGGCGGTCTATCGCACGACCGTTACTTCCAAGCGACGCACAGGGTTTGGACCGTTATTTGCAAGTTGATCTGCAGGCTTTCCTTGGTTTTCTCTCCCGTGGGCGGGTGTTTCATCCACCTACTTCCAAGGTATATTCGAGTCTTTGATTCGTGTTTACTTTGGTGGTGATCACGACTTTCCTTAGTGTTGGGCACTAGCTGTCTTTTTCATCAAATCTCTTTATTCCCCTTGATTGTTCCACCCCTAGCGGTGTGTTTTTATTTATCTTTGCTCCACGCCCCGGCGTGTGTTTTTGTTTTTCCCTTAGCGTAATTTGATTGAGATAGCATGCCCATGCTAGAGTTAGATTTGATTGCCTAGGTTCATGTTCACATGTGCATAGGTTGAGCTGATCTTTGGTAGTTTATTTATCATCTCGCCATATCATTTTTCAAAACCCTCACAATCAACAAAAAAAAGAAAGAAGATAAGAAGAGATAGGTAAACAAACGATCAACAGATAATTTTTTGGCGATCACGGTGGGACAACTAGTGCCAATCGTGCTTCTGATTCCTGTTTAAACCTACCATCATCTGTTTGTTCAGTTGTCTTTTGATCCCTTTGTTTTCACCCCTCTTTCTGGTTTTCTGAATCATATGACGGCCCTATCTCGGCGCGTTACAGTGTTCTGACGCGGGGATATCAGGCCGTCGCTTGTCTCTGTGGTGTGAGCTTTCACGGGTTTTCCTGTTACTTCAGTTTGTTTTTTGGTTCCCTGGCTCATACGACGGTCTGGAACCCCTGCGTTACATTATTTATGGCGGTCTGGTCTCGGACCGTTATTTGGATCTGACGCAGGGGCCTTCGTCCGTCACTCTCCTGGCAGGTACGCATCCGAGGTGCAGTTATTTCCGCAGTTTTTGGCTGTGATTTATTGCTTGGGTACTGCTTGATTTCTGCCATAATTCCATTCATATCTTCATATCATTATGTGCATCGTTGTTTGCTAGATTCTAGGCTAGACTTTGCATGCACTCCGGTGCACATAGGGTCATCCATCTTTTCATATATTAGACTGCATTTTCCTACCTTGTTGTGAGGACCTCTCGTCTCCATATTCCTTGGGGCCGACTAGGAAATCACAGCAGGGACCTCCATAAGTCCCCGCGAGCGGTGGATTCCCACACGGACGCCGGGCCGGTTGTACCTCCCCCCCCTTTTGTGTCTAGGGTTGCATAAGTGAAGGAGTGGTCACACTTAAAGTCAAGCCAAGTCCATATCCACCTCCTATTAGGAACCCATTTGGAGAGAGCACATATCAATCAATTCACTAAAGTTCCAAAGGAGAAATCATAAAGAAACTTTGTTTGCATCATCTTAAGCAACTCGGTTGGCTTTTGAGTGTCTTCATTCCCTATCACTTGTATCTTGTTTGAATCACCTAGGTGCGGTTGCTCATTGTGTGTTTGTTGTGTTTGTTGTTTTGCATTTATCAAGGTTGTCCGTTGCATGTGGAGTTGTTTTCGTTCGTCCGAATCATCTCCTCGAGTCACTTCCTCCTTCACATTCTATTCCAATCCCCTCTTCGAATCTACCATGGCATCCTGCAATCCTCCTCGCTCCCAAGAGGATTCCCTTCCTCAAGGGCTCCTTGAGAACCCCCCGAGGGTTGTTTCTTTCTCCACTGGAGAGGGGACCGCCCCTCTCTCATCCTCCACTCCCATAGAAGGTGGTCAGGTCATCCCTTCTTTATCCGCTCCTTCCGCGGGCTCTGTCCTCCATATGATGGCCCAGTTGGATCCGACCCAACTCCAGGTCCTCTATCAGGCCATGCAAGGGTCCAATCCTCCTCCCTCCGCTACCGTCCAGGGGCACTCTAATTCTTCCATTATTGGGCCGTCTGTTCAGCCCACCCCGATTGAGCTCACCCCGGTCCAGCCCCGGACCATCACCTTTGCTGGCATGGAGATGGGTCAATCCTCCAATTCGACCCATCAATCGTTTGATAAGGGGAAATCGCCTATCCCCTCTCTTCCGATGGATTATCACCCCTCTGCTCTGGCGGCTCCGCAGGTCCTCGTAGGCCCATCCGATTTCTTACCCCAACAGCACGGGGTGGCCCAATTTCACTCCAATCCGGGTCTATCTCAGGCCCAGTATCCTTCTTACGGCCCCCCTAATTCCACTAGTTATCCTTCTGCTCCTTCCTACGGGCTCCCGCCCTCGGCAACCGCCATTCCTCCTGCTCACCAAATACAATCAACTCCCTTCACTGCCCCTGCTCCCTCTCGAGAGCAGGATTTGCTTAATAAGTGGGCCACCATGCAGCAACAACTTGATTTTCTTCAGAAGAAGGTGGGCCCACAATCCTTGGCTGATATTCCCGTCCCAAGCTTCCAGAACATCCGTTTCCCTCCGCAGTCTGAGCTCCCAAACTACCGTAAGTATGATGGGAACAGCAATCCCTTCATCCATGTGAGGGATTTTCTGTATGAATCGGCGCAGTTCCAATATGATGATCGCCTTATGGCGTACCTATTCCGCCGATCATTGGATGGCGTTGCTCTGGAATGGTTTTATTCTCTGCCCCTAGAAGAGGCCGAGAGCTTCAAAGTGGTCAAGGACAAGTTTATTCAACGATTTCAAGACCGGGTCGGCCCGGAATACTCATTCACAGATCTGGTGGCCGAGAAAATGAAGTCGGATGAGGAATTCGCAACTTATGCAGATAGATGGAGGCAGATGGCCGCCAGGGTGCCTGGCCATATTCCAGAGGAAGAAAAAGTTAAGCTGCTAATTTCAAATGCTTCGCCCACCTTCAAAAACATCCTGGCAATGAACGATATAGCCAATATGCATCAACTGTATAGCCGGGCGCGATTTATACAAACTCAGTTTAAGGACTCCCCTATCCATTCTCTTTTCGAAAACCAAAAGCCCAAGTACCATAAGAAACCACAGGGGCCGGTTACCGAAGGAGTCCAGACAAATGAGCAAGTACAAGCTGTTGCTTTTCCCTACCAAGCCGCACCATTCCGCTACAACCAAAACCCCCGCAATCCGCAAAACTCCGCTCCGCAACACTTTCAAAACACTCCACAAAACCCTCCGCCTACCTTCACCATCCCGCAAAACACCTTCACCGCACCACAACAACCGCCACCATCACCGCAATACCATAACGTCCCTCCACCCGGCGGCTACAACAATAATAATCCCAACAGCAAGCGCCCGACTCCCAGAAGAGCCCAGTATCCTCCATTGCCAGAGACACTTACAGACATATTCTCAGCACTCATGGCAGTAAATGCAATTCAACTTCCTCCAGAAAGAACTGTTTGGAACCCAGCTGTTGATCAAACTAAGTATTGCATGTTCCACCGGCAGCCGGGTCACACTATAGAAGGATGCTTTCACTTCCGAGATCTCGTGTACGACTTACACGAAGGACAGAGAATAGACTGGGCTGAGATGCATAGGGCCATTATGGAAATCAAAGAGAAGAGAAGGCAGCCGCAGGGGCAGCAAGTGCAGCAGCATCCAGCACCACAGCCGCAGCAGCTGCCACAACAGCAGCCACCGTAGCAAGCACAAGATCTGGGCATCCATCAGAATCCGATGCCAAACCATCAACCCGCTCCTCCGCAACAGCCGCCAGTACTGGCACAAGTTAATGTAGTCCAACCACCGGCCTCCAACGCCGGGTGGTCATTTGATGATGATAGCGCCGCACCACAGGTCATGGCCTTCCACCACAAACCTTCCTTCATCCTCCCTACACAACCAACACCCTCTCCGCTCATCCCACCATTCACACCCGCTCCACCAAAACTGCTCACCATCCCGCCATATCCTTCGCCAACCCCCATCACCGTCATCACACCACCATCCAATCCCGCACCTATCCTTACCCATCCATTCACCCTGCCTTCACCAGCATCCACCCTACTACCCACCAATCCTTCACCTATCATCCGCGCATCCCCCATTAACTTCACCAACCCTCCGCTTTACCAAACTGCCTCACCCACGCCACCTATTCCACTCATTCGCCTCGCAAGGCCCATCATACTATCCCTCGATGCCGCGGCGAATTGTGCTCTAAGGAGCGGGAAGATGTTCCATCGGAACTATGCCACTACTAGCAATCCCCAGTCTTCCCAATCGGTGACCGAGCAAGAGGAAGCTGAACCGTTACCGGGGACTCAATATGATTTACTGCATCATCTAGATCGGGTACCTGCCAAGATATCTGTGCTGGAGTTAATCAAGAGGTCCACTCTCCATCAAGATGCACTGAGGGATTTTTTGCAGAAGGTCATGGTTAGTGAAGACATGGCAGTCGACAGTCTACCGACGGCACTAGCCACTATCTCTAAAGGGCCGGCAATCACATTCTCTGAGACCGAGCTTACACCTCCGGGGGCTCGGCAAATGCCGCTCTGCATAACAATTACTTTGAACAAAGTCGACGTTGAAGCAGCACTGGTCGACACTGGGGCCTCAATTAATGTCTGCCCCCTCAGCACTCTCCGAGCCTGCAATATATCTGAGGAGTTACTACGGTCTACCCCCACCACTATAGCAGCATACGACAACTCAAGGCGGGCATGTCACGGGGTAGTCACTATTCAGGCTGAGCTCGGGCCTCTTTCCATGGCGGTAGAATTCTATGTACTTGATATCGATCCTATGTTCAAGGCTATCTTGGGTCGTCCCTGGATCGACACACTTGGCGCCGTGCCCTCTACCGCGCACCAATGCATTAAATTCCCTTTTCAAGGGAGGGTCGTCAAAGTTCAAAGTTTATCCACGGTACAGTCAGTGAAGGCCATCTCTGAACAAATTCTTCCTACTCTCTGGCCAAGCAGCCGGCCCGTGCTATCAGTGCTAGACCTAAACTTTCCTTGGGCATACACTACTCCTAAGCCCGTCACTACCCCGGTCAATGTCAAGGCAAAGCTGCAGATTCGAGATTCAAAGGGGTGGAACATTATATTGAAACTGGGCTATCAACCGGGGAGAGGCCTCGGTGCACAGCTGCAAGGGATGACCAAGCCCATACCAAAAGAAAGAAAAATGGGCAGACGAGGTCTCGGTTACAAGGAGACAGCATTATCAATGATGGGTGACTCTGGGCCGCTTACCTGGGATTACCGTCAGCATTTTGTCAGAGGGCCCCCACAGCCGGGCACGTTAGCTGCGAAGCCAGTCCAGTCAGAAACCGACACGGTTTGTCCAGTCGCCAGTCCACCCCCGTTGCCAAGGGGGCTAAATGACTATGTGATCGACTACAGCTGGGCCCTCCAGGGGCTGTTTTGTGAAAGAGGCGGCCAGAAGCCACAGAAGGATCAGCTTATGCAGTGGAGGCCGAAGAAGCGGCCTGGTGATGATTCAAAGAAAGAAGGGAGCTCGCTGATTTCTCTATCTCCCTCTCATTTTCAGCGCATGATCCACCTGGAGGGGTTTGTACCCCGTCCTCCTCCGATTATGATCAATCCATCCTTCAGTGATCCATTCCAGGTTCCAATCAATCCTCCTGCTTATGGGCCTCGCTGCCCCATTAATCTGCCTGCTTTCCCCATCCCTCCATTTTTTAACTCTCAAATCCACGAGATGTGGGGTTCCTCCTCTTATGATCTTTTCTTCGATTGCATCTTTCCTGAGCTGTTCCCTATGTAGCTCCCGCCTCCTCCGTCGTGCTGCGTGGTCTCCTCTGATCTCAAAAAAAAAACGTCAAATTTGAAACGGAGATTTCAGTGGAAGATTATGCTATCCTGTCTCCATCCTCCTCGTCCCAGGGGCACGAGTCCCCTGCTCCTTCCCTTCCATTAAGCTTCCTCTCTTCTAGGTCAGAGTTAGGGTCTAGCGAGTCTAGAGAAGTAGAGTCAGTTAGGTCTAAAGAAGTAGGGTCTTGTTCTAGGTCGTTCAACCCTTCCCCTCCTGAGCCGCGCTCGCTTGCGCATCTTTCCCGATCTATTCCTGATAGGTTCTTACAAGATCTAGCTCAGCGGTGTCATGCCCTTTTGAAGTGCCCAGAATTCGTCGCCACGGCGATTGCGATTGAAGATGAAGAAAAAATAGAAGGGGTGTGGAGCGATGACGGATTAGGCGTCTATGAAGTGCTGGATGAGAAAGACCCAATTGATGAAGACAGCGATGTAGAGGACACTACCGACTTATATGCAAAGGGACTGAAGAGATTCGACCAGCCGTCGACGACAGTGGATGAACCTACAAAGGAAATCAACTTGGGAACAGAAGAAGATCCAAGGCCCATCAATATTTCAGCTAATCTCCCTCCGCAGGTAGAAGAGGATCTAATTAAGGTACTGAGGGAGTATAGCGATTCTTTCGCCTGGTCTTATGAGGACATGCCAGGTCTTGACCCCTCCTTAGTGGAACACCGACTCGTGCTTAAACCAGGGGCAACACCTATTAAACAAAGGTCGAGAAGATTTCACCCCCACATGGCCTTGCGGATTAAGGAAGAGGTCGACAAACTTTACAAGGCTAAGTTCGTCAGAGTAGTTTTATATCCTCAGTGGGTGGCAAACATAGTCCCTGTTCTCAAGAAGGATGGAAAAGTGCGCATATGCATTGATTTCAGGGACCTTAACAAAGCATGTCCTAAAAATGATTTCCCGCTGCCTCATATAGATGTCCTTGTTGATAACACTGCCGGGTACGAAGCTCTATCGTTCATGGATGGGTACTCGGGCTATAATCAGATCCGTCTCGCTCCTGAACTTCCTTCACCACGCCCTGGGGCACATACTGCTATGTAGTTATGCCTTTTGGATTAAAGAACGCAGGCACCACCTATCAAAGGGCGATGATGGCTATCTTCCACGACATGATGCACGTCTATATGGAAGCTTATGTGGATGACATTTTGGTGAAGTCAAGATCAAAAGAAGAACACCCCTCTATTTTGGCTAAAGTGCTGCAGAGAGCCAGGGAGTACAAGCTAAAGATGAATCCGAAGAAGTGCGTATTCGGAGTCTCCTCGGGGAAGCTGCTAGGTTTCATAGTGAGCAAACGGGGGATCCAGATTGATCCTAACAAGGCACAGGCCGTCATGGATATGCCTCCGCCAAAGAACATTACGGAACTTCGAGGACTGATTGGTAGATTGCAATTCATTAGAAGATTCATATCCCAGCATTCTCAAAGGTGCCGTCCGTTTTATGAATTGCTCAAGGCGGGGGTCAAGTTCGAATGGAATCAAGATTGTCAAAAGGCCTATGAGGACCTCAAGGAATATCTATCCAATCCCCCGGTTTTGCAACCTCCTGTCCCTGGGAAACCCCTGATCCTATACATCTCGGTCATTGAGGACTCCCTAGGGGCGGTTTTAGCACAAGTGGATGATGAAGGAAAAGAGCGGGCTGCGTACTATCTTTCTCGGTTGTTTAATCCAGCTGAAACCAGGTACACCGCTATGGAGAAGACTTGTGCCGCCTTAGTGTGGGTAGTTCAGAAGCTTAAACATTACTTTCTCGCCCACCCAGTTAGGCTGATCTCTAGAATGGACCCGATCCGTTATCTCTTAGAAAAGCCCGTTCTTTCTAGTAGGTTAGCTCGCTGGCAGAGCTTCCTCTCTCAATTCGATATCACCTTTGTCGTTCAGAAGGCAGTCAAAGGATATGCCATCGCTGAGCATCTTGCACATCTCCCTATTCCTCACACCGACTCTATTCAGGACGATTTCCCTGATGAGCATCACTCTGTCCTTTCTCAGCATCCCTTCTGGTCTCTGCATTTTGATGGTGCGCTTAACTCACAGGGCCAAGGGATCTGATGGAGGCATCACCCACAACTCCCTTTGGCTCGGGTCCACTTCTTCACATTCGGGAGCTAGTTGAGTTTGGGCCTCACTCTATTAAGGCCCCTTATCCATTTTGTAGTTTTCCTTTGAGTCATTTTGATGTATTTCCATTTTATTTGAGTCATTTCCCTAAGTCTAGCACTTATTTTCCTATGTTTGGTATCATCATGATATCTAATGTAAGCTATTGGACCCCATTCGTTGGACTAGGCCCATTAGCACTCCCAACCCCCTTGGTTATTTGTAGTTGTTTATTTTGTCAGGGACTTATTGTAAAGAGTGGGTTGCCTATATATAGGACCCCACTCCCCTCATTTGAAGTTAATGAATGATTACATCCTTTTGAGTTAAACTTGCCATTTGAGTTCAAATTGGAGTGATTCCTCTAGTTTTTGGGTGAGAGACCCTAGGGGAGAGATTCCCCACCCATTCCCCTCTTAATCTCTCTATTTCACCCCTCTTTCTCTCTCCTCCAACCCTAAATCCGAATTTCCTTCTCTCTCCTCCCTCCTCCCATCCACTTCCAACCTCCAACCACCTCCTTTAATGCCCTCCACTTCCCCATGGCCTCCATTACTCCACTCCCTAGTTCCTAGGTAGAAGTCTCCCCATTCCAACACCTTCCTCCACCTTCCAACCAAATCTACCCCATTCCAATGCAAGCACTCCACTTCCCAACATAATCACCCACCTTCCAAGACCTTTTGAATTTGAAATCCACCCTTCCCTCCACTCACTTGTGCCCCCTCACCTTCTCCTCTCACCCCCCCTTCCCCAAATTCGTAGCTCTTCCTCCTCCACCTGCTAGCACTTGCTTCCAGCCATTCTCCACCTCATTCTCCATCACCATTAGCTCCCTTCTCCACCCCACAAGAGCCCCCACTCTCCCTTAGGTCATTCCTACCATTTCCCTCCACCAAAGAAGCCATATCTCCCTCTCATTTCTTCTAGTAGGTTGGAGCTGTGCAGATCTGCAGAACAGCCCTTGTTGCAGCGTCAACCACGGATTCATCCTAGTTCTTCAGAAGGCGTGGCCTACCTTTCTGGAAATGCCTTCCAGTCTACTTCGCAAGCGAGGTAGAATCAACACGATCGGAGCTCGGAGCTGCCAGATAGAGCCATTCTCCCAACAGTGCGCAGAGAGGTCTTCATCCTAGACCAGAGCGTGGAAGATCCTTCTGCCACGACAAACCCCAGCAGATTCAGGCTGAAGCCCCTTCATCAAAGTTCTTCCTCTACCGGTCATCTTTCAAGATCAAGAAACAGAACCCCGTTCGGCCACCGGAGGAAGAAGTTACGAATTTTCTCCCCCGATCTATCTAGTTCTATTTTCTGCTTTCTACTCCGACCAGTACCCACTCTTCTGGGTGCCCCGGCCATCCTCGACCTATGAATGCATCTCCGTCACCTCCTACTGAAAGCTACCTCGACCACGAAGATGATGCCACTGGTTTCGTGCTGATCGGAGCTCGGGAGGGTGCTCAGTCACTTCTGCAACTTGCTGTTACAGTCCAGCCAGTACCTGCGGCCAGACAGAGGAGGCTACTTCCTGTTGCTGGTGCAGCCACCTCTGAACGTCTGAGCTTCCCCAAAAATTCTGGAGTCCACCTCTTCCAGTCAGGAAGCTTCAGGAGCTGGTTTCGATCAATTTGGAGTCCGGAAAAGCCCGGCATAGCCATCACAGCGACCCCCTATCCAGAATTCTAGATTGAAGCTGCAACTTCCCTAGTTCTCATTTCTCTTCGTTTCGGTCCACCAACCCCTCCCCGCTTAGCCGGCTGAAGGCCCCACCCTGCGTGGTGGTAGTGTTTGAATGTATCATATTAACCCCTACCCCAAGATCCCCCCTCCTGCGAGAGGAGTAGTTTTGTAAGTGATTTGGCAGGTCAAGCGACACCGCCGCGGCATGTGGGGAACCACCGCCTCCCCGCTCGCCCTCGTCTCCGACCGGGACCGGTTTCTTCAAACCGGTCGAGTAAGTGTCTCTTCCTTGCTCACCTAGTGTAGCTCTCTCAATATTTGATTCATGCACCGCTGAATTCGTGAGGAGCACCCGATCCTCAAGTCCATGACTTAGAGTGATCGCCGTGGGTTAGTGTGACCTGGTGCCCGAGTGCACTTTGTCGGCCCCAATCGAATTGGGCAACCAACCTTGGGGAATCAATTCTTGGCCTTGCTGGCCCTCTACCAGCAAGGGTCCATTCCCATAAGTCACCCTTGGTATCACATAGTCACCCCGGGAATAGAGTGCAACGAAGAGAGCGGTGGCCCATTAAGGCCCATTTGGATGCTTAGATGTGCTTGTTTGACTAAGTCCGAGGTTGTGTCACATCAAGTGGTATCAGAGCAAGTTCACAACTTGTCTCTCCACAAGTTGGTCCTAGGGCATGTTTATGCATTTAGAGTGCTCGGTTGCATCTCCCATGTCCATTAGAATGGCCACTTCATACCCGTCATATCCATCCCCATCAACTTTCCCAAGTAGCCCAAATCCTCATGGAAGCTCCATTGCCAACAAAGTGGGTAGCAACACCTCTATCATAGAAGCCCTACCTAATGTCCTTAATCGGCTTGAAGATATCATGTCTCGACTCGACCGACTTGAAGGAAATAGCCGTGCACCAAAAGTGAATGAGAGTGACCTTTGGGGAAATCTAGAAACCATATTTTTAGAACACTTGAAAATCAAAACCCCCGCCTTTGATGGATCCAACAGCCCAAGCCTTTACCTAGATTGGGAGATTTCCATGGACCAATTCTTTAAAAGTTTCCCCTTGAACGAGGGAAGAAGAATGAGGCTAGCCAAGGCACACCTCTCCAAACAAGCTAAAACTCATTGGTTAGTTGTGGAAGGTTTGAGAAAGATCCGTAGGGAGGCTCCAATTAGCACTTGGGATGAGATGAAGACCGAGCTTTGAAAAACCTACACTCTCCAACCCTCTCCCTCCTACTCAAATCAGCAAAGTCCAAGGAGCACTTCAACTCCATCATTGCCACCCAGTCAATCCAAGACCCCAATCACCCATTCCCCACCACTTCCCATCTTTCCTACCCCAACCACTACATTTACACCCCACCTCCAAGTCCACACCACAACCATAGGTCCCCATACCCAATTGGGCCCCATGACCAACTCTCCACCTAGGCCCATGGTAATCCTCACCACTACCTCTCCACCACCCCCAAAAGGGGACACTCCTCCCAAAACCAATCAACCCAAACCCCTTCAACCCACCCATCTTCCTCTCCCTACCCCAATCCAACTCCCACCAAAACCTCCACTACTACCCTTACCTATCCTAACCCAAGTTTCCCACTACCTACCACCCCGGATACACCATGCCCCAATCATCACCACACCCTCAAAAGCACCTCTCACCTCCTTGGAAGAAGAACCCATACCCGATCTAATAGTGGTGAACACCCCAAACCCACTCCCTACTCATGAGGAAACCCAAGTTCACACCAATGGTGAGGAAGAGCTTCAACCCTTTACCACTTCAAATTGTCCGAGTCTTCAAGAGCCACAAACCTTCACAAATGGCACCATAATCATAGAGGGGCCCCTAGCTAGATGGCTAAAGGAGAAACCAATTCACCCCATCACGTCCAATGTCTACCCTCTCATGGAGCTAAACCTCCCCATAGTACCCTTCTCCACTTATCACACCACCATCCAATCATCCTACCAAGTGGAAACTTTAGGAGATCTTCTTAAGGGCCTAGCATGGCAAATTGAGTTCACTAGCATGTTGACCCCTATGGCCGAACAACCTAGGAGCCTTGGCCTCCTACACCTATGCATCGGGTCTATCACCTCGGTTTGCACCATTGGTTGCTACACTAGCGACCTCCTTCTATTCCTCCCCACACCCGATGAGCCCGAACTTCTCCTCCAATCGGAGCTTTTTATATCGGGTAGAGAGCCAAGCCCTCCCCTCATGGCCAACCCACTCACCAAGAACATTGACCCAATTATCATTAAGAGGGATGACTTAGCACCTTTTGAGGACCTTGAGGACATGGAGCTCCTTCCCCTTAGTAACCCATTTTATGATCCCTATGATCCATTACAATGGGAGTCAAGGAACTCGGGTGACCCAACTACCTTAACCACCACCTACCTTTCCCTATCCCAACCCACCATATTTGACCCAATCCACCCCATCCTAGACCCGGGTTACACCTTGGGAGCCATAACCTTGGGCCACATATCCCTAGGTAATAAGGTTGTGCCCCATCCCATGATGACCACCTTCTTAGATCCATTCAATCCTTTCCAATGGGAGTTCAAAGGTTGTCCCACACCTATACACATGGAAGTCACCTTTGGGAAAAGCATGCATGTGTCTAGGCTTACCATACCCCTTGGCATGAACACTATATTGGGTCCATTCATTCATATCACCCACATGTCAAGTAGAAAGTATGAGTGGTCTATATTTGGATGTCATGGTCCACCTTCATGCATCATGGGTCTTAAGCATATCAAAGGCATCTACGGATGTCCGGGTCCCCCGACATGCATCACCACTTTGCATGATAGATTCACATATGGTTGCCCCGGTCCACCTAAGCCCACCAAAGTCTACATGACAACATTGCATGATAAGTCCACATATGGTTGCCCCGGCCCACCAAGGCTCATCAAGGTCCATATGGCATCATGGCATAAATGGTCTATATATGGTTGTCCAGGTCCACCCATAACCACTAGAAGGTCAGCACTCACAAAATTGCATGAGGAAATCCGCAAGCACATTAGCATAAAAAATGAGGCTTATAAAAGGTTGGCTGACTCTCACCGGCGTCACTTAGAGTTCCAAGAGGGTGACTTTGTGATGGTAAGGACGGAGAGGCTCTCCCCAGGAGCCAACTCCAAGTTGAGACCACGTGGGACTGGGCCCTTCCAGGTCTTGAGGCGTATTGGTGCGAATGCTTATGAATTAGATCTCCCCGAGGATTATGGGGTAAGTCCTACATTCAATGTCGCCGACTTAGTGTCTTACAAGGGCCCCACGGTGAGACCTAGTGAGGAGATCGAGCCCACTCCCTCCTTTGAGAGAGCACCCACCCGAGAGGAGAGTCCACTAGCCAAAAGAGCTCAGCGTGATCGCATTGAACAAATATTGGATGAGCAGGTCACTACCACCCAGAGCAAGGTCTATGAGCGCTATCTCGTCAGGTGGAAGGATCGGCCTCCGTTGGAAGACTCATGGGTAAGTCGGGAGGACCTACAGCGATTGGATCCAGATCTCCTCGAGCGGTACCTTAGCCGGATGGACCCTTACTCGACGGAGTCGAGCTCTTTGCGGCCCAGGGGATTTGATGGAGGCATCACCCACGACTCCCTTTGGCTCGGGTCCACTTCTTCACATTCGGGAGCTAGTTGAGTTTGGGCCTCACTCTATTAAGGCCCCTTATCCATTTTGTAGTTTTCCTTTGAGTCATTTTGATGTATTTCCATTTTATTTGAGTCATTTCCCTAAGTCTAGCACTTATTTTCCTATGTTTGGTATCATCATGATATCTAATGTAAGCTATTGGGCCCCATTCGTTGGACTAGGCCCATTAGCACTCCCAACCCCCTTGGTTATTTGTAGTTGTTTATTTTGTCAGGGACTTATTGTAAAGAGTGGGTTGCCTATATATAGGACCCCACTCCCCTCATTTGAAGTTAATGAATGATTACATCCTTTTGAGTTAAACTTGCCATTTGAGTTCAAATTGGAGTGATTCCTCTAGTTTTTGGGTGAGAGACCCTAGGGGAGAGATTCCCCACCCATTCCCTCTTAATCTCTCTATTTCACCCCTCTTTCTCTCTCCTCCAACCCCAAATCCGAATTTCCTTCTCTCTCCTCCCTCCTCCCATCCACTTCCAACCTCCAACCACCTCCTTTAATGCCCTCCACTTCCCCATGGCCTCCATTACTCCACTCCCTAGTTCCTAGGTAGAAGTCTCCCCATTCCAACACCTTCCTCCACCTTCCAACCAAATCTACCCCATTCCAATGCAAGCACTCCACTTCCCAACATAATCACCCACCTTCCAAGACCTTTTGAATTTGAAATCCACCCTTCCCTCCACTCACTTGTGCCCCCTCACCTTCTCCTCTCACCCCCCCTTCCCCAAATTCGTAGCTCTTCCTCCTCCACCTGCTAGCACTTGCTTCCAGCCATTCTCCACCTCATTCCCCATCACCATTAGCTCCCTTCTCCACCCCACAAGAGCCCCCACTCTCCCTTAGGTCATTCCTACCATTTCCCTCCACCAAAGAAGCCATATCTCCCTCTCATTTCTTCTAGTAGGTTGGAGCTGTGCAGATCTGCAGAACAGCCCTTGTTGCAGCGTCAACCACGGATTCATCCTAGTTCTTCAGAAGGCGTGGCCTACCTTTCTGGAAAGGCCTTCCAGTCTACTTCGCAGGCGAGGTGGAATCAACACGATCGGAGCTCGGAGCTGCCAGATAGAGCCATTCTCCCAACAGTGCGCAGAGAGGTCTTCATCCTGGACCAGAGCGTGGAAGATCCTTCTGCCACGACAAACCCCAGTGGATTCAGGCTAAGCCCCTTCATCAAAGTTCTTCCTCTACCGGTCATCTTTCAAGATCAAGAAACAGAACCCCGTTCGGCGACCGGAGGAAGAAGTTACGAATTTTCTCCCCCGATCTATCTAGTTCTGTTTTCTGCTATCTACTCCGACCAGTACCCACTCTTCTGGGTGCCCCGGCCATCCTCGACCTCTGAATGCATCTCCGTCACCTCCTGCTGAAAGCTACCTCGACCACGAAGATGATGCCACTGGTTTCGTGCTGATCGGAGCTCGGGAGGGTGCTCAGTCACTTCTGCAACTTGCTGTTACAGTCCAGATAGTACCTGCGGCCAGACAGAGAAGGCTACTTCCTGTTGCTGGTGCAGCCACCTCTGACCGTCTGAGCTTCCCCAAAAATTCTGGAGTCCACCTCTTCCAGTCAGGAAGCTTCAGGAGCTAGTTTTGATCAATTTGGAGTCCGGACAAGCCCGGCATAGCCATCACAGCGACCCCCTATCCAGAATTCCAGATTGAAGCTGCAACTTCCCTAGTTCTCATTTCTCTTCGTTTCGGTCCACCAACCCCTCCCCGCTTGGCCGGCTGAAGGCCCCACCCTGCGTGGTGGTAGTGTTTGAATGTATCATATTAACCCCTACCCCAAGATCCCCCCTTCTGCGAGAGGAGTAGTTTTGTAAGTGGTTTGGCAGGTCAAGCGACACCGCCGCGGCATGTGGGGAACCACCGCCTCCCCGCTCGCCCTCGTCTCCGACCAGGACCGGTTTCTTCAAACCGGTCGAGTAAGTGTCTCTTCCTTGCTCACTTAGTGTAGCTCTCTCAATATTCTATTCATACACCGCTGAATTCGTGAGGAGCGCCCGATCCTCAAGTCCATGACTTAGAGTGATCGCCGTGGGTTAGTGTGACCCGGTGCCCGAGTGCACTTTGTCGGCCCCAATCGAATTGGGCAACCAACCTTGGGGAATCAATTCTTGGCCTTGCTGGCCCTCTACCAGCAAGGGTCCATTCCCATAAGTCACCCTTGGTATCACATAGTCACCCCGGGAATAGAGTGCAACGAAGAGAGCGGTGGCCCATTAAGGCCCATTTGGATGCTTAGATGTGCTTGTTTGACTAAGTCCGAGGTTGTGTCACATCAGGATCGGTGCTGTCCTGCTTACTCCTGAGGGAGTAACCATCCCCTTCGCTTATCAACTTCGATTTCCTGCTACCAACAACATCGCTTAGTATGAGGCTCTCCTGGCCGGCTTGAAGCACGCCTATCTCTTAGGCGCGCGTTATTTAAACATCATAGGAGACTCTCAGCTCGTCTTACGGCAAGTTCTGTCCACTTACCGTACCCGTGACCCCAAGCTCAAGCCCTATCAAGATTTGGTCACGCTCATCGCTAAGCGATTCCGCAAGCTAATCTATATCCATACCCCCCGTTCTCTGAACATTCTGGCGGATGCATTGGCATCTCTGGCCTCCTCCTTATCCTTCCCTCTCAGTCGTAGTACTGAGACCGTCGTCGTCCAGAGGATGGACGCACCCTCTCTCTAGGATCCTTGGTTCACCAACCTTAGGAAGTCTGCGGAAGTGAGAGCTGAAAAGGAAGATCTCGAGGAGGTATCATTGGCAGAACTAGAGGAGATTTTGGATGAAGAAGAATTACCATGGTACCATGAAATCGAGTTATTTTGCAAAGAAGGGGCATTCCCAGAAGTGGCAAGAGCTGAGCAGCGCAAAGCAATAAGAAGAGCCGCCGCAAGGTACACTATCATTGCAGGAGAACTGTACAGGCACGCTACTAATGGAATGCTCATGAGATGCCTAGATGATGTGGAAACTTGGAAAGTAGCAGAAGCAGCACATTCTAGCGAGTGTGGAGGTCATGTCAATGGCCAGGCTCTAGCAAAGAAGATCCTTAGGCAGGGCTACTATTGGCCCACTCTAGAGGAAGATTGCTCCCTCTATGTCCGGAGGTGCCTTAAATGCCAACTCCATGCTGATAAAATCCACTCTCCAGCTTCATCCCTCCATCCTATGACTGCTCCTTGGCCATTCTCTATGTGGGCTTTCGACGTCGTCGGCCCACTCGGTGATCCTAATTCTCAAACCAAGCAGAAATCCTTCATTCTCACAGCAACTGAGTACTTCACCAAATGGGCCGAAGCCGAGGCGTACGCAGAGATCAAAGCTACAACGGTGTGCCGCTTTACCATGAAGAATATCATCTCGCGGTTCGGAGTGCCAAGCAGCATCATCACCGACAACGACCCCAGTTCGTCTCCCAGGAGCTTAAAGACCTCTGTAAGAAGTTCAAAATTTCATTGCATCATTCATCACCATATTACCCTCAAGGCAACGGTCAAGCCGAAGCCACTAATAAAACTCTTCTTAAAATCATTAAGAAAACATGTGAAGCACATAAATTTTCTGATTGGCCTGAAAGATTGGTGGAAGCTCTGTGGGCTTACCGCACCTCCGTCCGTACTCCTACGGGACAAACTCCCTATTCTCTAACCTACGGGATGGAGGCGGTGCTCCCATATGAGATCTTAATCCCTTCACTCAGAGTACATCTCGATAAGGAACTTAATCTCGATGAACGTCGAGAGGCGTTGCTGGTCCAACTGGAACTCCTAGATGAGAAGAGGATGAATGCGGCCGATCACGTATCTGTTTATCAAAAGAGAGTTTCACGTTATTTTCAAAAGAAGGTAATTGAACGAAAATTTTGCAAGGGTGAAATGGTTTTAAAACGCAAATTCATTCGGTCTGCAGGTCCTAGGTCCAAATTGCAACCTAACTGGGAAGGGCCGTTTGTAATAAAAGAAGCTTATTCAGGGAATGCTTATCGTTTAGTAAACGCGGAAGGTGAAGAGCTCTCTCACCCGTGGAATGGGTTGTATCTTAAGCGTTTCTTTCCTTAAAAATCTAAACCATGTGCTTTTCCGGCAATAAGAACTGCCTCCCTTCAAAAGAGAGTCTTGAGTAAGGCAAACACACACTACACGACGCCCCTGGTCGGGTTCCTTGCTTAAAAAGACACCGTTTTTCCTCGGCCATGCTTTGGGGGAAAGTCAAAGTCCCTATACGTTTCATTCTTCGGCTACATCCAAGGGCAAGGAGTGAATAAGAAGGCGACAACCGATCCAAACTCCCTAACGAGAAGAGGTCTCAAATAGGGGCAAGTCCGTTATGACCCGACTCCACAAGAAAGAAAAGAAAAGAAAAGCAAAGAAGTGCTCTTTACCATGAAATCAAAAGCATCATCTCAAGGTCCGTGAGTGAATTCTCAAAAGCTCCAAAGGAAAAGAAATTAGGCATGACAAGAGTGGCAGTACAGTTCCCCGCGGGACGTTATGAGCCCGGTCGCATGCATACCTAAGTGGATAAAGGTTCGATGACGGACATAAAAAAGCCCCGGCACAACAGACCAAATCTCTAATAAGGTCGTACGGTGAGGGAATCAAGTTCTAAAAACTTCCATATCTGGCCTAAGCTTACCCCCATATTCCTTTTTCTTTTAGGACTGAGACGAGTACCCTGGGTATGGCTTTGGTAAAAACACCGTCGCAATGACCAGGTCTCGGCCAAGGGATGTCACATTATTTGCACGCCGATCTCGAGACTCAAGCTAAAAACAAGGGAGGTCTCGTGTTGCTAGAGAGGCACTGGTGTTTCAAAATCCAAAAACATCAAATATGTTTCAAAATCCAAAAACATCAAATATGTTTCAAAATCCAAAAAAAATCGAATATATTTCAAAATCCAAAAACATCAAATATGTTTCAAAATCCAAAAACATCAAATATGTTTCAAAATCTAAAAACAATCAAATATTTTCAAAATCCAAAAACATCAAATATTTCAAAAAATCCAAACAAATCAAATCTTTTCAAAAATCAAAAGCATTCAATACTTCCATCATCTGCATAACATGCATCGCATTTTCATTATGTTTTTTTCGCCTATTTAATAAGGCTCCACCCCTTGACCAAATATCAAGAAACGGTCATTATCTAACTTGCTTCGAGGCAAGGGGTTGAGTCTAAGAACAGATCTAACTTGTTTCATGTCTAAGTGTGTGCAGAGTACAGGGGCAAGCCCAAAGGTAAAAGCTCACAACTATGCAGGTTCAGGTGTGTAACGAGCCAGCATCAGACCGTTAAAGTCATGTAACGGGCCCATCTCGGACCGTCACTTCCTTCAGGCGTGGGCCTTCTTCCTTTCAATTAAACCATCATCATGACGGTCTGGGAACATACCGTTACTTTGAAATAACGGCCCAAGAGCCATCCGTCACCTCCTTCAGAGATTGAGTTCTTGTTACTTCCATTATGACGGCCTACTTCAGACCGTCGTTTCCAAATAACGGCCTAGAGTACATCCGTTACTCCCCCCAGAAACTCTGATTATTCACATCAATCTAATCTTCCAAAGCACACAACTCAAGTTCTTTCAATTGAGGCAATCTCATCTCATTCAAGCAAGCTTAATAAAATATAATTCATGATAAACCAAGTTCTGAGTGGCAATCTCATAACATCTTTCATAAGCAAAAGAAAATCAAGGTACATTCAACTTCTTATCCGCAAGAGGGCGGATTCTTCTCAATTCTTTCAAGTAATCTCGGCGTGTTTCGTCATTCTCTTCAACTTCTGCTTGCCACGGACGCACCTTGCTGATCTCCCACATGGTCAGCGCATTCCGGATCGCTCTTTCATCTTCCTCGGTCCCCATCTTCCTAGGTAGAAGGGGAGGGTAGTGTGATAGTGCAGAAACGCTGATTCGAGGTAATCCGATCTGAAGATAGCATCGGTGCGGGTTGTAGATCGCCATGGTAGTGTTCCCTACTAGCTGGAGGTCGAGGCCTTGGCGCCGCGGTATTTTGAGAAGAGCACTTCGGAGGACTCTTGGTCGCATGATGAACTTGTCCATTGGTAAAGCATTGAAGAAGAGGCGCCATTCATCCCGCGTTTTCTTATCCGCCGTCCTGCATTCAACATGAGAAGAATATCCAAAAGCCCCTCCAATGAAGAAGAGGGGGTGGCTCCCGAAGATCCGGCTCGCCGAAGTTATATCTTCCTTGGGAAGGAATTTGATTCTCACTCCTATCCAACCCTCAAGGAGTATCATGGAACTGAACAAAGGCCCTCCAAGGCAAGCCGAGCTTAGTCCTTCATAGAGGTATGAGAGGACCGCTTGAGAAATAGACATACCCCGCCACAGTCTACTAATAATGCTAAGATTTTGGATATCTAAGAGGTGGTCGGTTGTGGAGAAAAGGAAGACCCCGCACAAGCAAACCGCCACCGCCTTGGCTATTGCTTCGTGTCTCTCCCACTTATTTTTACAGTGAGACACTATCCATTGTGCCATAGGGATCATGTGAATGTGGCGAGGGCTGATCATGGTCCGCACGTCCTTTGGGTTATGAATGAAGTCGCTTAAGATCAAGGACGGATCAATAGGTTCTATTGTATAGCAAACCCGATCCTCATCCCCCACCTTAGTCTTAGGAAGGGCTAGGTAGGTCTCTACCTCCTCCAATAGGATGGTTGCTTCAAAGGAGGGGAAGATGAAGGTATGAGTTTGTGGATGCCATAGTTCCACAAGGGCTGAAAGGCATGGCCAATCCAAAGACAATTTCTGGAAGTTTTTACCTAGAACCAAGAGGGGTTGGAGGTGCCATGCTTTGAGGATTGATACCACCTCTAAAGGGAGTGCCTTTACCATGGGAGCCACCCACTTCAGGTTGGAGTAACACCTTGGGCCAGGAAGAGGCTTGAAGAAGAAAAGAAGAAGGAAGGTTATGAAGAAAATTAAAGTGCAGCAAAAAAAATCTGAACTTTGGATGAGGTCATGCAAGCTTACCACCCTTTGGACATTAGAGCTTAGATGCTTGGGGATCGAGGACAGCCGTTGAAGCTCCCCATGTTCCCTCCTTGCAGCCTTAGGGCCGGTGTAGATCTTCTCTTCCATAGCCGCCATCTCGAAGCACCTCTTCATCTTGATTTCTGCTTGTTAGGGAGAATTCTTCAACCCTAGAACAGAGGTTTTTGCAAGCTGCGATTTTGGATAAGTTTCCCAAGTTGCTGGGGCTTTTTATTAACTTTGGAAGGATAAGATTGGAGTTGGGCGGCTTTATCTGAAATTTGGATAAGTCCTAGCAAGAGATTAAGTGGCTGAACCTCGGACTCTAAGCTCTCACGGCCGAATCCGTTTTGGAAACGACCCAGACTATGACGGTCTGTCGTAGGGCCGTTACTTAACTCTGGCGCGCCTACCCTGGGCCGTCACTTTTTCTGTGGGTTGGGTTTTCCTTAGAACTTGTTCTGTGGCTGTTTACGGTCTGGTCTCAGACCGTCGCATTCCAACGGACGAACCCTAATCCGTTATATCCTTCAAATCGCTCAAGTCTCTCTCTTCTGGGCTGAACTCCATGTAACGGTCAGGTTAGGACCGTCGTTTATTTATGACGCGTCTCCTTCAGGCCGTCGCATTTTCTGCGAGTAGTTCTAAAAACCATGTTCTGCCATGAATAACGGTCTGGTCTAGGGCCGTTGTTTTCTTTTAACGCTCCTACCATGGGCCGCTATTTCTTCTGCAGCCCGGCTATCAGGAAAAGATATTTCATGAATGACGGCCTAAGGTAGGCGCGTCGTTTGATTATGACGGTCCAAGACCAGACCGTCATTTCCTCTGCTACTAAATTCAGGCAGTTAGTCTATCCTTTGCCTAGACCTGGCGGTCTTTCACATCTGTACACCACACCTTCTCCACACAAGCATTCATTCACACATACACATCCATCATGCGTACTTTCAATCACTCATTCGTGCATATCCATTCATACATCTACATAAAAAAGTCAACAAAATTTCATTTTCATAAAAAGGCATGTACAAGTGATAAGAAAAGCATAAAAGTACATCATTCGGCTGGCTTATCCGTCGGGCCGCCCTCATCCTCTCCGCCTTCGGGTTTCCTGGGTGGCGGTGCTATGGAAGCACTCTCCTCCTGCTGTCCTCTCTCTGCCCTCTCATTTCTCTGTTGGCCGGCGGAACTAACTAGGAAATCCCCAACCGAGCCACTAGGGGCAGCACTCCTATGAGCCCCGCTCCGGGAAGAACTCCGCTCTGGCGCCCGGCCTAGCATCCGGACCGTCTGCTCCATAGTCTGCAGCCTGATCTTCAGTGTGAAGATCTGGCGTCGCATCTCCCGTGCCTCGGTCCGGTAGCGATCAAGATCCGCGGTCCCAAGGCGAAGGTCCTTCACCTCGGCCTGCGCCCGTGCTAAATCTGTCCGAAGTCGCTCCATCTCCACGTCGTCCGCATGACGAGGGGTCTCCGCTCTCAGTCGGGCTATCTCTGCCCGCACGAGCTCCGTCTCTGCTCGAGCTCGATCAGTCTCGGCCCGGCTCCTCTCTACCTCTGCCCTCGCCTGGGTGGCCTCCGCCACTGCCGCTGCCAGCTCTATCGCCTGTAGATTGCATTGCATTGCATATAGGTTAGTCATATAAATTTAATTAGCATAAGCATAATCATAAAGCATGTAAGTATCTTACCCGCTCCGCGAGGGTGGCCTCCGCCTCCTCGGCCCGGGCAACCGCCCGAGCAAAGTCAGCATCTCGCCCAGCCCTGTCTCCCGCAGGCTGCGAGGACGACGATGGGGCATCCGGTCCTGTTCGTTGAGCTCCCTCTGCCCGCTGCATTGTCATAGCCAAAGCATTAGCATCATGCATCATGCATAGTCATATCATAAGCATTCAGAATCTCACTAGGAGCTCCAAAGCAGTCAGGTACTCATCCCGCTGCTGGATGGTAGAGTGGAGTAGTCCCTCTAGCTCAGCTATCCGCCCCTCAGGATCGAGCTGCATGTAAAAAGCATGAGCCAGCATGTTACATCCGCATTTCATCATATAGAAAGAGTTTCTAAGTTTAGAATTGCGTACCGGTCGTCGGGTACCTCGGTATACCCGGTCGCCGTAGTGTCGAGCAAAGGCCTTCAGGTAGGCCTCGTCGCTCTCTGCCTGCTCTTTCACAGCCCTGCCTCGCTGCCTCCAGTCGAGGACGTACTTCACCTTCCGGGCACGCCAATCCACATTCCCACTAATACCTCTCGCCGACTTGCCTGGATGATCGTCGGTGCGGCATGGAAAGGTCACCTCGGGCTGGTGTAGTCCTCGGGTCCGCAAGATCAGCCTGTAGTGCAGAGGCTCGATGATGTGGAGGCAGTGCAGCCAGACGTCTCGTCCCCGATACGATAGAGACGCCTCCACCCATGGCTATCCTATGTAACCCTCACCGCGGTAAGGGGTCCACCTCACCTGCAGGCATTTAGATCCATTAGCATTCGCATAGCATGAGCACATATAGGCATATAAAACAATTAAAGCATTTAAGTTCTGGGCTCACCGATGTGTGTGGGTAGGAGTCCAGGTCCTCCTGGATCATCCGGGTCTGTCTCAAGACCGACCCCGTATCCCTCGCCACCGACCATCGCCTCACGATCGGTATCAGGCCAGGATGGAGTAATGCGCCTCTCCCAATGCCCGGGAGGTACAAATAGCTCCAGATCTGCATTTAGGAATCAAGTCAGTTACATAAATCATCAATCATAGCATACATCATGGCATAATAGAAAGCATTTAAGCGCATTTTTACCTGTAGGAAGGGCGAGAAGCCTCCCAGCATCGTCAGTCGGTCCGTGGTGCTCAACGAGTTGATCAGGAAGGCCAAGACCGCTACTCCCCAGGCGTATTTCCTCACTCTGCTTAAATCCTCTATCAGCGGCAGCAGTCTACAGCTGATGACATCCGCTCTGGTCACGAACAGGAGCTTCCCGAATAACAGTATCAAGAAGCGCCTCATCACTCGATCCCCCTCCTCTCCTGCCTCTGCCGCCACGCGAGGGTGCACCCGGTCTATCACTCTACTTAGATGCTCCTCGGGCAGTTCTCCCACGGCAATCGCTGCCCCTCTCAGCCCCAAACTCTCCTGCAGCACTGATCTCGAGAGCTGGGATGAGGACTGGCCCGGTCGGATCAGGTCCAACCCCAGTAGCTGCTGCGCTATCTCCCGATAGTCGTCGTACGTCCATCCTGTCACTGCGGCACCGTGGACTCTCAAGCCTGTAATCCTCGCCATGTCCTCTAGCGTGGGGATCATGTGGCCCCACGGGAAGATGAACCCCCTGCTAACCGGGTCCCACCTCTCGTGCAATGCGTACAGTAATGGCGTATCTATCCGGATCACCTCGATGCTGAGCATCTCGGCGAAACCCATCTCTGCAAGTCTATCTCTCTGGTAATCGGGCAGTGCCTGGTACACCCCCTGAATCTGCAGCCATGAGATCCTCGATCTCCTCTTTCCCTGCATTGCATATTAGAGCACTAATTAGTCCATTTTGCATCATATAGACATTGCATAAACATTAAATATCGAAAAGGAAAACAAAAATTTGAAAATTGAAAACCCTAAAAAGAGTTTGGAACCCTGGCAGAAGTAACGGCCCTGGGATGGGGCGTTACTTGTCTCTGACGGCCTTAGCCTGGAGCGTCAGAGAAGTGACGGTCGCTGGCGGGACCGTCACTTAGTCTGCTAGTAGGGAATTTCTCCCCTGCATCCCCATGATTTCCCACTTTGGCCAAATGGCCTACAAGTGTTCCTAGTGGGTTCATAGACCCATTTCTACCCTTATCCCCCACATGCATTCATAAATAAAAACATAAAAATCAAAAATTTAAAATTTAGGGCGGAGGGCCTACCTCATGGTCGAGGACCTTCCTCTTCTTCTTCTCTGGTTCCTTTGGCTCCTCTGCACCCAAGGAAGCTTCGGTTGGTTCTTCCACGACCGTGGGGACCTCCTCCTCTTCCCTTGGCTCCCTTCCCCTCGGTTCTTCCTCCACGGGTGGCGGGGTGGTCTCTCGTTCGAGCCGGCGGTGGAACCGCCTTATAGCCATCTTCTTTCCTCTCCCTCTCCTCTGAGGTGGTGGCTGCGGTGCCTCGTCGCCGGCCATTGGACTGTGGAGATGGAGGTCGCCGGTGGGTTTTTCTGGTTTGGTGTTTTGGGTGTTTGAACATGGAATGAGACCGAACGGCCGTTCGGTTTGTTTTTTTTTTGAAAACTCAGGAGAAGCGACGGTCTATCGTTGGACCGTCACATCGTTCTGACGCCCCCCTCTAAGGCCGTCGCTTGTGACGAACTGTTTTATTGAAGAATTTGAACAGACTTGGTGTTGACGGACTAGGCTTAATCCGTCATTTTAGTGTGACGCTCCTGAGTCAGGCCGTTATATACTTGCAAGTTTCTTGATGAATGAATGGTCAAAATTAATGTTTAAGCTTATCTCCATCATAAAAACATTTGATGAGTTCATCACAGACAATGGTTATGCCTTAACTATTATCATAACTATCTTGTTGGCTAACCTATCTTTCATGAAAGGAACTAGGAACAGAAGGCACGCTTCGCCGTCCGTCAAGCAGGTAAGTCAGGTATTGTATCTCGTTCCCCTATCCCTTAATGCATTTACTATATGTTATCTATGATATATTATCTCGAGAACCGACTGGTCATTCAGGTGTCCTGGGATCTGATGTTCCCCTTAAACAAAAATGATGATGATCTAAGTTCACATGAATAATCGTTGGATAGGCCATTAGGTTGGAAAATTTGGGGATGATGGTTCTATCTTGCACGCCGTGGTTACAGATAGTGTCTTGACTCTGGTTTCCCCAATCTAGCAATATTATTCTCGAGTATCTTGTTATTTTATCTTTCTTTGCATTTGCTTTGAAGATTTGTTTTTCTTTAGCCCAGCATGCATCATACGCATTCTTTGAGCGTTCATGAGCTTCATTTGTTCAAGAGGTCTCATTGACGGTGAACAGCTGTGTTTTTAATCCCGGATAAGGAGAATTATTCCACTCTGAATTTGAAGGTTTCCTTCGATTTGCTCGCTTGATCTGGTTGACTGAAGATTCCTGTCTGGAGTTTAGTCTCTTTCCTTTCCGTTGCCTCCGGCGGCCAGCCGTGTTTCCTTTCCTTAGTTAATTAAATCCTCCAGACTTGCATCCTTTGGTTAGCTATTTCCTTGTGATCAGTTTTGAAGTTTTTCCAAGAAATTCTTATCGCTTGTTGATGAAAAACGGGTGTCGTTTACCTTAACGCCCTCTTTTTGATCCACTCCGCTTCATTTCCGCTTCATCTCCATGTTCCATTTCACTTTCGCTTCACTTCCGCTCGTTCCCCTGCAAAGAGGACGTTAAGGAGGGGCATCTGTTGACACCCGTTTTATACCCAATAAGTCGGGTCATCTCCTTATTCATTCAATATGATGCTCCGAGTTGTTCACTCTTCATTGAATTCCTTTTAATCAGTTGAAGCCTGTTTTTTGGGTCTCAATTCCTGGATTAGACCTGGTTCCTGGTGGCACTTCGTTCAAAAGCTTGGCAATCCCTCCATTCTATTTTCTTGAAAATCAATGATAATAACGGTCTGTACTAGGCGCGTCATTTCATAATAACGCATGAAGCCCTGGCCGTTACTCTTTGAAGAGTCCCAAGACTTAGGGCCTCGTTGTCTTTTGATAATAACGGTCTACTCCCTAGCCGTTGTTTTCTTATGACGCCCTATTCCCTGGCCGTTACTTACTTGCAGAGTCCTATTGTTTAGATCTTCTTCCCGTTGATCTTATCCTTTGGATAGGGTTGAAAATGACGGTAATGACTTGGAGCGTTATTTCCAAGTGGCGGTCTATCGTGCGACCGTTACTTCCTTCAGAGAGTCCTGACAGTTCAGGCCTTTTCTCTGCTACTCCGTGGACGAGATAGGGTTTTGGATTGGCATTATCTCCTTCAATTCTAATCCTCAGGACCTCTCGTTTGTTTCTTTGGACTCTTGTTGATTTTATCCTCAAGGATTTGCTAAGGATTATCCTCCTTTCTTGGCTGATTTATCTTCAACTCGACCTGAGGGTTTGAGGGAGTCTATAAATGGAACTCTTGATTTTATGACCCGAGGGGGGGGGAAGATTTGATTCACGACGAAGTGCTACCAAATTCAAGAGCCATCTACATCCAGGAGGATCTGCTTCCCACGTCCATCTTCCAAGTCAAGGGAGTAATTTTGGGTTTTAGCTTGTCAAGATCATCATCATTGCATGCTCAAGTTTCCCTTGGTTTTATCAATCAAAAGCATTGTCCCTCCTCTTCCTCCACGTTTTTCACTGTTGCTAAGCATACACATATCCTCCTAAACTTAAAAAAACGCCCAGAGGGGTTAAAAACCAACAACTCCCCGGTAATCCCCTCTCCTTTTGATGTTCTCAAGCTTTTTAGGGATTGATGCTATACTTATGTTGAGGGCTAATTGAGGTTGTGTTGTTTTGCTTTCTACATCCTTGGCAGGTTTTACAGGATCGCTAGCACGAGGCCCAAGCCTTCTAGCCGGCTGGAAGGGTTGGAGTTCAAAGAGTTCACATCTTTTCACTGCAGGTTATCTGACGGTCAGGTGCAGGAGCGTTATTTCTTTCTGGCGGTCTATCGCACGACCGTTACTTCCAAGCGACGCACAGGGTTTGGACCGTTATTTGCAAGTTGATCTGTAGGCTTTCCTTGGTTTTCTCTCCCGTGGGCGGGTGTTTCATCCACCTACTTCCAAGGTATATTCGAGTCTTTGATTCGTGTTTACTTTGGTGGCGATCACGACTTTCCTTAGTGTTGGGCACTAGCAGTCTTTTTCATCAAATCTCTTTATTCCCCTTGATTGTTCCACCCCTAGCGGTGTGTTTTTATTTATCTTTGCTCCACGCCCCGGCGTGTGTTTTTGTTTTTCCCTTAGCGTAATTTGATTGAGATAGCATGCCCATGCTAGAGTTAGATTTGATTGCCTAGGTTCATGTTCACATGTGCATAGGTTGAGCTGATCTTTGGTAGTTTATTTATCATCTCGCCATATCATTTTTCAAAACCCTCACAATCAACAAAAAAAGAAAGAAGATAAGAAGAGATAGGTAAACAAACGATCAACACCCGGCACCTTGAAGACCTCGCCATCCAGCCTTGAAGAAAAGATAGACGAAGCTTGTGCTATTGCCGATCCTCCACCACCACCGCAAGGGCTAGCCGGTGACTTGGAAGACTTTGCTAACTGCTTTGCAAAGATGTTTTATGAAGAAGAGGGTGACCCAAAGAAGAAGGAGACGCAGCTGGTAAGGCGCCCCCCGATGCCATTGGCCCGCCAGGGGCCCCGGAAGACGGGGAGCTCCATCACTACCTATTCTATGTCCCCATCCCGTCTCGCTTCCTGGTTTCAACAGCGGGATTCTGTTCCCCGTTCCCCTCCACTCCTGGTCGACCCGTACTTTGTGGAGAGACCTGAAATTTTATTCGTTCCATGTGCTTGTGGGCGCTGCCCGCCCATTGATCTATCAACCCTATTCACTCCTCCTCCTCGAGGAGCTCAGCTCCATGAAATGTGGTTTAAGTCTTCTGACCCTTTCTTTGACTGCATCTTCCCGGAATTGTTCCCCATGCAACTTCCTCCTCCTCCGCCTTCTTCCTCCTGTTGTGTGATCACTTCCGGCCTCCAAAAAAAAATGCCAATCTCAAAACGGAGGTCTCCATGGAAGATTACGCTATGTTCTGCCCAGATCCCCAGGGGCACGAGACCCCTGTTTCTTTTCCGGTAGATTTCTTCTCCCCTAGATTAGATGTACAGAGTCCTCTAGGATGGTCGAGTCAGTCAGGGTAGAGTCTAGTTCGAGTTTTGTCAGCCCATCCACGTCTGCGGCACCCGCCGTAACGCGCCCTCCTAAAACCATCCCCAATAGGTTTCTACAAGATTTGGCTGGGAGATGTCATGCTCTGTTAAAGTGTCCGGAATTTGTGGAGACCGCAATTGTCCTGGAAGATGATGAGGGAATTGATGAGGTATGGAGCAAGGATGGACTAGGAGTATATGAAATTGTGAATGAGAAAGACCCAGCTGATGATGAGGAAGATGAAATAGATGACACTGCTGACCTATATGCCCAAGGCTTGAAGAAGTTCGACGAGCCTTCTGTAGCAGTGGATGAATCCACTAAGGAAATCAACCTCGGAACAGAAGAGGACCCCAGGCCCATACTTATTTCGCCAATCTCCCTCCTCCAGTCGAAGAGGAGCTTGTCAAAGTCTTGAGGGAGTACAGCGATTCTTTCGCCTGGTCCTACGAAGACATGCCGGGTCTTGACCCCGCCTTGGTTGAACACAGGCTGATTCTCAAACCAGGGGCAACGCCCGTTAAACAGAAGGCAAGGAGATTTCACCCGCAAATGGCCTTAAGGATTAAGGAAGAAGTCGATAAATTACATAAGGCCCGGTTCATTAGAGTGGTGTTGTATCCACAATGGGTGGCGAATATAGTCCCGGTGATGAAGAAGGATGGTAAAATTCGAATCTGCATTGACTTCAGGGACTTAAACAAGGCATGTCCGAAAGATGATTTTCCACTTCCTCACATCGACGTCTTGGTCGATAATACAGCTGGATGCGAAGCCCTCTCCTTCATGGACGGCTACTCGGGGTATAACCAAATCCTTTTGGCTCCGGAGGATCAAGAAAAGACCTCGTTCACCACACCATGGGGCACATACTGCTACGTCGTCATGCCATTTGGGTTGAAAAATGCAGGTGTCACCTACCAAAGAGCGATGATGGCCATCTTTCACGATATGATGCACGTTTATTTAGAAGCTTATGTGGATGATATTTTGGTCAAATCGAGGTCACAAGAAGAGCACCCCGCCATTCTAGCCAAGGTACTGCAAAGGGCTAGGGAATACAAGTTAAAGATGAATCCAAAGAAATGTGTGTTCGGAGTTGCATCAGGGAAATTGCTTGGGTTTATAGTTAGTAAACGGGGGATTCAGATCGATCCAAACAAGGCAAAGGCCGTCATGGAAATGCCACCGTCGAAGAACGTCACTGAGCTTCGAGGTTTGATCGGGCGTTTGCAATTTATCAGGAGATTCATATCTCAGCATTCGCAAAGATGCCGCCCGTTTTATGACCTGTTAAAGGCCGGCGCGAAATTCGAATGGAATGAACAATGTCAAAAGGCATATGAGGAACTCAAGGTGTACCTCTCTAATCCCCCGGTTTTACAACCACCCGTCCCCGGGAAACCCCTGATCCTGTACATTTCTATAATTGAGGACTCCCTTGGAGCGGTTTTGGCACAGGTTGACGACGAAGGAAGAGAAAGGGCGGCGTACTATCTCTCAAGGTTATTTAATCCTGCTGAATCCAAGTACACTGCCATGGAGAAAACATGTGCAGCACTAGTATGGGTAGCGCAGAAGCTTAAACACTACTTTCTCACCCACGAGGTCAGGCTCATCTCTAGAATGGACCCCATTCGTTATCTGTTGGAAAAGCCGGTCATTTCTAATCGGCTAGCTCGCTGGCAAAGTTTTCTCTCCCAGTTCGACATCACCTTCATCGTGCAGAAAGCAATCAAGGGATATGCTATTGCCGAGCACCTAGCTCATTCTCCTATCCCTCGCACTGATTCCATCCAGGATGAATTCCCCGATGAACACCTGGCGGTGATCACTCATCTTCCTTTCTGGTCCCTCCACTTTGATGGTGCCCTTAATTCCCAGGGCAGCGGAGTCGGGGCCGTTCTCCTTACTCCAGAAGGGGTGACCATCCCCGTGGCGTATCAACTCTCATTTCCCGCCACCAACAATATAGCCGAGTATGAGGCTCTCCTTGCTGGTCTGAAGCACGCCTACATCTTGGGTGCGCGATACCTAAACATCATAGGAGACTCCCAGCTGGTGCTGCGTCAAGTTTTATCAACCTACCGCACCCGTGATCCTAAGCTCAAACCCTACCAGGATCTGGTCACGCTCTTGGCCAGGCAATTCAGGAAACTCGTCTATATTCACACTCCCCGCTCTCAGAATATCTTGGCCGACGCCCTGGCGTCTCTCGCCTCTTCTCTATCACTCCCCCTAAGTCGCGCCACCGAGACCATTGTGGTCCAAAGGCTAGACGTTCCTTCCCCGCAGGATCCCTGGTTCGACAATCTTAGGATATCCGTAGAGAAGAAAATAGAAAGGGAGGAAATAAAAGAGGTTTCATTAACTGAGCTCGAGGAGATCATTGAAGAGGAGGAATTGCCGTGGTTTTATGAGATCGAGCAGTACTGCAAGGATGGTACATTTTCGGAAATAGCCAACGCTGAGCAACGAAAAGCCATTAGAAGAGTCGCCGTCAGGTACACGATCATCGCCGGTGAATTGTATAGGCGGGCCCTGAATGGAGTTCTAATGAGGTGCCTAGATGACGAAGAAGCTTGGAAGGTTGTGGAAGCAGCCCACTCCAGCGAGTGTGGAGGGCATGTGAACGGACAGGCCTTGGCAAAGAAGATTCTTAGGCAGGGCTATTACTGGCCAACCCTAGAAGAAGATTGCTCTACCTATGTCCGTAGGTGCCTTCAGTGCCAAATCCATGCCGACAAAATCCACGCTCCGGCCTCTTCTCTCCATCCTGTTACGGCCCCCTGGCCGTTTTCTATGTGGGCCTTCGACATCATCGGGCCCCTCGGTGATCCGAACTCTGCGATTAAACAGAAATCCTTCATTCTGATGGCTACAGAATACTTTACCAAGTGGGCCGAAGCTGAAGCTTATGCAGAAATCAAAGCCACCACAGTATGCCGCTTCATCATGAAGAACATTATCTCGCGGTTCGGAGTGCCAAGCAGCATCGTCACCGACAACGGGCCTCAATTCATCTCACAAGAACTCCAGGACCTCTGTAAGAAATTCAATATAGTTTTGCATCATTCATCACCATACTACCCCCAAGGTAATGGCCAGGCTGAAGCCACGAATAAGACCCTTCTCAAAATTATCAAGAAAACATGCGAATCACATAAATTTGCTGATTGGGGCGACAAATTGATAGAAGCTCTATGGGCCTACCGCACCTCCGTCCGCACTCCCACAGGGCAGACTCCCTTTGCCCTCACTTACGGAATGGAAGCAGTGCTCCCGTATGAAATTCTAATCCCTTCCCTAAGGGTGCGGCTGGATAAGGAACTTAATCTCGACGAACATCGAGAGGCGTTGCTAGTCCAACTGGAACTCTTAGACGAGAAGAGGTTGAATGCGGCCAATCATGTTTCAGTATATCAAAAGCGGGTCTCGCGATATTTTCAAAAGAAGGTCATCGAAAGAAAGTTTCAAGTGGGTAATATGGTTCTGAAACGTAAATTCATCAGGTCTGCAGGTCCCAGGTCTAAATTGTAACCCAACTGGGAAGGGCCCTTCGTAATCAAAGAAGCTTATCCTGGCAATGCGTATCGTCTAATTAACTCAGAGGGGGAGGAATTGCCGAACCCGTGGAATGGGCTGTATTTAAAGCGTTTTCATCCATAAAAATAAAACCAGTGAACGGCTCGATGGCAGGGCATACCCCACCAAATTACGAAAGGAGGACCCAGGTTCAGCATCTCACACACTACACGACCCCGTGGTGCGGTATTCTCTCATGCTACCCGACACCGTTTCTCCTTTGGCCATGCTCGGGGATGGTGGAAATCCTTGTATTTCTTCTCTCTCGGTTGAAGATAAGGGGCAAGTGGTGAATAAGGGGGCGAGGACTGACCCAGGCTCCCCGTTAAGAAGGGTCTCAAATAGGGGCAATCCGTCAAGACCTCACTCCGCAAAAGAAGAAAAAAAGAAAGAAGAGAAAGAAAAGGAAAGCAAACAAAAAAGAAGAAGAAAAAGAAAGAACAGGGGCAAAAGCCAAAAGCACAAAGCTCGAAGCTCCCTGAATCCCCGAAAAATGCGGCTAGGCATGGCAAGAGTGGCAGTACAGTTTCCCCGCGGGACGTTATGAGCCCGGTCGCATGCGTGCCTAGAGCGGGTGAAGGTTCGATGACGGATACAAAGCCCCGGCGCAACAGACCAGATTCCTTGAGAAAAGGGGGGTCCCGGGAAAGAACTCAAGCCCTAAAAACCTCTACACCTATCATCGGCTTCCCTACTCAATCTTTTTTACTTTCCCAAGGAATGAATCCCACCCCGGATATGGCCTCAGCAGAAGCACCGTCGAGCAAAGTCGACGCCGATCACGGGCGGTCCCCTTTCCTGCACGCGCTGAACCTTGGAATTCCGTAGCAAGACGAGAAGGTCCCTGCTATTGAGACCCGAGCTGGTTTCAAAACCCAAAAAAAATCAAATATTTCAAAACCCAAAAAAAAAAATCAAATATTTCAAAACCCAAACAAAATCAAATATTTCAAAACCCAAACAAAATCAAATATTTCAAAATCCAAAAAAAATCAAATATTTCAAAATCCAACAAAAAATTGCGTTTGCATGTTTTCTTCTTGCATTCATCTGCATTTTCTCGCACTTTGATATTTGCCTATTTAATAAGGCTCACCCCCCTTGACCAAAAGTCAAGAAAGGGTCGTCTCCTAACTTGCTGTAGGCAAGGGGCTGAGCCTAAAATAGATTTAATCTGTTTCATGTTTGCATGTGTGCAGGGGCAAGTCGGAAGGACAGTTGACTCGGGACTACAGGAATATTCAATCCTCGCATTAGCCTATACAATCACATCACATCATAATCATATTGCAAAGCTCAAACTCAAATCTCATCAATTCTTATCATATATCAAGTTGTCCGAATATAAAATCCTATCCCATATCATCATAAGAACAAAAGAAAATCACTCAGTCCGCCGTTGGGCATCCCCGCGAGGACGTATCTCTCTCAACTCCCTAAGATAAGCCTGTCTAGTCTCTGGAACCTCCTCAACCTCTGCTGGTAGGGTACGCACCCTGCTCACCTCCCACATGATCAACGCACTCCTGACCGCCTGCTCGTCCTCCTCTGTCCCGATCCTCCGTGCCTGTAGCATGGGAAGCTAGGGTAGCATAGGTAGCACCGTCCGAGGGAGCCCGATCTGCAGGTAGCATCTGTGTGGGCTGTACATCGCTAAAGTGGTGTCGCTCACGAGCCTCAAGTCCAAGCCAGCTCTCCTCGGTAGCCTGATGATGGTATCATGGAGGAAGTCCGGGCGCATCACGAACCTATCCAGGGGCAGCCTGCGGATGTACGGGCGCCACTCGTCCCTGGTCTTCAGCTCAGCCGTCCTGCACTCAACCTGTGGAGAAAACCTGAAGGCGCCCCCTATGAAGCAAAGGGGATGGCTCCCAAAGATCCTGCTAACTGAAGTAATATCCTCCCTCAGGGTAAACTTCATCCTAACTCCCATCCAACACTCCAATAGGATCATCGAACCAAAGAGAGGACCTCCTAAGGCTGCCGAAGTGAGACCCTCATACAGATAAGCTAAGATAGCCTGAGAGATGGAAAGTCCCTGCCAAAGGCCGCTGATGGTGCTGAGTAAAGGAATCTCTAGGACATGGTCGGCTGAAGGGAAAAGGATGGCCCCGCATAGGCAGATGGACGCAGCTTTGGCTATGGCTTCAACCCAGCCGCACTTATTCCGGCAATGCTCTACTACCCACTGGCTCAGAGGAAGGAGGTGGATGTGGCGAGGACCTACGAAGGTGCGAACATCCCCGCTGTCAGGTAGGAACCCTCCTAGGATGAGTTTTGGGTCTATAGGGGCAACGGTATGGCATATCAAGTCTTCCTCCCCCACCTTGGACCTAGGGAGCCCGAAGTATGTCTCTACCTCCTCTAACAGGATGGTGGCCTCAAAAGATGGAAGAAGAAAGTGTGAGTCTGAGGGTGCCAGATCTCCATCAGAGCAGAAATACTATGCCAATCTAAGGAAAGTTTAGGGTAATTCTGACCTAGAACTAAGAGGGAGTGCAAGTGCCAGGATTTGAGAAGGTGAGTCACCCCGAGGGGCAATGCACGGACCATGGGAGCCACCCACTTTAAATTAGAAAAGCGCCTCGGGCCGGGAAGAAGCTGAAAAGAAGAAGGAAGCAAGGGGTGTAAAGAGATATAAGAGGAAATCAAGAGATGAAAATTTGAACATATTCTAAGCAAACTTACCTCTCTCATAGGGGTGGCGCTGAGATGTCGAGGAATCAAGCTTAGTCGTTGAATCGCTTCCCGCTCCTTTCTAGCCGGTCGCGGTCCTTCAAACGACGCTCCCCCCGCGGAACTTCCATCAAAAGCCCTCTTCATGATGAGGTGACGAGAATCAAAGGTTTTAGGCTTTAGGAGAAGGAAGATGGGTGAGTTGAGGGTTCAGGCCTACCTGCTACTTATAGGGTTCATTAGAGAGCCCAAGCCTCTTAGGATTAGGCCCAGATAAGTCTAGGACGAGTTTGGATAGCGTTGTGATAAGTTCAAAGCACCTTGCCCTCGGGCTGGGGACTCTCCAGGGAGTCCCCTCTCAAGCAAATCGGACGTGGGATTGGACGGTCTTACGATAGACCGTCCATCCATTATACGGCCCATCATCAACCGTTCTTCTCTCCAAAGGAAGCTTGGGCCCAGTGACTTGTACGGCCCGAACTCCGCCGTTCCACCACTCATACGGTTTATATAGAACCGTTCCAACGAATTCACGCGGTCCTTAGAGAACCGCTCTTACATACGAACGGCTAGCGGAGAACCGTCCATATGCTCTGCTCCCCAATTAACCTGCTGCACTCATGCCTCCGTCATTTAGCGCACTCATCTCACTCAAGTCGGCGTGTGCGCTCTCATCTCACTCGAGTCGGCGTGTGCGCTCTCATCTCACTCGAGTCGGCGTGTGCGCTCTCCTCTCACTCAAGTCGGCGTGTGCGCTCTCCTCTCACTCGAGTCGGCGTGTGCGCTCTCATCTCACTCAAGTCGACGTGTGCGCTCTCACCTCACTCAAGTCAGCGTGTGCGCACTCATCTCACTCAAGTCGGCGTATGCGTCGCTCATCTCTCTCAGGCTAAGCGAGCTCCTCAAACTCACTCACCCATTCATGCATACATTCATCCACAGAACAAATGAAAAACAAGGATAGGCATCACTAATCATAATATATCATATACAAAGGACGGGCCTGGTACAACAAGTCAAGCAGCCCCCTCTCCCTGGCTCCCGTCACTGTCCCCCTCACCCTCATGCCTCTTTGGAGGAGGCATCGCTGAGGTCGCCTCATCACGCCGTCGCCGGCGCCGCTCCTCCTCCTCGTTCCTCCGATGGCCGGAGGAACTAGTAAAGTAACTCCTCACAGAGCCGTGAGTGCCGTGGCTGCCACTCGGAGTCCCGCTGCGCGATCGCCGGCTCATCTCTCTAAAAACCCGCAACTCTCCGTTCAGCCCGGACATCTCAATCAGAGCACGATCCCGCTCCGCTCGAACTCGCACCAACTCCGCCGCATCCGCCCGGAGCCGCTCTAGCTCATGCCGAAGGAGTGCCATCTCCACTGTGCCCGCTGGCTGGCCCAGCGCAACCTCCTCCCGCACACGGACTGCCTCCTCCCTAGCCGCTGCTCGGCTCTGCTCCAACTCCGCCCGCAGGCGGGACAGCTCGGATGTCTGCATTCACACGCCATTGTCAGTTGGTCACATTTTCATACAGTTCATAAGCATAAATAAACAGGAGGAAGTGTAGAAATTCGTGTACCCTCTCCACAAGTGCCACCTCGGCCGCTTTGGCCCGCTCTACCATCCGAGTAAAGTCCGCCTCTCGATCGGCTCGAGCTGCTGGGGTCTGAACGGAGGAAGTAGAAGGAGCGTCTGGTCCCGCCCTCTGAGCACCCTCGGCGCGCTGCATCCAAATACTCCAGGTCAGTCATAAGCATAATCATAATCATATAGAACTGCATAATTTGAAAAAGTCTAAGGTTTAGGAAACTCACCAGTAGGGCCAGGGCCTGCCGGGCCTCGTCTCTCTCCCGGATGGTGGAGTGCAGGAGTCCCTGCAGCTCTGCCACTCGTCCTGCAGGGTCAACCTACATTTTAGAAGTCCATGTGTTAGTGCATCATCATATAAGAATCATAAGCATGATAGACAAAGTTTAAGTTTAGAAGTCGTACCGGTCGGTGGGCGCCTCGGAACACCTGGTCCCGGTAGTGCCGTGCGTACGCGGTGTAGTACGCGCTGTCGCTCTCTGCCCGGGCGGTCACCGCTCGCCCTCGTGCAGCCCAGTCAGCAATCTGCTCGGCGTTCCTCGCTGTCCAATCGTACTCCTCGCGGAGTCCCCGGGTGGTCCTCGTCGCTCGTTCCCCCGCCTTCTCGGGCGCAGGGAACTCTACAGCCGGCTGGTGGACCCCAACGGTCCTCATCACCAACCTAAAGTGTAGTGGCTCCACCACATTCATGCAGTGAAGCCACACGTCCCGGCCAGAGAAGGCCAAGGCCTCGGTCACCCACGGCTGACCCTCCGGGCTCTCCTCCGTGTAAGGGGTCCACCGTACCTACAAAGAATAGGAAACTGCATCAGTATCATCAGAATAGCATGTATTTAAAGAGTCTGAGTCTAGAAGCGTACCGAGGTGTACGGTAGAGAGTCCAGGTCGTCCTGTAGCTCCCGAACCTGCCTCCTCAGGGCCATCATTTCCCGAGGTGCTGTCCACCTCCGCGCTATCGGCAGGAGCCCGGGGCGGGTCTCCTCGCCTCTCCCCAACCCGCGTAGGCGCACGTAGGCCCACACCTGTATCACAAGGTCGTGTCAGCATTCGGTCAGCATATAGAGTTGCATAATTAAGACTAGGGAAGAGAGTCGCACCTGGAGTAAGGGGGAGAAGCCCCCAAGCATCGTCCGACGCGCCGTCGAACTAAGGGTGTCAAAGAGGAAGGCGAGGACCGCCGCTCCCCAAGCATAGTCACCTACATGCTCGAGCTCCTGGAGGAAGGGGAGGAAGCGACAGCTCATCACGTCCGCCCGAGTGGAGAAGAGAAGCCGCCCGAACATCAGCATCAGAAACCGTCGTAGTACTCTGTCTGCCTCTGGTCCCGGTGCCGCTGCGACCCTCGGCCTCGCCAATCCGACAAGCCGCTCCAAGTGCTCCTCTGGTCGCTCGCCCACTGCAACACCAGCTCGTCGAAGGCCCAGGCTGTCCTGGAGAGCAGCCCGGGGAAGGAGGGTCGACTGCCTCTCGGGGCGCCGCAGCTGTAGGCCGAGCAGCTCCCGAGCCATTCCCCGGTAGTCAGGAAAAGTAGTCCCGCTGACCGGCGACCCGTGCACGCGTAGGCCAGTGAGCCTGGCCACGTCCTCCAACGTGGGAACCATGTGCCCCCACGGGAACAAGAACGTCCGACTCACTGGGTCCCAGCGGTCGTGCAGAGCATAGAGCAGAGCTGCGTCAAAGCGACACACCTCAATGCTCAGGAAGGGGGCGAACCCCATGGCAGTCAATCGCTCCCTCTGGAAGTCCGGCAGTGCGAGGTACACTGCCCGAACCTGTAGCCAGGAGGTGCGGGTCCTACGTTTCCCCTGCATTCATCCATTTTATTTTGCATTAGTCAGTTAGTTTCACATGTTGTTTCACATAAATAAAATGCTCAAAGCCCAATTATTGATTCGAAGAACGGTTACTCCAAAACCGCTCCATAGATGAGCGGCTTCACTCAAACCGTTTTGTTGCTCAGGACCCCCCAGTTTGAACGGGCTATCCCTAGCCGCTTTTATCATGGACGGATCACCCTGAACCGTCCGGTTGCCCGTCTTCCTAAGGAATAACGGCCCACCTCTGGCCGTATTATTTTTATGACGGTCCTCTAAGGACCGTATTGTTTTGCTTGGTTGCATGTTTGAACGGACCTACACGGCCCGTCTGTATTCTGAACGGTGATACCCTCACCGTATTGTGTTTTTAAGGAACCGTTGGCTATGTGAGTGTAAACGGCGCTCCCAGCACCGTGTTTGTTTGGGGCGGTCCTTTGGGGACCGCATTGTTTTGGCAGTACGGTTTCTGTTAAACCGTTTTACCATCGTCGTCCCCGACGACGGTGGAGGCCTCCCAGCCGGCTGGGAGACCTCCATGGTCCCTAAAAACAACCCCCTAGGCCCCTCTAAGCCCCTAAAACTAACATGCATGGAACTAAAACGATAGAAATGGAAGAAAAGGTGGGGGAAACCTACCTCGGGATCCCGTGGTTTCTTGGCCGCCCCCGCGGGCGGTGGTCCTCCGGCCACCTCCTCCTCGCCGGCAGGGGCCTCTTCGTCGGCGACGACGATGGCGAGCTCCTCCATAGTCACCCCGGGTGTGCCCTCCTCCTCCGGCGGCGGTGGCGGTTGCTCCGGCGGCGGCGAGCCCTCACCGGCGGTCCGTGGCCTGGCGGACTGGTGCTTCGTCCGGGTCATCAAATGGGCTGGGGGTGCAGTGAGGTTGAGAGAGGGAGAGGGGGGGAGTTGAGAAGAGAGAGTGAGAGAGGGAGAGTGTGGGCGTTGTTTGCCCCTTCGTCCCTTCCACCGTCGGTTACGGTGGAGGGAGACGAAGGGGTTCTTTTTTTCGAAGCTCCAGAGAAGAACGGTCTATCGTTAGACCGTTCACTATGTGAACGGTTCGTTCCTAACCGTATGTATCTCTTGACCGTTAATTCTATGTCGGTTGGAATTCTGGGTACGAGCGGTTCCCACGGAGCCGTTCAAATTAAAACGGTGTCTACACAACCGTTCATCACGGGCAACCGGCTCTGAGAAAATTGCTTGGATATCAGGTACATACGGTTAACATGGAGCCGTTTAGAATATAGAACGGTTAATATTCGGCCGTATATCTCGTTGATGTGTTTAAATCATGAATATTGAATATTTTCTTTGAAAATACATCTCTTAATCATCTTATGCAGCATCACTTCAACCATGTCTCGCCATTTCGCCTGCACAGGTAAGTCAGGTATGGTCTTCTATCCCTGAATCCCTTATTGCATTATTATATGGTATTATATATACTATTTCGAGAGCCGGCAGGTTTCTTATGTGTCCCAGGATCTGATGTTCCCCTTCAACAAAAACAATGATGATCCAGGCTCATGTACCTAACCTTCGGATAGGCCGTTAAGCTGGGATGTCACGAGGAGGACGGTTCTATCCGCGCGCTGTGGTAGCGGACGGTATCTTGACTCTGATGTTCCCAGCTTAGCAATATTACTCTCGAATATCTTATATTTTAATCTTTCTTGGCATTTGTTTTAATGATTTCTTTTTGTTTTAGCCCAGCATGCATCATACGCATTCTTTTGAGCTTTCATGCCCCATGGTTTGCTTAAGAAATGTCCCGTCGGTAACGGTCAGCTATGTGTTTAAGAGGCTCGAGTAAGATGAACTAATTCCACTCTGAGTTTGAAGGTTCTCTTTGGTCGGTTCGTTGAGATCGGTTGACTAGAAGATCCCCGTCTGGAGCTTTAGCATCTTTTTTCTTTTTTGTGGCCCCCTCATTGGACCGCGGGATTGTGTCCCCCATGAGGTTGGTCTTGTCGGTTGATTTCCTTTAGTTTAGTCCCTCCAGATTGGCGTCGCCTTTTGGTCAATTACTCCTGACGCTCGGTTCAAGGTTTTCTGAAAGATTCTCATCGCTTATTGGTAGGAACGGGTGTCGTTTTACCTTAACGCCCGCTTTTCCGGTCCACTCCGCTACATTTCCGCTTCGTCTCCATGTTCCGTGTCACCTCCGCTTCACCTCCGCTCGCTCCCCTGCAAAGAGGACGTTAAGGAGGGGCATCTGTTGACACCCGTTTTATACCGATAAGTTGAGCCGTTTCTCTTACCTCCATTTGATTGATGCCTTAAGTTGTCCATTATCTGCTGGGCCATTTTTTGTGGCACATCCTGGGCCCATTTTATGGGTAGCCTCCCTCCTTGGTAAAGGTCGTATCCATTCAGGGCTTATCGGACCTTGGCTTTGATTAATTGAACTGTTTTATAAACATCAGGTACCCAAGATCATGAACGGTCCCACATCAGCCGTTCACGACTGGGGCGGTTGATACCAGACCGTTCATACATTTCGGCTAATTTCTGAGGATTTTCTGAATATTCACCGACAGGATTTTGTGCGGTGTGATCAGGACCGTTCAAGTTCATGGACGGGCCTATTCCAACCGCCTATATCTCAGAGTCCTACGCGCGCCCGTTTTCTCAGATAATTATCCAAATATTTTGAATTATCACCGACAGGATAAAACGGTCGCGTTTGTGCCGCGCTACACTAAAACGGTCTCTATCCAACCGTTCATATAGTCAGGGTCCCACGGCGGACGTTTCGGCCAGTTCGAGAGATAATTGGGATTATTTGCTGATTATTTGAATTTCCACCGACGGGTATGGACGGTTAGTTTGTAACCGCCCACTTGGTTGAGCGGTCTATCGTAAGACCGTTCATCCCGTCGGTTGCTCAATTTTAACAGATTTTAATCCTTTTGTTCATGGTTTTATCCCCAACTTCTTTTATCAATATCTCCGTGGGTAATCAACCATTTTAAGTGCCGTTTCGACTGGATGAGAGATGATTGTATTATCTACGATTTATCTTCAATAATTTCGTCCCGAAAATGGCTCTAAACCCTAATTTCGAGGTTGGCTTTCTAGGCTCTATAAATAGACCCTATTGGCCGGACGTAGAAAGGGGGGAGATTTTGATCGACGGCGAAGCCCTGCCGCATTCTTGAGCGACCCAGCACCAAGGAGGGAGGCTCTCTACGTCCGCATGAGCCTCCGGTCAAGGGAGTAGCCCAGTCTTCGCAGTTTTTCGTTTCATAGTTTTGCCGTGTTCTTTCATTGCATGCTTTGTTTCTCACCCGCGTACCCCCCTCCTTCTCATAACATGCACACAATCATCCCATTTTTTGTCACCCTAGGGGTTTAAAACCCCCCAGGTATTCCCCTTTTCATTTGTTCATGCTTAATTCTTCTCGTTTGAATATGTACCGCATCATTAAGGTCTAATTTGGGTGTCTTTTTTGTGTCTCTACGTTGTTTCGCAGGTCAGCATCTAATCAGCACGAGGCCCATCCCCTCTGGCCGGCCGGAGAGGGTGGAGGTCGAGCCCTTCTCAACTTGCTGAGTGAAGGTATTGAGCGGTCATCCTCCAGCCGTTCAACTTTCCGCGCGGTGCATAAACAGCCGTCCTTCACTGGAGTGCGGTCCCTCAAGCGCCGTCCATCTCACTACAGCAGTTCCTCCCGCGTCCCTCGCAGCGTCCCAGGGCGGTCTATCGTAAGACCGCTCATCCCAGAGCGGTCCTAACAGAGCCATTCATCCCCAGCGCTGCACCAAGGCGAGTGTCGCCCCATTTTCCAAGGTACGGCGTGCCTGTCGCGTACGGCATCTTGGTGGCGATCACGGTACTTTGCTTCATTCTCTGTTTTCTCTTCTGTCTCTCATTTGTTCATGCACTTGGCGTACTTTTGACCCCTTTAGTGAAGAGAGAGAGAGAGGAGAGAAATATATATCTACACCAGCCTAGTCTTATTTCTTACTATGTTACCATGCTCATCAGTTTTATTCCGAAAGACCCATTTAGTGCCAATGATATTGCCATGAGAGGGTTTAGGAACTAAGTGCCAGACCTTGTTTCTATCAAATTGACTTAGTTCTTCATGCATGGCATTAATCCAGTGTTCATCCTGAAGGGCACTCTCTATGTTCTTTGGTTAAATCTGAGATACTAAAGCAAATGAATTCAATTCATTTTCAATTCTTAAGTGTGCTCTAGTTCTCGTAGGTTCATTCAGATTACCAATAATATTTTCTGGAGGAGGGTCTCTAAGAAATTTAATATTGGTAACCGGAATACCTGGATTTTTACTTACCTCCCCCTAAGTGTAAGATTTTTCTGCTTCAGCCTCTTCTGCAAAATCCCCATTCGGTGCCTCTTTGGTCTGCAGAATTTCTCCATCTACTTTGTCCCTACATAAACAGATGTCAATTTTATTTTCTGACTCATCAAACACTATATGAGGAGATTCTTCAACAATTTTAGAATTGAGACTATATATTGATAGCCACTAAACTTGTCATTGAAAAACCGTGCCACAATTTCAAATGTAACCGAACTCACTCACTTCAAAATATTAAAATTCAAGTAAAGTGGTGAATACGGGCTGATCCCACGGAGAAGAAATATTTTCAAAATAGCATGGAGGAGATTTCTTATATTTGAAAATTTTGATCTTTTGAGTGAGATTAAACTAATGAAGAAGAAAATTGCATGAAAGAATTTGAGAGGGTTAAGAATAGAAATTGGAAAGAGGGGGAGAAAAGACACAATTGATCAAAATCTGCACTTTATTGCTATGAGAGGTGACAAGTACAAATCTCTGAAAATAAAAATAACAACTTGACTGAAAATAAAAGAGTGAAAGAAGAAATTGTAGTCAAAATATTGGATGAAGAATGCCATTGTCTCCTTGCCGTGCCGAGCCTTAGAATTTCACCCCGCCGTGGATGTAGACGCCGTCGAGAGGACCAAAGGAAGACGATCTGCCAAGGGGATATATGAAGAAATATGGGAGATGTAGATAGAGAGATGGAAGAAGAATAATAATAATAAAAATAAGGTGTGTGTGCGTAGGTGTGAGTTGTGAAGAGAAAGAGGGGAAGAAGAGAGGTTTACGGTTGAGAGAAATAAAAATGCAGGGAAAATAAAATAGAAAATAGAGGGTGATTGGGAAGAAAATAACTTAAAAATTAAAGAGATTTAGAAAAAGTGGAAGAAGAGAAAGTTGTAAAGGATGAAAAGATAAATAAGATTAATGAAGAACATAGAAGCAGAAGACGAGAGGAAGAGGGTGAAAAAAGTGGAAGAACAAGAGGTGGTGCGCGGATGAAAAGTGGAAAACCTAAAAAATTGAACTTTGAAAAACAATTAATAACTTGAAAACGGTGAAGAATTGGAAGAGGAGGTACAAGAAGAATTTGAAGAACACCTAACAATGAACAACGTTTGTGAAGAACGCAGAGAGAGATGAGGATCAGAAGGGGGAGAAAAATGAGAAAGAGTAGGGTTTGTAAAAACCAGATGAACAATAAAATCGAAAGAACAGGGTTTTGAAAAAGGAAGAATAACTTAAAAACGAGGAAGAATCAGGCAAAGATGAAGAAGAAGAAATTATAGAAGACTTAAAAATGCAAAACTGTAAAGAAGAAAGCAATATAAAACGATGAGTAGAAGAGCATAAAAAATAGGCTAGAGGACTAGGCTAAAAAGGGCTAATGCGCGAACTCCCTCCCAATGGTGGCTCTTGACATCCATTTATACTCCTACGTTCGTGGGTCTTTGAATCCAATCAAAATCCATCTTCCCAACATCAAGGCTTGTTCAAACTAGGTCTCTTGGTATATGTAGAGTCCTCATTTCCTCAAATAAGAGAAGATGAACTCAAATATTGAAGGATAACTTCGATCGGCTTCATTCAGCTCAGTTTCTGGTTCAAACTAAAATGGCGACTGGTCAGTGGGCATTTATTCCTGAATGGGCGACGCTCTACGCGAGCGCAAATTCCTTTTTTTCCTTATTTTAATATTTTTAGCATTTTTATCTTTTCCGCACATCAAGAATTAGCGCCCGTGCAAATAATTGCTTATTCTTCAATGGGCGACACTTCACGCTGTCGCTCAATCTTTTCCATTTCTTTTTATTTTCTGATGAAAATGAATAGGCGCCCGCTAAGCTGTCGTAGTTCCCATAATATGCGCCCTTTCAGAAGGGCGTTCATTAAATAGCGCCTGCATCTCGGTCGCTTATTCCTGAAAATTTAGAAAAATTCAAAATATCAACATATTTTATCCCAAAAATGATTTTCAAATAATTGTGCAAATTCGTGAATAATTCTCACATGGTCATTTTAGCTCAAAAAGATGATAAAATGCATGAAGACTCAAATAATGGTGAGAATGCGATTTGTTCATATTAATGCACAACTTTACTCATTTAATTGCTCAAAGATGATGTATGTGATGCAAGTTATGATGTAAAATATAACACTTATCACACCCCCCAACTTACTCATTGCTACTCCCTTAGCAATGCAAATAAATTAAACTTTAGAACTAACAAGAGCTTACAAAATCTACACTCTCATATTCAACTCTTCTTTCATAGAATCAACCAAAGATTAGGAATCTGGAATCATTAATACACACCAGCCTTATATTTGGAAATTAAGGGACATGATCATGAATTCAAATCAAAGCTCAATAGCACTTGTGCATGTGTAACTACCAAATCCATAGCATAGACAATTGCGTCCCCCATTTACTATTCCAAGCAAGTGCCTTTCAACCCTGCACCTCTTAGATCAGAGCATTAAGTAAACTAGCTTTTTTCGTCTACCTTATTTATTTATCCCTTTGGGATCTTTTCATTTTTTTCTACACACATGATGTTGCACTACCCTTCACTGTTCAACATGAACCTCGACTCTTGCCTTAGGAGAAGCAGGTCTAGTTACACAGATCAAGATTCCCTTTTTCGTTTGACGCGAACCTCAACACGTCTTAGGTGAAGTAGGCCCGGTTACTAAGATTTGGGGCATTTTTCATGGTACTTATTATTATTATTTTTTCAATGTGCTATTTACACTAATTTAACAAATAACTTGGCAGAAAGCTTATAAAAAGGTCTTTCTCTTAAGAAGTGCAGAGCATCAGACAACAAACCCAAAATAACAGAAGATTTGTCTTAGTTATTTCATTAGTGTGCAGAGTGAATTTCATTTTTTCTAAAGTGCACATGAACTTTAAAGAGATTGTTATATCAGTTTTCCATGGCTAGATTGAAATAAACTTTCCTTCATCCTTTTCTCCAGCTTTTTCTATTCCAGAATTACTTTCAATTCAAAGTATGAATCAATATAACTCATTTTGGGGATTTCATCTTTTCATGTAAAGTAATGCAAGATATCATGATCATGCAAAAACAGGTTCTCCCCCTAACTTGAATGACATTGTCCTCAATGGCATATGAGATAAAAAGTAATAGAACAATGTAACAAAGAATATAGTTGAGATGGAAAGATACAACCTGGTGAGCGGGGTGTAAGATTCATCAAAGATAAGCGACGGCTCCTTCTTCTTCTTAACCTGACAACTGAAAAACACACTAAAACAAAAGATCAAATAACAAAACCTTGAGTTGCCTCCCAGAAGTGCTAAATTTTTCGTCTTCAGCCAGACGCATGAAAGTTTGCAAAAATGTTATTCTGGATCACTCAAAGTAATGGACTCCTTTAACAATTGATCACTCTCCAAGTAAGGTTTTAATCTTTGACCGTTGACAGTAAAAATGTGACCATTTTTAGGATTCAAAATTTTGACAGCACCATGGTCAAAAACTTTAACAACAACAAACGGTCCGTCCCATCTAGATTTAAGCTTACCGGGGAACAAGCGCAGCCATGAATTGAAAAGTCAAACATTTTGATTAACATAAAAAGTTTTCCTGTGTATATGTTTATCGTGAAAAACCTTGGTTTTAGCTTTGTAAATCCTTGAATTTTTGTATGCTTCATTTCTTAATTCCTCCAGTTCATTAAGTTGTAGAGCTCTTTGGACACCAGCTTGATTAAGATCGAAGTTAATTTATTTAATGGCCCAATATGCTCTATGCTCAAGTTCTACAGGTAAGTGGCTGGTTTTTCCAAAAATAAGGTGGTAAGGTGACATGCTAATGGGCATCTTATATGCAGTTCTATAGACCCATAATGCATCATCTAGTCTCTCGGACCAGTCTTTCCTCTCCGGCCTAACTGTCTTATGCAAAATATTTTTTATTTTCCTATTGGATACTTCAACCTGGCCACTAGTTTGGGGATGATAAGGAGTATGGAGCTTTTGAATGATGCCAAATTGTTGAAGCAAAGCTCAGAATTGAGAATTCGTGAAATGGGAACCCCCATCACTAATGATAGCTCTAGGACATCCAAATCTGGAAAAGATATTCTTCTTGACAAACTTTATCACCACCTTATGATCATTGTTCCTAGTAGCTACAGCTTTAATCCATTTTGAAACATAGCCCACTGCCACCAAAATATATTCATTGCCAAACGAAGGTGGAAATGGTCCCATAAAATCTATTCCCTAAACATCAAAATTTTCAACTACCAGAATGGGATTAAGCGGCATCATATCTCTCTTAGAATTGTTACCCACTGCTTGACATCTCAAACAAGTTTCTAAAAATTCATAGGCATCTTTAAATAGTGTGGGCCAATAGAATCCACTTTGTAGAACTTTCGCCGCAGTTTTCTTTCCATAAAAATGTCTCCCACAAGCAAGATTATGACAGAAATTCAAAACAGATTGTTGCTCCTCCTCGGGGACACACCATCTTATAATCTGATCTGGACCCATGTGAAACAGCTCCGAGTCCTCCCAAAAATAGTGCTTTACCTTAACAAAGAATTGATCATTTTCCTGCTTAGTCCACCCTCCCGGAATCTGTCCTACCGCCAGGTAATTGACAATGTGAGCATACCAAGGAGTTGTGTGAGAGATAGAGAGAATTTGTTCATCAGGAAAAGAATCAGACATAGGGGCACTTTCAGGTATCACTATCCTGGATAAATGATCAGCTACTACATTTGCTAACCCCTTCTTGTCTCGTATCTCAAAATCAAATTCTTGTAACAATAAAATCCACCTAATGAGATGGGGTTTAGCATCTTTCTTGGAAAGTAAGTACTTCAAAGCTGAGTGATCAGAATAAACAATAACCTTAGCCCATAACATATATGAGCGAAATTTTTCAAGGGCAAAAATGACAGTCAGTAATTCTTTTTCCATGGTGGTATAGTTCAATTGGGCATCGGTGAGGGTGCGGCTCGCATAGTAGAAAACCACGGGCTTCTTATCAATCCTTAGACCTAGGATAGCTCCAATGGCATAATTCGAGGCATCACACATGATTTCAAAAGGCAGCGACCAATCAGGTGATTGAAGAATCAGAGCTTGAGTGAGGGCTGCTTTCAAAGAGTTAAATGCCTCAAGACAAGAATCATCAAAGTTAAATGGAGTGTCCTTGGCTAACAATTATGTGAGGGGACGAGCAATGGTAGAGAAGTTTTGAATGAATCTATGGTAAAATTCAGCATGGCCAAGAAAGGATCGAATCTGTTTGACAGAAGAAGGAGGAGGCAGATTGGAAATCAAATCAACCATAGCCTTATCAACCTCTATTACTCTTTCTGAAACAATATGGCCGCACAACTATTCCTTCTCTTACCATAAAATGGCTCTTTTCCCAGCTTAATACAAGGTTTGAATCAATGCACCTTTTCAGCACCTAAGTTAGATATTCTAAGCAACTTTCAAAGGAAGTACCAAACACAGAGAAATCGTCCATAAAAACTTCTAGAAATTCACCCACCATTTCAGAAAAGATTGACATCATGCACCGCTGAAAGGTGGTTGGGGCATTGCATAGCCCAAATGGCATTCTTCTAAAAGCAAACTTGTCATAAGGACACGTGAATGTTGTCTTCTCTTGATCTTCCGGGAAAATAGCAACCTGATTATACCCGGAATAGCCATCCAAAAAGTAAAAATACTTTTGCCCAGCCAGCTTCTCTAGAATTTGATCTACAAATGGGAGTGGGAAATGATCTTTCTTTGTCATGGAATTCAATTTTCTATAGTCAATACAAACTCCCCACCCTGTTTGTAATCGCATGGGCACTTCTTCTCCTTTTTCATTGGTAACAACCGTCAGCCCTGACTTCTTAGGAACAACTTGCGTAGGGCTAACCCATTTGCTATCCGAAATGGGATATATAATCCCATCATCCAGTCACTTTACAACCTCTGTCTTCACTACCTCCTTCATGTTTGGATTCAGCCGGCGCTGCATCTCTCTGCTCGACTTGGCATTGTCCTCCAAATAGATATAATGCATGAACACATCCGGACTAATACCCTTTAAATCTGCCACAGACCAACCTATCGCCCCCTTGTGCTCCTGAAGGACATCTAAAAGTTGAGATTCCTGAGCAGAAGTGAGATTGGAAGCAATGATTACGGGCAAAGTGTGGTCAGGGCCTAGATAAGCATATTTTAAAGAATCTGGCAGAGGTTTTAATTCAAGAACGGGCGGCTGATCAAAAGATGGAAGACTAGGTTCAGCTTGCAATGGAGGGAGTGCCTCTATCTTAGAGTAGGGTGCGGAAGAGAATAAAGAATCATGCAGCATGCTATCCTCTTCTAAGGTACCATTTGCTTCATCCGGATTTTCATCAATCGCTTCTTCAAAAATATCAATAACATTACATTCCTCATATAGTTCTGGATATTGGGATGCTTTAAACACATTTAAGGAAACCTTCTCTCCTCCGAACGATATATCCATCATTCTCGTGGCACAGTTTATGTTGGCCTTTGCGGTAGCTAGAAACGGTCGTCCCAAAATAATTGGAGTATGTTTTAATTTCTGAGACGAGGCCATATCCAAAATGAGAAAATCCACCGGGAAATAGCACTCATGAACTTTCACAATAACATCTTCTAGTAAACCCCTTGGAGTTTTCACAGATCGATCCGCCAGCTGAAGGATTATAGAAGTGGGCTTCAACTCTCCCAGATTAAATTGCTCATATATAAAGGCGGGCAAAAGATTCACGCTAGCACCTAAGTCTAGCAAGGCTTTATCAAATGTAGCTCCACTTATATCACATTAAATGAGAGGAGCTCCGGGGTGCTTCAACTTTTTAGATAAGTGGTTCATCACCACAGCACTAACATCTTTAGATAGGCGGATCTTTTGAGTTATCATCTTTGGTTCCCTCTTCGGAGTGCATAGCTCTTTTAAAAACTTTGCATATGCCGGCACATGCTTGATTGCATCCAATAGTGGAATATTAATATTCACCTGTTTAAACAATTCCACTAATTTCTCTTATTGAATCGGCTTTTTCTTTTGAGCTTTTGACTTTAAAGCATCTGGAAAAGGAATCTTAGGAATATACTCTTGGGGTCCTTCTTCATCAACATTTGATTTTCATTTATCCATCTTCTTCTCTCTCCCCTCCAGCTTCTTTTTCTCTTGCATAATCACCAGCTCCTCATCCTCACTATCACTCTCTCTCATGGGCCGAACTACTTCCAACATCCTTAGCCTGATATAGATCATCTAGAATCTTTCCACTCCTAAGGGTAGATATAGCTTTGGCATTCTCAAATTGAGGGCCCATAGGAGGAGGAGGCTGAGGTTAGTTTGGTTGAGGAAGAAGAGGGGCTCTTTGGTAAAAGCCTGGAGGTTGGTTTCTTGAATTAGCCACAGGTTAGCTAGGAAGCTGGCCTACCTCTCTCCTCATATTACTAGCAGCTAATTACTTTGTTTGACCTTCCAACTTAGCGATGGATTGATTATGGGAAAGAGTGGATTGATTCTGAGACAGAATAAGTTGTTTTACTAATTGTTGGAGTTGATCAACTTTTTCATCGAAGTTGGGCTGAGGAGGAGGTGGTTGATATTGGGGTTCTTGAAAACGATTAGAAGGATATTGATTATATGGGCCCTGAGAAAGTGGAGCTTGATGATACGAGGCCTGAGCTTGGTGGAATGGAGGTTGAGAGTATTGATGTTGAGCTTGTTGCAAAGGAGGTTGAAAATGTTGGTGAGACTGACTTGGCACTTGAAAGGATTGTTTTAAAACAGCTTGGTTTGAGGGATTAGCTTGCATAGGTGGGTCTTGTTGAGATTTCCAAGAAAAATTGGAGTGGTTTTTCCAACCTGGATTATATGTGTTAGAATAAGGATCAAAAGCCGATTTGGACACACCCTGAGCAGCAGAGATTTGTTCTTAGATGAACGAAGGAAGTTGGGCCGCCGTAGGGCAATCGGTGACACCATGGTTCGGGCTAGAACAAAGAGCACAAATTTCTTCATGGTTAGGAGCTGAGAATTGTTGAGGTTGAGGGGCAGAAAAAGAAGAAGAAGGTTCTTGTCTAGATAACAGCTGATCTAACTTCTGAGCTACCAAATCAATCTTCTTCATTTTCTGAGCCAAAAAATCCACTTTGTTTAATTTTTGAGTTATGGCATTAATATCCATCTTGTTCTCGAACTCCCCTTGGCTCTTAACTTCATAATGTCTGCCTCTCTTAAAAGGCCCAATCATTCTTTCATAAGATGAGAGCGAGGCATGATTAATAGAGTTTTCACTAAGCATCTCAAATAAATCATAGGCCTCATCCTCGCTCTTACTCATAAATGCTCCTCTACATGAAGCATCCACCATATGTCTATAGTTTTTCGTCAGACCCTCATAGAGTGCCTGGACAATTTACCATCTTGATAATCTATGGTGCACTACAAGAAAAATGGAAAATTCCGACGTCCATTTACCACCGTAAATATGTCGGAAATACGTCGCAATGTGAATTTTCGTCGTATTTTCGACGTATGTGCGACGGAATATGGACGTCGGAACTATTTCGTCGTAAATAAATTTCTGACGTACTAAAATAGCGTCGCCAATGCGTTCGAAGTTACCGACAAAACTATGTCATCGAAATTATGGTGGCTATTTCTATCGATAATTAATAATACGAAAATTAATTAATCATTGCGACGGAACATAATTTAGTTGAAAATAGGCCTAAAGTTTTCAACGTATTTCCGACAGATATATTATGTCATCGCAAACATATGGGTTAAATTAGTTCTGACGAAAGTTATTTTGGTCGCAAATACGTCCTTAATTGTCGACAAATTTCTATCGGATAAATAATACGTTGAAAACATGTGGGTCAAATTAGTTCCGACGAACTATTATGGCGTCGAAAATACGTCGTTAATGCTCGACGAATTTGAGATGGATAATAATACGTCGGAACTAGTTTGAATCAAATTGCTTCCGACGAAACTAACTTTGGTCGAAACGACGTCGTTAATTTTTGACGTATTTGAGACGGATAATTAATACGTCGAAACTAATGTGTATCAAATTTGTTCCGACGAACATTTAGTTGGTCAAAAATATGTCTGAACCTTTCGACCGATTTGCGCTGGAAAATTAATACGTCAGGAAATAAGTGAGAGAAATTGGTACCAACGAATTGTTAGTTGGTCGAAATTCTGTCGAAAACTTTCTCCACATATTTTTTTATATTTTTTAAAATTTTAAAAATATGTTTAAAGGTACAATTATACACCACAATCGACTCAACTCAACATAAAACACGTAATAAACAAGATATACAACACACAATAGGATAAAATCCTATTGTAAATTAGAATAAAGAACGTCCACAACACATAAATCTTTGAATAAAAAAAGTTACAGTTACATTAATTGAAATATATCATTTTTTCATAATATCATTAAAAAAATCAAGAGATATCCGTTGCATCATCCTCATTCGTCATTCGTAGCATCTCCACCATCACCGACTACAGAGGATCCTACATCATAAAAAATTAATAATAAACAGATTTTAATAAATATAATTATTAACAAATCTAGTTAAATATCTTTTCGATTTTCTAAGGCCGAAAGTAGATAACATGAAGATGATTTCTTTCACTCTCAAAGGTGAATTCTTTGAACTAAGTAGTAATGTTATTGTTGTGCCCTGTGATTTTGATGATGTCTAACACTATGAATCATATTATGATAATGGTTTTTTATATCATGAATTTGATGTGTGCTGGCTAATGTCGATATGTTTTCTAATGCCTTGAACAATATTTTCATATGAAGGCTTGAAGAGTTGTAATGTCAATGTTATTAATGCTTGAACTGTTATGTCTGTATGCTTGAACAATGTCTGTTTGAAGAACTGTAATATCTGAAGAATTCAAGTAAGCATAAGCATGGCAGTGTCACAGCAGCCCTAGAAGCAACTTTACAGAAGAAGCCTCCAATCGCTGAAGGAACAAGCTGATATATCAGCTTAAGATAGACTTTGTACCCGCTGAAGAATAAGGATGAAAAATATCCCTTAAGGCTGACAAATGTGCATTACGGGTGACAGATACTACCTTAAGGGTGACAAATAGATGGAGTAGGTGAATAATAGGAAACAGTGGTGACAAATAGCAGTGCAAAGGTGAATAATAGGGAGTAGGTGTGAAACAGCTGAAATCCAAGAGCCTCAAGCCGACTCGGGAGGGCTTACAAGTCGACTTCTGACAGAAGAATTCACAGAATGAAAGAAGACTTTTTAGCTGTGGATTAAGGGTGAAAATGAGTGGACAAAGCAGACAAATGGATGCATAGCAGTTTGAAATGGCTGTTTAGTGGTGTAAAGTGGCTCATGTCACTGACATTTGAAGAATGATGAAACGGGTTGAAGAGAATGATTCCCGATGTGCTTCAGAGGAAGAGAGGACTGGTCCTCTGGTTGTGGGTAACTGGGTGTTACTCACGGTTCCTTCTAATTTGATCAGAAGAAGAGAGGAGAGTGTTCTTCTAGGTCAAGCTGTAAGTCAGCGTTTATTTGCAGACTAAGTCTGCGGTTATTGTTGTCGCAAGGGGAAGCCACACTCAGGTTTGAGTGTGGGGTGGACGTAGATCTGCGTGGTAGATCGAATCACCTAAAAATTCTGTGTGCCATGATTTTCATTGGTGTGATTGGCCCTTATCATCTAAGGCCTCCATTCACAGGTTTGCGTATGAACTGATCTTCCCTATACGCTAAGTGGTAGTATTGCATTCTGTTAGATCTGTCTGATCTGAGTGGATTCTGTGAAGTAGCATTATCTTAGTTGGTGCATTCTTGTCACTTTCATTTATATTGTTCTCACAGATATCATCTGAGCTCATGGTTTGATAGCTGTGTTAAATTATCTTAGGCTTAAAAATTGAGCTTAAAATTTATATAGGATCTATACTGCTGCGCACACATTATCATATACTTGCTTCCGGCTTTGCCTATAGGGCACACAACATTGGTATCACAGATTCTCCCCTATTATAACTCTAAAGTCTATGAAATTAAAAATTAAATTAAATACTCACATGAGAGGGCTGTGTTATGCTCGAGGGTGCTCCCTGAGACAAAATTCCCGCCTGGGCCAGGAGGGTAGCAACCACACAAGCAAAGCGTGCCTCCATGCGTTCCTCAACCATTCCTACCGCATGTTCGACGATGGATGTAATCTGACTCGTAGAAGTGCCGATGGAGGGAGTAGTAAAGGAACTGCTACCGAGATACGACGAAGCTTAGCCTGGACAAGATGCTAGAATCGGGCTGGCGTCCAAGCTCTACCCAAAACCATATACTCGTCCTTTCTTCGGTGGGTCGGCTGCTGCTACCCATGCGTCAGGATCTAGCTGCGGTCGCTACGTCTCCTCTTCCCCGTACTTTTCAATCATATGCCTGTCATATGACTCCTGCAAATTGAATAAAAAATATTATAAATTTCATATTAATCAATCATATTTAAAAATTGAAATATAAAAGAAATGTGTATGTATAATCTTACCACTACCAAGCGAGCTCTCTCGCTCACATACTGATCGGTCCCCTTCTTCTGGTGAACTGTAGCAAATAAATCGCGGTACGAGACCATACCACCTTTCTTCTTTTCCTATTATACATATTATAGAGAATAAATAAGGACATATAAGAAATTAAATAATTAAGATTATTACTTACCAATCTCTCCTTTTGGGTCGCGAAGGAAACAGATCCAGAAGTATGGAGATGCACGTCTGGATGTAACGCACGTGCGGCTTTGGCTTTTTCAGAATTGGCGATCCAATTAGGCTCGGCCCATCTATCACAGAGGTCCTCCCAGTGCTCCCTCCTCATCCATGTGGGGCCGTGTGCCTTCCAAAGGCCACAGTCCTCGCTCCCCCGACTAGAGCCTTTGCATGTTCCCGACAGCCATGTAAATGATGCTTATAATTTACAGTTGCTGTGAACTCCCATACACGTCGAGCTCGCCCGGCATCAGCTCGCCTCACAAACTGATATCCTTGCTGTCAAGAATTCAAATTTTAAAAGTTAGTGGATTGAAATTGTGGAGTTGGGAAATATGTAATTTAAAAGATTAAATCATATACCAGGAACTCGTCATATAATCGATTGCGGATATCCTGAGGAAACTTTCGAAATGACTTATATGGGCCAGTCACATGTCGCTCAATAATGTTGGTAATAAAACGAGAAGCCTCACGGGTGTTGATTTGTTTTACTTCTCTTCTTCTCTTTGTTTTATGTGCAATAAAGATGATAGGCAAACATCAAAGATCTCAATCAACCCAAGGACATGCGAACCATGAACCTAGGTAACCAGGACAAGATCTAGCATGGGCATGCCATCTCAATCATCAAACTAAACTAAGGGAATAAAGAAAAACACACGCCGGGGCGTGGAGCAAAAGCAAATAAAAAACACATCGCAAGGGTGGAGCAAGTAAAGAGGATAAGAGATATGAGATGGAGAGAAAGCTAATGCCCAATACTAAGAAAGAATGTGATCGCCAGCAAAGTAGAAACAAGCCAAAGACTTGAAAATACCTTGGAAATAGGTGGATGAAGCACCCGCCCACGGGAGAGAGAAAATCAGGGAAATCTGCGGATCAACGGAATGTAACGGCCGAAAGCCCACGCGTCATTGGGAAGTGACGGTCGCTCGACGAACCGCTATAAGAATCTGACGCGCCTGCACAAGACCGTCAAATAACCTGCAGTAATAGCTTGTGGATCCTTTTCACTCCAACTCCTCCAGCCGGCCAGAAGACTTGGGCCTCATGTGGTGAACTTGTAAACCTGCCAAAGAACCTGAAAACACTAGAAAACAGACCCAAATTAGCCCTTTAAACAATATAGCATCAATTCTTCAATAAACTCAATAGCATGCAAAAGGAAAGGAAAGTACCGGGGAGCTTTTGGTTTTTTAACCCCTCTGGGCGTTTTAAAAAGATAGGAGGATGTTTAGATGATAAAAAACCAGGGAGAACGTGGAAAAAAGAAGAGGGACAATGCTTTTGATGAAAGGGAGATGAGGAAGAACACAATATGTAATGATGAACTTTGAAAACCAATGGAACGAATACTCCCTTCACCGTGAAGCATATGAACGTGAAAGACAATTCTCCTTGGTCAGATGTGACTCCAGAATGTGGCAGCACTTCGACGCGAACTCCAGATCTTCCCTCTCCCGGGCCATGAAGTTAAGGGTGCTATTTATAGGCCCTCAAACTCTCCGGTCGAGCAGAGGATAATCCAGCAAGATAAGAGGATAACTCTTAGCAAATCCTTGAAGATAATAACATCAAGAGTCCATAAAAACAAACAGAAGGTTCTGAGGATCAGATTTAGAAGAGAAATCAATAATTCAAGCTCTTATCTCGACTACGGAGTAGCATAGAAAAGGCCTGAACTGCTAGGACTCTCTGTTTGGATGTAACGGCTGGTCGACAGACCGCTACATGAAAATAACGCGCCAGGGAACGTCCGTTACATTCAACCTTATCTCAAAAGAGATAAGATCAACGGGAAGAAGATCAAACAAGTTGGACTCTCGAAGGAAAGTAACGGCCAAGGCTGGACGCGTTGGAATAAATAACGGCTGCACGACAGACCGTTAGATTCAACGGATGAGCAAGAGGATAAGCTTTAGAATAAAGGCCTCAAACTTTAGGACTCTTCAACAAGTAACGGCCCAGGGATCATGCGTTATATGGAAGTAACGCACCCAGTGAGGACCGTTATTAATAATGAGGATAAAAAAAAAGGTGCAAAGCTTGCTAAGCTCATCGAATAAAAGGCCACAATAAACCACACTCCAACCAAGGAGAAGACCCAAGAAACAGGCTTAAAACTGATCAAGGAGACTCGATAAAGAGTGAACAACTCGGAGCATCATATGGATAAACAAGGAGATGACCCAACTTATTGGTCATAAAACGGGTGTCAACAGATGCCCCTCCTTAACGCTCTCTTTACAGGGGAGCGAGTGGAGGTGAAGCGGAAATGAAATGGAACATGGAGATGAAGCGGAAATGAAGCGGAGTGAAGCGAAAAAGTGGGTGTTAAGGTAAATGACACCCGTTCTTTACCAACAAGCGATAGAAACTTTCTAGAAAACTTCGAACTGATCACAAGGAAAAAGCCAACCAAAGGACGCATGTCTGGAGGAACTAACAATTAAGGAAAGGAAACACGGCTAGCCGTCGGAGGCAACGAAAAAGAAAGAGAACTGACTAAACTCCAGACAAGAATCTTCAGCCAACCAAATCAAGCAAATAGATCGAAAGAGTCCTTCTAATTCAGAGTGGAATAATTCTCCTCATTCGAGATCAAGAATACAGCTATTCACCAACATCGAGATACCTTGAACAGATGAAGCACATAAATACTCAAAAGATGTGTATGATGCATGCTGGGCTAAAGAAAAAGAAATCTTTAAAAAGAATGCAAAGAAAGATAAAATATCAAGATACTCGAGAATAATATTGCTAAGCTGGAGAAACCAGGGTCAGGACTCCATCTGCAACCACGGCGTGCAAGACAGAACCATCGTCCCCAAATTTTTCCAACCTAACGGCCTATCCAACGATTAAACATGTGAACTTAGATCATCATCATTTTTGTTTAAGGGGAACATCAGATCCTGGAACACACGAATGACCAGCCGGTTCTCGAGATAATATATTGTAGATAACATAGTAATGCATTAGAGGAATAAGAGATCGGGATACAATACCTGACTTATTTGCCTGACGAACGGCATGATGTTTTTCATAACTTCATCCATGAGAAAAGAGGTTAGCCAATGATAATAAATTATGGGCATGAAACAAGGCATAACCACTCATACGCATGAGAAGCATCAATAATGTGCACCATGGAAAAAAATGTAATCATTCAAGCATCAAAATAGACCATTTTATTCATCAAGAAACTTGCAAGCTGTAACGGCCTACTGAGGGAGCGTCACACCAAGTAACGGTCTAGGCGAGGACCGTTAGAGAATGGCGGTTCATATTCTTCAATGAAAATTCAAAATGACCTGACGGTCTAAACACTACGCGTCAGAGGATGTAACGGTCTGGCGATAGACCGTCACATTTCCTGAGCGTTCAAAAAAATCAAAACCGAGCGGTCTCAAACCTCATTCAACACTCATTCAACCAAACGCCCCCAAAAACCCCAACCGAGAGCCACCAAGGGCACTGGCAACCACCCACGAAATGGCCAGCGACGAGCCTCAATTACCACCGAAGAAGAGGGAAAGGGGGATGAAGAGGAAGGCCATCCACCGCTTCCACCACCGGATAGAGTGAGAAGTCGTCCCGCCGCCCGTGGAGGAAGAAACGGCAAGGAGAGAGCCAAGGGTGGAAGAAGAGGCTCCAGCAGCCGAAGAGGACCACGGGGATGCTCCCCTGGATGAAGAAGAACCCAAGGAACAAGAGAAGAAGAAGAAGAGAGGGCAAGACCGAGAGGTAAGCCCTTCACCCTAATTTTTACATTTTCAATTTTTATGGTTTTTTATGTGGATGCATGCGTGGATGGGGGGTAGAAGATGGGTCTACGAACCCATTCGGATCATTTGTAGGCCTTTTGGCCAAGGTGAGAAGCCAAAGGAATGCATAGGGGAGAATGCCCTCTAGCAGAGAATGTGACGGTCCTTCCAGAGACCGTCACAAGCCTAACGCATCACCCGTGGTGCGTTAGATCCATGTAACGCCCCACCCCAGGGCCGTCACAGTCACCAGTGACCCAGAAATGTTTTTAGGTTTTCAATTATTCAATTTTTATTTTGTTTTCATTTTATGAATGCTATACAATGATTTTATGATGCAATTGACTAACTTATGCTCTAAAATGAATGCAGGGAAAGAGACGGATGAGGATCTCATGGCTCCAGATCTGGGCGTTGTACCAAGCACTGCCTGATTATCAGAGAGAGAGAGATTGGCATCGATGGGGTTCGCCGAGGTGCTCAGCATTGAGGTGACCAGGATGGACACACCGCTGTTGTACGCATTGCACGAGAGATGGGATCCGATCAGCAGGGCGTTCATCTTCCCGTGGGGTCATATGATACCCACACTGGAAGACATGGCGAGGATTGCTGGGCTGAGAGTCCACGGAGCCGCAGTGACAGGATGGACTTACAGGAACTACCGGGAGATGGCCCAGGAGCTGCTGGGGCTGGATTTGATCAGACCGGGGCAGACGGCATCCCAGCTCTTGAGATCAGTACTACAGGAGAGCCTAGGACTGAGAGGAGCAGTGATTGCCGTGGGTGAGTTACCAGAGGAGCATATGGGTAGAGTGATAGACCAGGTGCGCCCACGAGTGGCGGCAGAGGCGGGACCGGAGGGAGATCGCACCCTGAGGCGATTTCTGATGCTATTGTTCGGGAAGCTCATATTCGCGACTCGAGCAGATGTGATCAGCTGCAGGCTGCTGTCGATGCTCGAGGATCTGGGCAGAGTTGGAAAGTATGCCTGGGGAGCGGCAGTGCTAGCCTTCCTGTTCGAGTCCCTCAGCACGACGGACCGACAGACGATGCTGGGCGGCTTCTCACCTTTTCTACAGGTAAATGCAATTTAAATGCTTTCCACTATGATTTATGCAAATGTTTATGAAAATGATTATGCAGTTGACTGATTTAACTTCTAAATGCAGTTCTGGAGCTACATGTACCTCCCAGGCATCGGGAGAGGCATGCTACTTCACGCCGATCGCATCCCGATCGCCAGGCGATGGGTGGTTGCGAGGGACCCAGGGTCGATCATCAGATTAACCCGGGCGATCCAGGACGATTTGGATTCCTTCCCGCACACGGCGGTAAGCCCAAAAACTCATAAATGCTTTCTAAATGATTTAAATGCTTTTATATGCTTCTTAAATGATGATAACCGGACTAACATGCTGATGAATGGACTATCATGCTTCTAGGTGAGGTGGACCCCGTACAGAGGCGAGAGTTACGAGGGACAGCCATGGGTGGAGGCGGCCCTCTCGTACCGGGGACGAGACATATGGTTGCACTGCATCCATATCATCGAGCCTCTTCATTATCGGCTGATTCTGAGGACTCGGGGACTACATCAGCCTGAGGTGACCTTCCCACGCCGTAGTGACGACCACCCGGGGAAATCAGCGAAGGGAATCAGCGGCGACATAGACTGGTGCGCCCGGAAAGCAAAGTACGTCCATGACTGGAATAAGCGGGGCAGAGTAGTGAAAGAGCGGGATGAGAGCGATGAGGCGTATTTGAAGGCCTTCGCTCGACTGTAGGGGGACCGGGTGTACCGAGGTACCCGATGACCGGTATGCAACTCAAAACTTTGAATGCCTTTTATAAAAAAAATTATCCTATATGCACTGACTCACATGCTTCTAAAAATGCAGCTAGACCCTGAGGGAAGGATAGCCAAGCTCGAGGGGCTTCTTCATGCCACCGTCCAGCAGCGGGACGAATACCGGACTGCCTTGGAGCTCCTGGTAAGATTCCCAGAACCTTGGACTTAAAATAATTATGCTTTATGATGCTAATGATGCAAATGCAATTGACTGACCATGACTTCTAAATGAAGCGGGCCGAGGGAGCCTAAAGAGCGGAACCGGATGCCCCATCGTCATCCTCACAGCCTGCCGGAGGCAGGGCTGAGCGAGACGCCGAGTTTGCTCGAGCAGTTGCTCGGGCCGAGGAGGCGAAGGCCACCCTCACGGAGCGGGTAAGATGCTAAATGCTTTATGCAAATTAAATGCTTATGCTTACATGCCTATGCTTATGAAAAATGAAACGCTCATGTGACTAACTATATGCAACGCAAACTACAGGCGAGAGAGCTAGCCGCAGCAGTGGCCGAGGCAAGGCTGGCTCGAACGGAGGTAGAGCGTCTCCAGGTAGAGATGGAGCGAGGACGATCGGAGGCAGAGCAACTCCGGACAGAGCTAGCTCGGTCACAAGCTGAGGTGGAGAGACTCCGAGCCAGGACGGCGGACTTGGATCGTTACCGGACCGAGGCACGGGACATGCGGCATCAGATCTTCGAGCTGAAGATTGAGCTGCGGATGATGGAGCGGACGGTGAGAATGATGGGCCGTGGACCAGAGCGGAGTGCCTCCCAGAGTGGAGTACGGAGGAGTGCTGCCCCAAGCGGCTCGATAGGGGATTTCCTTGCCAGCTCCTCTGGCCAGCGGAGGAATGAGAGGGCAGAGAGAGGACAGCAGGAGGAGAGCGCCTCCATAGCACCACCTGCGAGGAGACCTGAGGGAGGAGATGATGATGGCGGCCCGGCGGATAAGCCGGCCGAGTGATGCATTTTTTTTTGTTTTCTTATTCTTATTACATGTACATAACTTGTATGGGAGATGAAAAATGGAAATGCAAATCTTTTTTGTGATTTGTTATAACTTTTATGTGAATGAATGGATGTATATGCAAACAGGTGATCATGTGAAAATGAATGGGAATGAATGCAAGAAAATGTATTGTGAGAGTATGATTGGAATGCAGGAAATGTATGTGGATGTGCTAAAGAACGGATGAGAATGAGTGTATGTTAAAGAATGGATGATTACGTGGAGATGAAATGTGAACGATGGGGATGAGATAATGTGTGGATGCACAGGATGAACGGAATGGGAAGCCTGTAGGACCGCCAGGTCTACACGGAGGCTGATAGGAATAGCACAAGTCACAGTAGCAGACAATGTAACGGTCTATACCCAAACTGTCAGGATCAAGTAACGCATCAGGTGGAAGCCGTTAGAAAGGACAGAGCCCAACTCTGCAGAACTGAGCAGCAGGAAGAGTAACGGATCAGAGATGGTGCGTTATATACAAATAACGGTCAAATGCTAGACCGTTAGAGATGGCAGAGCAATGTTGAACTACGAATGTACTGACTGTACTCAGTGTGTATAGACCTTGCCAAGGCGATGTGTAGACTTTGAGTGCAGACGTCCAGATGATGCATAGACTTCATGAACACAGTAGCAAGGATGTATGGACTTGGACAAGGGATGTACATACTTGGGGCTTGTGCTCACGTTGGGCAATGTATAGACTTGAATCAAGAATGTATAGACTTGAAGCGGTGTGGATGTATAGACTTGGGATGAAGACTGTACAGACTTGGAGAATGTATGGACTTTGAATGAAGACTGTACAGACTTGGGCAGACATGGAACGTGTAGACTTGGGGAACGTACACACTTGGATGAAGAATGTACAGACTTGGGGAATGTACACACTTGGATGAAGAATGTTCAGACTTGGGGGAAGGTATGCACTTAGATGAAGAATGTACAGACTTTGAACGACGTGTAGACTTTGGACGAAGGCTGTACAGACTTGGGGGAAGGTATGGGAATGTATAGACTTCAACAAATGTATGGACTTCAACGAATGTATAGACTTGCACCTGATGTATGGACTTCAAAGTGAATGGGATGATGAAGGGGATGTATAGACTTAACCAAATATGCAGGAAATGTGACGGTTCAGGCGCAGTGCGTCGGAGGCAGATAACTGCCATGAGCAAGACCGTTGAGAATGATTGACCAAGCAGAGGCCAAAACTGATCAGCAGAGAATGTAACGGCTCAGAGAGAACGCGTCAAAAGAATATAACGGTCTAATGCTAGACCGTTAAGCTTGACAGAATAGGTTTGATCAAATTAAACCCACAGAAAATGTGACGGCCCAGCTCTGGCGTGTCAGAGGAAAGTGACGGTCTATCGACAGACCGTTATATAATGAATTGTACTCCGAGACGGATTGAGCCGCAAGGGGCAAAACCCAAGATAGGAAGCCTCAAATCCATTCTAGACTCCTCCCAGACTTAAGATAAAGCCTTCCAATCCAAATCTTATCTCTTTAAAGCCGAAATCAAACCTTTAAAACTTGGAAACTTAGCCAAAATCGTATCTTTCTGAATTCTCTGCTAGAAGGCTGAAAAAACCTCTCTTAAGGGCAGGAAAGAAGATGAAGAGAAGCTTCGAGGTGATAGCTATGGAGGAGAAAGTCTACACCGGACCCAAAGCTGCAAGAAAGGAGTACGGAGAGCTACAAAGGCTGACCTCAATTCCCAAGCACCTAAGCTCCAATGCTCAAAGAGTGGTAAGCTTCCATGACCTAACCAAGTTCAGAAATTCCTGCACTTCATATTCTTCCTCATGGTCTTCTTCTTTTCTCAGCCCCTCCCCGGTCCAAGATGCTATTCTAATCTGAAGTGGGTGGCTCCCATGGTAAAGGCACTCCCTTTAGAGGTTACATCAATTCTCAAAGCATGGCACCTTCAACCTCTCTTGGTTTTAAGCAAGAATTTCCAGAAATTGACATTAGATTGGCCTAGTATTTCAACCCTCATAGAGTTGTGGCATCCACAAACACATACCTTCATCTTCCCTTCCTTCGAAGTAACAGTCCTATTGGAGGAGGCAGAAACCTACCTAGCCCTTCCTAAGACTAAGGTGGGGGATGAAGACCGAGTTTGCTACACGATTGAGCCTATCGACCCGTCCTTAATTTTGAGTGATTTCATCCATAATCCAAAGGACGTGAGGACCATGATCAGCCCACACCACATACACTTGATACCCTTGGCACAATGGATAGTCTCTCATTGTAAAAACAAGTGGGAGAGACACGAAGCAATAGCCAAGGCGGTGGCGGTTTGCTTATATGGAGTCTTTCTTTTCACTACAACCGACCACCTTTTAGATACCCAAAATCTCAGCATTATTAGTGGGTTGTGGCGGGGAATGTCCATCTCTCAAGCGATCCTCTCATACCTCTATGAAGGACTAAGCTCTGCGTGCCTAGGAGGACCCTTATTCGGCTCCATGATACTCCTTGAGTGTTGGATGGGAGTGAGAATCAAGTTCCAATCAAAGGAGGACATTAGTTCTGCTAGCCGGATCTTCGGGAGCCACCCTCTCTTCTTCATTGGAGGGGCATCTGGATTTTCTTCACAGGTTGAATGCAAGACGGCGTACAAGAAAACACGGGATGAATGGCGCCTCTTCTTCAACACCTTGCCAACGGACAAATTCATCATGCGACCAAGGATCCTTCGGAGCGCTCTTCTTAGAATACCGCGGCGTCAAGGCCTGGACCTCCAGCTAGTGGGAAACACCACCATGGCGATCTACAACCCACACTGGTGCCATCTTCAGATCGGGCTTCCTCGAACCAAAGTTTCTGCACTATTACACTACCATCCTCTTCTACCTAGGAAGATGGGGACCGAGGAAGATGAAAGAGTAGTACGGAACGCGCTGACCACGTGAGAGATCAGCAAGGTGCGTCCGTGGCAAGAAGAAGTTGAAGAGAACGAAAAAGCACGTCGCGATTACGTGAAAGAGTTGAGGAAGATCCGTCCTCTTGCGGATAAGAAGCTGAATGTAGTTTGATTTCTTTTATGAATGATGTATTTTGACAATCAGAGTTGGAATTTTTATCAATCTAATGTTTCACTAAGTTCACTTGAATAAGATGGGATTGCCTCAGTTGAATGGATGTGTATTTGTGGCTTGATTTGGTTAGAACGACCAGCAGAATCGGGCTTCTGGAGAATGTAACGGATCTGATTAGGGCCGTTACAAGGAGATAACGGTGGGGAGATAGGCCGTTATAGTGTATGCTCTGAGAACTAAATCCTCTGGAGGAAGTAACGGTCCAACGATGGACCGTTAGGAGTAGTAATGGTCGTGCCCCAGGCCGTTAGAGAGAGAGCTGCTGAGAGAGTCAAAGTGAAGGCCTGAAGAGATGTAACGGGCTAGCATGGACCATTAAACGAATGTGACGGCCTGTACCTGGCGCGTCACAGCCCTGAACCTGCATAGTTGTGAGATTTCAGCTTTGTTCTTGGTCCTGTGTTCTTCACATACTTAAACATAGAGCAAGTTAGATCTGTTCTTAGACTCAACCCCTTGCCTCGAAGCGAGTTAGATAATGACCGTTTCTTGATATTTGGTCAAGGGGTGGAGCCTTATTAAATAGGCGGGAAAAAAACATAATAGAAATGATGCGATGCATGCGATGCATATGATGGTATTTTTGGATTTTGGAAAATATATTCGAATTTTTGTGTGTTTTGGAAATATTTGATGTTTTTTTGGATTTTTGAAATATGTGATTTTTTTGGATTTTTGAAATATATGATGTTTTTATGATGTTTTTGGATTTTAAAATATATGATGTTTTTGGATTTTGAAATATGTGATGTTTTTGGATTTTGAAATATATGATGTTTTTAGATTTTGAAAACCAGGGCTTTCCCTTAGCAATGCGAGCCCTCCGCATCGTATTGAGAGTCCCGAGGTTGTCGTGCAATGAGGTGACAACCCCTGACCAAGGCCCATATTTTCATGACGGTGTTTCTACCAGGGCCATACCCAAGGTACTAGTTTCAATCCTGAAAAAGGAAAATAGAACACGGGGGTAAGCTTAGGCCAGACTTAGAAGTTTTTAGGACTTGAGTTCCTCTCCAGACAACCCATTAGAAATTTGGTCTGTTGCGTCGGGGCTTTGCGTCCATCATCGAACCTTTGTCCACTCTAGGCATGCGTGCGACCGGGCTCATTCGTCCTGTAGGGAACTGTACTGCCACTCTTGTCATGCCTAATTTTCTTATCTTTCTGGAGCTTTTGAATTTTATTCAATAGACCGTCGAGATGATACTTTTAATTTTTGTCGTAGAGATTAATCCTTTGCTTTCTTTTTTCTTGCTCTTTTGCTTGTGGCATTAGGTCATAACGGACTGCCCCTATTTGAGACCTCCTCTCGTCAAGGTGCCTGGATTGGTTGCCGCCTCCTTATTTACTTCTTGCCCCTGGATTCAGCCGAAGGAAGAAACGGACAGGGATGTAGACTTTCCCCCAAAGCATGGCCAAGGAGAAACGGTGTCTTTTAAAGCGGAAAACCTGACCAGGGATGTCGTGTAGTGTGTGATTGCCTTTACTCAGGACCCCTTTTAGAGAAACAGGAGGAACATCTTGTTGCCCGGGGTGGCACTGATTAGACTCTAAGGAAAGAACCGCTTAAGGTACAACCCATTCCACGGGTGAGAGAGCTCCTCACCTTCTGCATTTACTAAGCGATAAGCATTCCCTGGATAAGCTTCTTTTACGACAAACGGCCCTTCTCAGTTAGGTTGTAATTTAGACCTAGGACCTACAGACCGAATGAATTTACGTTTCAAAACCATATCACATGTTTGAAATTTACGTTCGATTACCTTCTTTTGAAAATAACGTGAAACTCTCTTTTGATAAACGGATACGTGATCGGCCGCATTCATCCTCTTCTCATCTAAGAGTTCCAACTGGACAAGCAACGCCTCTCGACGTTCATCGAGATTAAGTTCTTTATCGAGCTGCACTCTAAGAGATGGGATCAAGATCTCGTATGGGAGCACCGCCTCCATCCCGTAGGTAAGAGCATAGGGAGTTTGTCCTGTGGGAGTACGGATGGAGGTGCGGTAAGCCCACAGAGCTTCCACTAATCGTTCTGGCCAGTCTGAAAACTTATGAGATTCGCATGTTTTCTTTATGATTTTAAGAAGGGTTTTATTAGTGGCCTCGGCTTGACCATTGCCTTGAGGATAATATGGAGATGAATGATGCAATGCTATATTGAACTTCTTACATAGATCCTTGAGCTCTTGAGATACAAACTGGGGTCCGTTGTCAGTGATGCTGCTGCTTGGCACTCCGAACCGTGAGATGATATTCTTCATGATAAAGCGGCACATCGTTGAAGCTTTGATCTCGGCGTACCATTTGGTGAAGTATTCAGTGGCGGTAAGGATAAAGGATTTCTGCTTGGTCTGAGAATTAGGATCACCAAGCGGGCCGACCACGTCGAAAGCATACATAGAGAATGGCCAAGGAGCAGAGAGAGGGTGGAGAGATGAAGCTAGAGCATGGATTTTATTAGTATGGAGTTGGCACTTAAGACACCTCCGGACATAGAGGGAGCAATCTTCCTCTAGAGTGGGCTAGTAGTAGCCCTGCCTAAGGATTTTCTTCGCTAGAGCCTAGCCATTGACATGACCTCCACACTCACTAGAATGGGCGGCTTCAGCCACTTTCCAAGCCTCATTATCATCCAAGCATCTCATGAGCATTCCATTAGTAGCGCGCCTGTATAGTTCTCCTGCAACAATAGTATACCTTGAGGCGGCTCTCCTTATTGACTTGCGCTGCTCTGCGTTTGCCCCTTCTGGGAATGATCCTTCTTTGCAAAACAACTTGATTTCGTGATACCAAGGTAATTCTTCTTCTTCCAGAATCTCTTATAACTCCATTAAAGATACTTCCTTTAGATCTTCCTTCTCAGCCCTCACCTCTACAGCTTTCCTAAGGTTGATGAACCAAGGGTCCTGAAGAGAGGGTGCGTCCAATCTCTGAACAACGATAGTCTCAGTGTTCCGACTGAGAGGAAAAGATAGAGAGGAAGCAAGAGATGCTAGAGTGTCGGCTAGAATGTTCTGAGAACGAGGAGTATAAATGTAGATTAGCTTACGGAATTGCCTAGCAAGAAGCGTGACCAAATCTTGATAGGGCTTGAGTTTGGGGTCACGAGTACGGTAAGTGGATAGAACTTGCCGTAAGACGAGCTGAGAGTCTCAGATGATGTTCAAATAACGTGCACCCAGGAGATAGGCATGCTTCAGTCCAGCCAGGAGAGCTTCGTACTCAGCAATGTTGTTGGTAGCAGGAAATCGAAGTTGATAAGCAAAGGGAATAGTTACCCCTTCGGGAGTAAGCAGAACAGCGCCGATCCCTCGGCCTTGAGAATTAAGTGCACCATCGAAGTGCAGAGACCAGAAGGGATGGTGAGAGAGAACTGAGAGATGCTCATCAGGGAAATCGTCCTGAATAGAATCAGTGTGAGGAATAGGAAGATGGGCAAGATGCTCAGCGATGGCGTATCCTTTGACCGCCTTCTGAACGACAAATGTGATCTCGAATTGAGAGAGGAAGCTCTGCCAACGAGCTAACCTACTAGAAAGGACGGGCTTTTCCAAGAGATAGCGAATCGGGTCCATTCTAGAGATCAACCTAACTGGGTGGGCAAGGAAATAGTGTTTAAGCTTCTGAGCTACCCACACTAAGGCGGCACAAGTCTTCTCCATAGCGGTGTATCTGGACTCAGCTGGGTTAAAAAATCGAGAGAGGTAATAAGCAGCCCGCTCTTTCCCTTCATCGTCTACTTGTGCTAATACCGCCCCTAGGGAGTCTTCGATAATCGAGATGTATAGGATTAGGGGTTTCCCAGGGACAGGAGGTTGCAAAATTGGGGGATTGGATAGATATTCCTTTAAGTCCTTGTAGGCCTCTTGACAATCTTCATTCCTGTTGGGATATGAATCTTCTAATGAATTGCAATCGACCGATCAATCCTCGAAGTTCCGTAATTTTCTTAGGCAGAGGCATGTCCATGACGGCCTGTGCTTTGTTAGGATCAATCTGGATCCCCCGTTTGCTCACTATGAAACCTAACAGCTTCCCTGAAGAGACTCCGAATACGCACTTCTTCGGATTCATCTTAAGCTTGTACTACCTGGCTCTTTGCAGCACCTTAGCCAGAATAGAGGGGTGTTCTTCTTTGGTTCTTGACTTCACCAAAATGTCATCCACGTAAGCTTCCATATAGATATGCATCATGTCGTGGAAGATGGCCATCATCGCCCTTTGATAGGTGGCACCTGCATTCTTCAGACCAAACGGCATAACCACATAACAATATGTGCCCCAGGGCGTGGTGAAGGAGGTTTTCTCTTGATCTTCTGGAGCAAGACAGATTTGATTGTATCCTGAGTAACCGTCCATGAATGACAATGATTCGTACCCGGCGGTACTATCGACCAAGACATCAATGTGAGGCAGCGGGAAATCATCCTTGGGACATGCTTTATTGAGATCCCTGACATCGATGCAAATACGCACCTTGCCATCCTTCTTGATGACAGGGACTATGTTTGCCACCCACTGAGGATATAGAACAACTCTAATGAATCTGGCCTTATATAACTTGTCAACTTCTTCTTTAATCCTTAAGGCCATGTGGGGGTGAAATCTCCTTGACCGTTGTTTCACAGGTGTTGCCCCTGGTTTAAGCACGAGTCGATGTTCCACTAAAGAGGGGTCAAGATCTGGCATGTCCTCATAAGACCAGGCAAAGGAATCGCTATACTCCTTTAGAACCTTGATCAAATCTTCTTCTACTTGTGAAGGGAGATTAGCGGCAATAACGATGGGCCATGGGTCTTCTTCAATTCCCAGATTGATTTCCTTCGTAGGTTCATCCACGGCTGACGACGGCTCGTCAAATTTCTTAAGTCCTTGTGCGTACAGATCAGCAGTGTCATCTACGTCGTTGTCCTCATTAACCGGATCTTTTTCATCCAGGATTTCATAGACGCCGAGTCCGTCATCGCTCCACGCCCCTTCTATTCCTTCTTCCTCTTCAATCATAATTGCCGTAGCAATAAATTCTGGACATTTGAAAAGGGCACGACAACGCTGAGCTAGGTCTTGCAAGAATCTATCAGGAACAGATTTGGGAGGACGCGCAAGCGGGCGCGGCTCAAAGGAGGAAGGGTTGGACGACCTAGAACAAGACCCGACTTCTTTAGACCTAACTAATTCTACTTCCCTAGACTCAATAGACCCTAATCCTAACCTAGGAGAAAGGAGACCTAGTGGAAGGGAAGGAGCAGGGGACTCTTGCCCCTGGGATGAGGATGGAGACAGGGTAGCATAATCTTCCACTGAAATCTCCGTTTCGAATTTGACGTATTTTTTTTGAGATCAGCAGAGACTACACAGCAAGATGGAGGAGGCAGGAGCTGCATAGGGAATAGCTCGGGGAAGATACAGTCAAAGATGGGATCGGAAGATGAGAACCACATCTCGTGGAGTTCGGCGTTGGGAGGAGGAGGAGTGAATAGAGTGGATAGATCAATGGGCGGGCAATGCCCGCAAGCACAAGGAATAAATAGAATTTCGGGCGGATCAACGAAGGATGGATTTACCATGATAGGAGGAAGACGGGGTAAGAAATCCCATTGCTGGAGGAGAGATTGAAAGCGGGAGGGAGACCAAGAAAAGATAATCGGCGAGCTCCCCTCCTCCCGTGGATCATCGACTGGCCGCTTCTTCGGCCTCCATTGCACGAGCCGAGCCTCTTGCTTATTCTGGTAGTCTTCTTCATGAAACAACCCCTGAAGGGCTTGACCATAATCAAGCATATCATCTTCTGGCCTCTTCAGTGCTGGCGGTGGACTGGGAATCGGACATACTGTATTTCTCCCTGACGGAGCTGGCTGCAGAGCTAATGTGCCGGGCTGGAGAGGCCCTCGGACAAAGTGTTGACGGTAGTCCCAGGTGAGTGGCCCAGAATCACCCATCATAGATAATGCGGTTTCTCGATAGCCAAGACATTTCCTGCCCATCTTTCTTCCCTTGGGTATGGGTTTGGTCATTCCTTGTAATTGTGCACCTAGGCCTCTCCCCGGTTGGTAGCCGAGTTTTAGTATAATGTTCTAGCCTTTTGAGTCTCGGATCTGGGGCTTCATCTTGATGTTAACTGGAGTAGTGATGGGCCTAGGAGGTGTATAAGCCCAAGGGAAGTTCAAATCCAGCACTGATATGACGGGTCGGCTGCTTGGCCAAAGTGTAGGAAGAATCTATTCTGAAATGGCCTTAACCGATTGAACCGTGGACAAGCTCTTGACTTTGACGACCCTCCCTTGGAAAGGGAATTTGACGCACTGATGTGTAGTGGAGGATACGGCACCAAGTGTATCAATCCATGGACGACCCAAGATCGCCTTAAACATGGGGTCGATGTCCAGCACATAAAATTCCACAGGCATAGTAAGGGGCCCGAGCTCCACTTGAATAGTGACTACCCCGTGACATGCTCTCCTTGAGTTGTCATATGCTGCTATAGTGGTGGGGGTAGGTCGTAACAATTCCTCAGATATATTGCAAGCTCGGAGAGTACTGAGTGGGCATACATTAATTGAAGCCCCTGTGTCAACCAGTGCTGCCTCGATGCTGACTTTGTTCAGAATGATTATAATGCAGAGCGGCATTTTCCGAGCTTCTGGAGGTGCTAGCTCGGTTTCTGAGAATGTAATTGCCGGCCCTTTAGAAATAGTTGCTAGTGTTGTTGGTAAGCTGTCAACTGCCATGTCCTCGTAGACCATCACCTTCTGTAGGAAATCCCTGAGAGCGTCCTGGTGCAGGGTGGACCTTTTGATAAGTTCCAGAACTGATATTTTGGCGGGTACTCGGTCCAGATGATGTAGCAAGTCGTATTGAGTACCCGATAGAGGTTCGGCTTCTTCTTGTTCGGCTGTTGGCTGAGAGGACTGGGGATTGGAGGTAGTGGGGTAATTCCGATGGAACAACTTCCCGCTTCTTAAGGCGCAATTTGCCGCAGCGTCGGGAGATGATATTATTGGCCCAGTAGGGTGGATGAGTGGAATAGACTGCGTAGGAGAGGTGATTTGGTGGTAGGTAATGTTGGGGTTAACAATAGATGGTGGCCGGATGAGTGGCGTGGGATGAGCAGAAGGCGGGGTGATGATGGGGGATGGTGCGGATGGTGGGAGGACGAGTGTAGGCAGGGTGACGGGCGGAGGATTGGATGAGGGGATGGTTATGACCGTAGCGGGGGTAACTAATGGTGGGTATGATGGTGCTGTGGGTGGTGGTGAATTTGCTGGTGTGGGTGTGAATGGAATGACAAGCGGAGAGGGTGTTGGGTGTGTAGGGAGGATAAATGAAGGAGTGAGGGGGTTGCGGTGGTTATGGTGGAGGGCCATTACTTGTGGTGCAGTACCATCATCATCAAAAGACCACTCAGTGTTAGGAGCCGGGGGTTGGACTACATTGACTTGCGCCAGCGCTGGCGGCTGAGGTTGTGGAGCGGGCGGATGGTTTGGCATCGGATTTTGATGGATCCCCAGATCCTGAACCTGCTGTGGTTGCTGCTGTTGTGGCGGCTGCTGCGGCTGCGGTGCTTGATGCTGCTACACTTGCTGCCTCTGTGGCTGCCTTCTCTTTTCTTTAATCTCAACAATGGCCCTATGCATTTCGGCCCAATCTATCCTCTGTCCTTCATGAAGATCATATACTAGGTCCTGGAATTGAAAACATCCTTCAATGGTATGTCCCGGTTGCCTATGGAACATACAATACTTCGTCTGATCGACGGTCGGATTCCAGTTGGGCCGTTCCGGAGGAAGCTGTATAGCATTAACCGACATAAGAGCCGAGAAAATATCCGTGAGGGTTTCGGGCAGTGGAGGATATTGTGCCCTCTTGGGAGCCGGGCGTTTGTTGTTTGGGTTGTTGTTATAGCCGTTGGGTGGAGGGATGTTGTGGTATTGCGGGGGTGGTGGTGGTTGCTGTGGTGCGGCAAAGGTGTTTTGTGGAATGGTGAAGGTGGGCGGAGGGTTTTGCGGAGTGATTTGGAAGTTCTGGGGAGCGGGATTTTGTGGAGTGTGGGGGTTTTGAGGGAAGCGGAAAGGTGCGTTTTGTAATGGAAAAGCAACGGGTTGAACCTGCTCATTCGTTTGGACCCCCTCGGTAACCGGCCCTTGTGGCTTCTTATGGTACTTGGGCTTTTGGTTTTCGAACAGAGAATGGATAGGGGAGTCCTTGAATTGAGTCTGAATAAAGCGCGCCCGGCTATATAGTTGATGCATGTTGGCTATGTCGTTCATTGCCAGGATATTTCGGAAGGTAGGAGTAGCATTTGAAATGAGTAGCTTGACCTTCTCTTCCTCCGGAATATGGCCGGGCACTCTAGCGGCCATCTGCCTCCACCTATCTGCATAAGTGGCAAACTCCTCATCTATTTTCATCTTTTCAGCCACCAGATCTGTAAAAGAATATTCCGGGCCGACCCGGTCTTGAAATCGCTGAATAAACTTGTCTTTTACTACCTTAAAGCTCTCAGCTTCTTCCAATGGCAGAGAATAAAACCATTCCAGTACAACACCGTCCAATGATCGGCGGAATAAATACGCCATAAGACGATCATCATATTGGAATTGGGCTGATTCATATAAGAAATCCCTCACGTGAATAAAGGGATTGCCGTTCCCGTCATATTTTCTATAATTGGGGAGCTCAGACTGGGGAGGGAACCGGATGTTCTGGAAACTAGGAACAGGAACATCGGCCAAGGATTGTGGGCCAACCCGCTTCTGGAGGAAGTCGAGTTGTTGTTGCATGGTGGCCCATTTATCAAGTAATTCCTGCTCTCTGGATGGAGCAGGGGTAGCAAGAGATGATGCTTGAAGTTGAGGAGCAGAGGGGTGAATTGTAGTAGGAGGTGGGAGCCCATAAGAAGGAGCCGAAGGATAAGCGGCCGACATAGGGGGTCCATGAGAAGGATATTGGGCCCGAGATTGACCCAGATTGGAGTGGGCTTGGACCACCCCTGACCGAGGGTGCAGAAAATCGGAGGGACCCAGCAGGACTTGTGGAACAAGTGGGCTAGACAAGTGATGATCCATCTGAGTGAAAGAAGGAATAGGAGAGTTCCCTTTGTCTAAAGATTGCTGGGCCGAAGCGGAAGATTGGCCCGTCTCCATGCCGGTGAATGTGATGGTCCGGGGTTGGACCGGAGTGAGATTAATTGGAGTGGGCTGGATGAGAGGATTGGATTGACCCTGCATAATCGTGGGAGGGGAGATATTGGATCCTTGCATGGCCTGATAGACAGTTTGGAGTTGGACCGGATCCAATTGGGCCATCATCTGGAGAATGGAGCCCGCAGAAAGAGTAGAGAAGGAAGGGGTAGCCTGACCACCTTCCATGGAGGTAGAGGACGGAAGAGGGGCCGTCCTCTCTCCATAAGAGAACGAGGTAACCCTAGCAGGGTTTTCAAGAAGCCCTTGAGGAAGATAATCCTCTTGGGAACGGGGAGGATTGAAAGAAGCCATGGTGGATTCGAAGAGTGGATTTGAGTAGAACTTGGAGAATGAGTTGACCCTAGGAGGTGCTTCCAACTGACGAAAACAACTCCACATGCAATGAACAACCTTAACAAGATGCAAACAACACAACACAAACACACAATGAGCAACCAAACTTAGACGATTTATCACAAAGATGTAAGTAGTAAGAGATGAAGACACTCAAAGTCAACCAAGTTGTTTAATATGATGCTTCAAGATTCTTATGATTTCTCCTTTGGAACTTTAGTGGATGGATTAATATGAGCTCTCAACAATAGGTTCTTGACGGGAGATGGATGTAAAGTTTGGTTTGACTCTAAGTGTGACCGCTCCTTCACTTATGCAACCCTAGACACGGGGTGGAAAAGGTACAACCGGCCCGGCGTCCGTGTGGGAATCCACGGCTCGCGGGGACTTATGGAGGTCCCTGGTGCGATTTCCTAGTCGGCTCCAAGGAATATGGAGACGAGAGGTCCGCACACCAAGGTGAAAAATGCAATCTAATGTATGAAAGTATGAATGAACCTATGTGCACCGGAGTGCATGCAAAATCTAGCCTAGAATCTAGCAAACAACTATGCACACAATGATGTAAGTATGTAGAACAATCAGGGAGGAAGTCAGATATCACCCAAGTAAGGAAATCACAGCAAAAACTACGGAAAGTAATGCACCTCGGGATGCGTACCTGTCTGGAGTATAGCGGTCTATAGACCCTACGTCAGAAGATAATAACAGTCGAAGGCCAGACCGCCAGAAGTAATATAACGCAGAGCACCAGGACCGTCGGATGAGCCAGAGAGCCAAAAACAACCAGAAATAAAAGGGAAATCCGTGAAAAGCCCGCACACAGGATCAGGCATATAACGGTCCAACGCCCCTGCGTCAGAGTGGAGTAACGCAGGGATAGAGGGCCGTCAGAACACCCAGAGGACCAGAAATAAGATGAAGTAAGAAGGAGATCCGAGGACAATCAAGCAAGGGAATGATGGCAGGTTTAAACAGAGATCAAGACACGATTGGCACAAGTTGTCCCACCGTGATCGCCAAAAAATTATCTGTTGATTTTTTTTGCTTCTCTTCTTCTCTTTGTTTTATGTGCAATAAAGATGATAGGCAAACATCAAAGATCTCAATCAACCCAAGGACATGCGAACCATGAACCTAGGCAACCAGAACAAGCTCTAGCATGGGCATGCCATCCCAATCATCAAATTAAACTAAGGGAATAAAGAAAAACACACGCCGAGGCGTGGAGCAAAAGCAAATAAAAAACACACCGCAAGGGTGGAGCAAGCAAAGAGGATAAGAGATATGAGATGGAGAGAAACCTAAAGCCCAATACTAAGAAAGAATGTGATCGCCACCAAAGTAGAAACAAGCCAAAGACTTGAAAATACCTTGGAAATAGGTGGATGAAGCACCCGCCCACGGGAGAGAGAAAATAAGGGAAATCTGCGGATCAACGGAATGTAACGGCCGAAAGCCCACGCGTCACTGGCAAGTGACGGTCGCTCGACGAACCGCTATAAGAATCTGACGCGCCTACACAAGACCGTCAAATAACCTACAGTAATAGCTTGTTGATCCTTTTAACTCCAACTCCTCCAGCCGGCCAGAAGACTTGGGCCTCGTGTGGTGAACTTGTAAACCTGCCAAAGAACGTGAAAACACAAGAAAACAGATCCAAATTAGCCCTTTAAACAATATAGCATCAATTCTTCAATAAACTCAATAGCATGCAAAAGGAAAGGAAAGTACCGGGGAGCTTTTGGTTTTTTAACCCCCTTGGGCGTTTTAAAAAGATAGGAGGATGTTTAGATGATGAAAAACCAGGGAGAACGTGGAAAAAAGAAGATGGACAATGCTTTTGATGAAAGGGAGATGAGGAAGAACACAATATGTAATGATGAACTTTGAAAACCAATGGAACGAATACTCCCTTCACCATGAAGCATATGAACGTGAAAGATAATTCTCCTTGGTCAGATGTGACTCTAGAATGCGGCAGCACTTCGACGCGAACTCCATGTCTTCCCTCTCCCGGGCCATGAAGTTAAGGGTGCTATTTATAGGCCCTCAAACTCTCCGGTCGAGCAGAGGATAATCCAGCAAGATAAGAGGATAACTCTTAGCAAATCCTTGAAGATAATAACACCAAGAGTCCATAAAAACAAACAGAAGGTTCTGAGGATCAGATTTGGAAGAGAAATCAACAATTCAAGCTCTTATCTCGACCACGGAGTAGCATAGAAAAGGCCTGAACTGCCAGGACTCTATTTGGATGTAACGGCTGGTCGACAGACCGCTACATGAAAATAACGCGCCAGGGAACGTCCGTTACATTCAACCTTATCTCAAAAGAGATAAGATCAATGGGAAGAAGATCAAACAAGTTGGACTCTCGAAGGAAAGTAACGGCCAAGGCTGGACGCGTTGGAATAAATAACGACTGCACGACAGACCATTAGATTCAACGGATGAGCAAGAGGATAAGCTTTAGAACAAAGGCCTCAAACTTTAGGACTCTTCAATAAGTAACGGCCCAGGGATCATGCGTTATATGGAAGTAACGCACCCAATGAGAACCGTTATTAACAATGAGGATAAAAAAAAGGTGCAAAGCTTGCTAAGCTCATCGAATAAAAGGCCACAATAAACCACACTCCAACCAAGGAGAAGACCCAAGAAACAGGCTTAAAATTGATCAAGGAGACTCGATAAAGAGTGAACAACTCGGAGCATCATATGGATAAACAAGGAGATGACCCAACTTATTGGTCATAAAATGGGTGTCAACAACGGGGCTCTACTTTTTCCCTGCAATTAGATGTGTTAAAATGATAGCCAACAATTATATATTTGTTGGATAGGTAACGAACATAATTCATGTGTTTAAATATTTACCTAGATACCCAACATGGCTTGCGTCCCTCTTGCAACACCACCTGCTCGCCCTCATGATGGCTAACAGCATCGTCTATCGGTTGTGTGCCCGGTTGGGCGGACGAGCCAACTATCACAGGTGGTGTGCCTGACGTACCTGTTACAAGTAAAATAGAAGTAGTTAATAAGAATTTAGCATATTGTTAAAAATAAAATTATTCAACAAGTAAACATATAGATTTTTTATCATTTAACTAAGAATTTAAATAAACAGACCAGTAGAATGTGATGGAAGGGGTGTACTCTGTAGACCTGATGTAGAGGCACTCAAACCTGTAAATAGAAATTATCGTTAGCAAAATAAAGTGCATATTCACTACTCACTTATGTAAGGCTTAAAATAAACATACCCGCAGCACGTGGTGGGGGCGGTGTAGACTGTGTACCTGTTGCAGAGACATAAAATATCATTACCCAAATAAAGTGCATAATCACTACTCATTCATCTAAGAATTGAAATAAACATACCCGCAGCAGGTGGTGGGGGCGGTGTAGACTGTGTACCTGGTGCAGAGACATAAAATATCATTACCCAAACAAAGTGCATAATCACTACTCATTCATCTAACAATTGAAATAAACATACCCGCAGCAGGTGGTGGGGGCGGTGTAGACCGTGTACCTGGTGCAGAGACATAAAATATCATTACCCAAACAAAGTGCATAATCACTACTCTGTGATCTAAGATTTTAAATAAACATACCCGCAGCAGGTGGTGGGGGGGTGTAATATGTATACCTTGTGCAGAGACATAAAATATCATTACCCAAACAAAGTGCATAATCAGTACTCATTCATCTAAGAATTGAAATAAACATACCCACAATAGGTGGTGGGGGCGGTGTAGACTGTGTACCTGGTGCAGAGACATAAAATATCATTACCCAAATAAAGTGCATATTCACTACTCTGTGATCTAAGAATTTAAATAAACATACCAGTAGAACCCCTCTCGGAACCACCTCTCCTCGAAGATCCGCTACAGCCTCGAACCACCTAATTATTGACAACATTTAAAGAAGTGCATATTAGTCGACAACTAATGACGAGGAGAGGTGGTAAGTAATAATGATAAGTGTATATATGTTAAATTTCTTACAAAATATTCAATCAGTATATATTTCATCTTCAGATGCTGAATATATATCAAACTCATTGTCATCTTCGTCATCTTCCTCATTCTCACTAGATTCATACACTTCCTCCTCAGAGGACTCCTCTTGCCCAACAATTGCTTCATTTAGCTCAGTTGAATCGACTTCTTCGACTTCGTCCTCTATACACAACTGAAGTGGATCGTCAGATTCGATCAGATGAAGATTAGAAGCAACCAACTCTGCAGTGTCACCGTGGTCTGATTGAAAATATTCGGCACTAGAATCCTCTGAGACAGCTTCAGTCAGATCTAACTCATCATTAGGCGCAAGCCTTGGTTTTACCTTATAGACTGCCCACCAATCTTTATTCTTGGACGATGAATAACTTGAATAATACACTTGTTGGGCTTGTGCGGCCAAAATGAACGGCTCATAGGTATTCAATTTGGATCTATGTTTGACATCGACAATCCCATATATTGCGTCGTTTCGAACTGAATTATGATCAAATCAATGACACTTAAAAAGGAATATATGGTTGTGTTGTCCGAAATACTGTAATTCTATGACCTCCTCAAGAATACCATAGTAATCGAGATCATTTTTATTGTATGTACTACCTTTCACGCATATGCCGCTATGCATCGTAGACTTATTTCATCCATAATCTCTAGTGTGAAATCTATAACCATTCACAAAAAATCCTGGATAGGCATGCGTGACCTTCGAAGGTCCATAACTTATCACCCGGACTCTTTCATCAGTAGCATAACCTTCTTCAACCTATGAAGGCTTTAACCACGTTACTTTGAATTGAACTTGCATACACATCAAGCTTTGTGGAATTGGTAGATTGGCAGTTACTTGACCTTTAAGCCATCTGGCAAAAGATCTCTCTCGTTCATTTTGAACCTCCAACTCATTGAGGTGTGGACATCGAGTAATTAATTCTAAATCAAATTACCTGCAATGATGAATGCAACATCACCGTAAATGGGAGGAAGAACGTCAAGATGCTTATAAATTTTAGCACCTGTGGAGTTGAGGACTCACTCAACATAAGGTTCAATCTCAGGACAGTTCAGGAGAACATAGATCTATGCGGCCAACAACTCTCTGTCCTCTAATATGCGATTCGAACAACGTCCGAATGCACGACCTGGATACTTAAATATGGACAACCGGTCGGACGGACCCACCTCTCCTCCATCATCATTACGTGGAGGTCGATTGCGACGAGTTTGAATTTTGGGTTCGAAGTACATCGAACAGAAGTTTAAAATTTCTTCAATAATATATGCCTCGGTAATCAAACCCTCTACTTTAGCCTTGTGCGAACCTTCATTTTCAGGTCATGCATACACCTATGACAATAATTTATGTGACAATGACATACAGTGACAATGACAGACACATGTAACTACTGTCAATTAATGAGTAAATACATACTGATTACCTCTCAAATGGATACATCCATCGAAATTGTACCGGTCCTCCAACTTTGCCCTCGTATGGTAAATAGATAATCAGGTGCTCCATGGAATCGAAGAATGCAGGGGGAAATATCTTCTCCAACTTGCATACCATCGTGACCATGCACATTCTGTTCCATAGTTTGCACGTCCCCAAGTTTGAGTTCTGATGCACACAGAATCCTGAAAAACTGACTCAACTCAGTCAATGCTCCCCATATAGGCTTTGGCAATATGTCACGGAATGCAATGGGCAGAAGTCTCTCCATGAACACATGGCAGTCATGACTTTTCAACCCATATATTTTTCCCTCATTGACATTTACACAACGGGCTATGTTAGATAGATATCCATCAGGGAATCTTAATTGCTTCAGCCACTGACACTGTTCATTGATCTGTGTGTCATTCAACATGTAAGCTGCTTTAGGTTACACAACTTTACCCCGTACCGGCCGCAATTCCAACTCTGGTCGTTTGCAAAGTATATTCAAGTCTGCTCGCGCCTTGGCATTGTCCTTTGTTTTGGTTTTCACGTTCATGATGGTGTTGAACACATTATCAAAGACATTCTTCTCAACATGCATGACGTCCAGGTTGTGCCGTATCAAAAGGGCTGACCAGTAAGGCAATTCCCATAAGATACTTTTCTTCACCCAATTGTGTTCCTCTCCAAATCCACGAAGATGTCATGTACTACCTGACAATTGTACTATATCTGGTAAGTTTTGCACCTCTAATGCCACTTATCGACCAGACATCCGTTCCAAGTCTGCTTCATCCATTTCAACTGTGTTCTTAATGAATGAGTCCTTTTGCCTTCGGAAAGGATGGTCAATTGGTAGAAACCGTCGATGACAATCGAACCAGCATGATTTCTTACCATGTTTCAGGACAAAGGATTTTATATCAGCCATACAGTAAGGACATGCCAACCTCCCGTGTGTGCTTCGGCCAGATAGCATTCCATATGCAGGGAAGTCACTTATTGTCCACATCAATGCAGCCTTCATAGTGAAATTTTATTTTCTGTACGCATCATAAGTAACAACTCTATCATTCCATAATCTTTTCAACTCATCAATCAGTGGCCTGAGATATATGTCTAAATGTTTTACTGGATTTTTTGGACCTGGAATCACCAAAGTTAAGAAAAGGTTCTCACGCTTCATGCACATGCCCGGCGGAAGGTTGTACGGCGTCATGAAGACTGGCCAACATGAGTAAGACGCTACTGAACCTCCAAATGGGTTGAAGCCGTCTGTGCATAAACCTAACCTAACATTGCGTGGCTCGTGACCAAAAGCAGTATAGTTACGACTGAAATGAGCCCAAGCTTCACCGTCAGCGGGATGACTGATTATATCATCTACACGACATACTCTTTCCGCGTGCCATATCATATGCCGAGCTGTCTTTGACGACATATACATCCGCTGCAATCTGGGCGTGAGAGGGAAGTATCGCAGTGACTTGTAAGGCACATCCTTCTGCTTTGATTTGTCCCCTATCTTAGGTTTAAATCTATCATGATGACAAATATCACATGATATTTTATCTACATTATTTGCATAATATAGCATACATTGATTAGGGCATGCATCTATTTTTTGGTATCCAAGCCCTAAATCATTGACCATCTTCTTTGCACGGTAAAATATTTCAGGCAGCTTCTCATCCGTAGGCAGCATACTCTTGATAAGGAGGAGCATACGGTCAAAACAACTCTCACTAAGGTGAAATTCGGATTTTAAATTCAACAACTGTGAGACAGCAGATAAGCGAGTGTGATTTTCACAACCATTCCACAACAGCTCATCAGCATCCCGAAGTAATTGATAAAATCTTTCAGCCAACTTGTTTGGTGGTTCTTCGTTGTACACGTGCTCCCCTTGTACATTAAAGTTAGGGCCAGCAGCATCGATTACCATGTCTGCGTAGGTACATGTGCCGCCAACATTGCCGGACGCATGTGACCAAAAGTCCTCACCGTGACACACCCAATTCATATAACCTTTCATGAACCCTTTCATGTATAAATGAGCTTGCACATCCCATAGCAAAAGAAATTTCTTATTTTTACAGCATAAACAAGGACACCGGATGTTACCACGCTGGTCCACTACTGTTGGATGCCCCAATGCAAACTGAATAAAAATATCAACTCCATCCGTAAACTCCTCGGACACCACTCCGTCAACTACTCTGTGATTCATCCATGAACGATCAACTCTAGCCATATTTACCTAACAAATTAAAAAATTCATATCAATATGTCTTATAACTACTTCTAAGAAAATATCGACAACATCTCCCCTAAATATTGACTATTTTCCACATTGTACATCTCGTTTGGTCACATATACATCCATATCCATATCCACTTTCACTTCCATATTCACACACCCACGTTGACATCGACATCATCTTCTAGAAAAAATCATTATCATACTCGCATTCACATACACATTTTTTCACATATCGGCATCCACACCTGTCTACAAATGTAATTCACATCCAAGCATACTAATCACATATATCATAACAAAAGGCTTGAACGAGCAAAAACGGAACAAAGGGTCATATCCACATTGCGACACACACATTTATATCCACATCCCTCTTCCCGCCCTCCCAATAAAAAAAGGGGTTTGGAATTTCATCTGATGTTGTAAGAGTAGAGCAGGTGATAAGTAGAAAAGGTTCGTTTTGTACACCAGGCATGAAAAGTGAGAGTTTGTGTCTGCGTGTGTGTGTGTGTGTGTGAGAGTGAGCATGAGAAAGGGCGGGAGCTCACCGCCGCTGTCAGAGGTCACCGCTGCTTCTGCGCCCTCGCTATTGGTGCCGCCTCCGCTCGCCCCTCACCGGCGTCCCTAGGTAGCTCCACCCCGCCTGCCCGCCCTCGCCACTCTACCGCCCGCCGGTGAGAGATTGAGAGGGGGATGCAGTGGTTGAATGAGGAGGAAGGGGGAAGGACTAAGGAGGACAGGAGAGGGGATGTTTTTTCTAATTCTTGTCTCTTTCTATTTGGTGCCATATTTTCATTTGGCGCCATGTTTTCATCCATTCATTCGTGATTCTTTGTCATTCATTCACTTCTTCTAATAGGATAAAATCTCTCTCAGTAAAAAATATCATTACATCTAAAAAATATTATTTATTATTTAGAGATCTGAAGATCTGTAATTTAAACATTTTCAACTTCTTTATAGCCGATAAGTCAATTATATAAAAAGAAGAGAGAACGTGTTGAAAAGCCTAGCTACCTTGAAAGCCCGACATCGGGGTGCACGCGAAAAGGTATTCGGAGCCGTATCGGTCACATGTTGACCATTTCCTTATTGTTTCGTGCCCCCCTCAAACTGATGTGTCGTGAATTTACCGTCACGTCTATTTTTTTAATGAATTTTTGAGAGCTAAGACTCCTTGATAGCGGGGAATATTAATGCCACGTGGAAGCACTCAGGATATATAATAGTCAAATATCATTGTATCTTTCATCGATTTTACTCACGATAGGGCGTGCCAATCACGTGTCTGACAATGTGTTCAAGTTCAAAGGCTGGGATGGTCTGGACTAACCGAAGGTGCGCTCCTTCTGATCACTAAGCAGATCAACGATGGTGGGCATTCGGTCGGGACTGGCGACCCACCATTCCATAAAGGTCGTTCATGACGATAAAAGAGGGGAAAATGTTTGATTAATCGCCACACCAAACAATGGGGCTGCGTGGCCAATAAGTCAATTCGATTATTTTAAAAGAACAGAGAACGTGTTGAAAAGCCTAGCTACCTATAAAGGCCCACAGCGGGGTTCGCGCGAAAAGGTATTAGGAGCCGTATCGGTCACATGTTGTGACCATTTCCTTATTATTTCGTGCCCCCCTCAAACTCATGTGTTGTGAATTTACCGTCACGTCTTTATATAATAAATTTTCGGGAGCTAGGGCTCCTCGATCGCGGGGAATATTAATGCCACGTGGAAGCACTCAGGATATAGGATAATTAATTGGCAAAAATCATTGTATCTTTCATCGATTTTACTCACGATAGGGCGTGCCAATCACGTGTCTGGCAATGTGTTCAAGTTTCAAGGTTGGGATGGTCTGGACTAACCGAAGGTGCGCTCCTTATGATCACTAAGCAGACGATGGTGGGCATTCGGTCGGGACTGGCGACCCGCCGTGCCATAAAGGTCGTTCACGACGATAAAAGAGGGGAAAATATTTGATTAATCATCACGCCAAGCAATGGGGCTGCATGGTCGATAAGTCGATTCGATTATATAAAAAGAAGAGAGAACATGTTGAAAAGCCTAGCTACCTTGAAAGCACGACATCGGGGTGCACGCGAAAAGGTATTCAGAGCCGTATCCGTCACATGTTGACCATTTCCTTATTGTTCCTTGCCGCCCTAAAACTCATGTCCCATGAATTTACTGTCACGTCTATATATCGCCAACATTTTGGGAGATAGGGCTCCTCGATCGCGGGGAATATTAATGCCATGTGGAAGCAATCAATGACTTGTCACTCCATCCTTGAGTCACGTGCACATCATTCGGGATAGGTGTGGCCGTCCCTGCCGAACCGGTCGTCCCGCTCATAGCTCGAGATGGGATGGTACATTGCGTACCGGTACGAAAAACTATAATATATATATATATATATATATATATATATATAATGGAATAAATTAAACTATTTGAAATGACATCTTGTGTCATTTGGTTAATTGTTTGGCCGTTTGAATGGGTTTCTCCGGGTTCGAATCTTAGCTTCAGCGTAAGGTTTTCGTAAATTTTTTGAATATAACTTATTCAAAAAATAAATGAATACACGGCAGAACTCTGTTTTCGAACCCGACACGTCACGATTAACAACGATACACTAAAGGAACTTAGTCTAGTGCCCCGCTCTACTTCTCAAGTGCTGAGCCATTATTCACCCTTGCAAGCTCACTCTTTGCCTTAACGGCTAATTGTCAGACTTAACATCTATTTGCCACCCTTCCGTGCTGCAACATTACCGTCGCGCTAACTCATTTTTCACCCTTAGCGACTTATTTGTAGCTATTGTCTTGCAAATTTTCACCGTTGTTCCCACATTTGTCACCCTTAACATCCATTTGTTAGCCTTGTATATCTCTTTGTCACCGAGATCATCTTCATTTGTCACCCTTAGGAGAGTATCTGTTACCTTCAGTCTTCTTCTGTTGTTCTTCCCTGTTTGTCATTTTTTGTGTCCACTGTCGCTAGCCGAAGCTTGACCATGCTTTGACTGGACGTCAACAGTTACAAAAGCTTGACTTTGACTATTGACTTTGCCTAGAGTATTGGGGCATTCGGTCAACATATAGTTGAAGTTATTTGTCACCCTGTTTTTGTGAGCACGTCTCTTTCTCCTCAAGTTCCTCCGGTTCTTTTTCACCTTCAGCTTCCTTCACACTTTTTACCAATGTGAAGTTATTTGTTATCCCAGTTGAGCATTTGTCACCCGTACTCACCTAATTGTCACCACTAAACTCCAGAAACTGTCACCCTTACTCCACTGCCTGAAAGCCGCGCGTCGGGCTTGTCTCTATTGAGCCTTATTTGTCACCATTAGCAGGGTATTGTTTACACTTGCTAACCCATTGTCACCCGTGTAGACACATTTGTCACCCTTAACCTCCAATTGGCCCACGTGAAAAACGGGACACGTCGGCCACGCGTGGGTGTTGTTCGCGTATTGCTGCCGATCCAACGCCGCAGGCCACATCAACAGAAATGATGACGCCGAAGGGCCGAACTGGACCTCGAAACTAAAAATCCCCAATTCCTTATATACCCTTCCCGCCATGTCTCGCCTCTTATGAAACCTGCCAGAAGTCGGTTTGTCTCTCCGTCGTGCTCAACATCTCATCTTCCTCGCGGTGCCTTTTGTGACCTCTCAGCAATGGAGCCGAAGAAGACACCCATGCAACGCTCTGTCCGCCGTAAAGTGGATGTCCCACCTGCATCTCAGGACATTGTACCGGTTCCTACGGCCGAAGAAGAAACGTTTGAGGAACCTAGGGTTTCTAAGGCCTCCACTTCAGGACGACAAGTTAAAGGTACTGTGGTTCCTTATCTCCCTTACATATCTATTTCCCCCCCTATTGACCTATTTATTTGTCACGCTTATCTACCTATTTACGTCATATTTAGACCTACCTGTCACCGAATTTCATACATTTGTCACCCTTAAGCACCTATTTGCCACACCTAAACTCCCTTGTCTATATATACATTTGTCACCCTTGTCTTACTATTAATATTTTTTGTATTTCTTGATCCGTCAATTAATTAACTGAATTTCTTGTTTACACGTTAATTTTTTGAATCTAGTGAACACGCGGGTCATCTGGGCCCAGTGTTCTATGGACATTTACATGAAGGATAGGGATCAAATGGCATTACGGGAATGCCACAAGTCATTGATGAGGACCACACCCTTTGGTCCATATGTTGACAATGCTTCTCCCGTATTCTTCACCATGACACTATTGGAGGAGATTATTTGCACCCATAGTGAAGGAAATTACTTCCGTATGGGTAGTAAGGAGGTCGCATTCAGTGTGGAAGATGTGGGCATAATTTTAGGATTACCTTACTCCGGTCAGCCAGTTCAACATTATGGATCCGCAATTCAGAAGTCAAAGTTGCATAATCGATTTGGATTTGCAGCAACATTTGACCGGAAGAAAGTGTGATCTCTCATCTAGTAAATTGTTGGGTCCGATGAAGAGCAGGATGTGGCCGACACTGTCCGGCTGTGGATTGTACTCCTGCTGTCCACTTTCCTTTACCCATGGTCGGCAACTTCTTATCCACAACAGATGATGTCATGCTTAGATGACATTGAGAGAGTTTCAGATTACAATTGGGAAGTCACCGTGCAACAGGTAACGATGCACAAGTTTGAGGAATTAGTGTCGGCGGTCCAGAAACGGCGATCAAGTACAATTGACCGTGCTAAGAGAAGAACCGGGAATGCATCCCAGGCCCATACCCCTATATTTGGTTGTTCTGCCAAACTTGCTGTAAGTTTTTTTATTTTTGTTGTGTAATAATGTGTAAATCATTAATTCTACTGCATTGTAAAATAACTTGATATATTTCATATTACAGGTCTGGTTTTTTGAGCACACGCGGGTGAGACAGCCAGTAAGGCAGGTGCCATTTCCCTGACTATTTAGGTGGGGGACATTTGTAGATAGAAAATTAAAATTCTCCATTGGATACCTGCGAGACCAACATGTATTATGAGTACTAAAATTAACTTCTTCTTTGTCATTCAACATTAATGAATAACCGGAGTGATGTTGTTTGAAATGTAGGTGATCGAAGAGCTCCTTGTTGAGCCAAGTGAAAGGGTGATGGTGTACGGTGAAATGATTATGGCCAGACCCAGCCGCCATTATACATCCTCATCAGAGAGATACATGCTTGTGCTATAGGATATTGCCGCTACATTGAAGATCCAGTAGCGGCTACTTGAGGAAATAAAGGCCTTCTATCTGACTAGTGTGGAAGGGGCCCACATTCACGCTGATGCAGCACCTCCTGGCCCCATCGAACAGGCGACGGATGATGGCAAGGACCGCAGCCACCCCCTGGAGAGGAAGTGCAGGGGGTTGAAACTGTTGAGGAAAATATCTGTCAAACTTTGGTGGACATTGCCGCCGATGTCCCAGTTCCAAGGCCCCTTCCAAAAATTACGGATGATACTGTGCCATGTAAGGTAGCTCCTGAAGAGGATGTGCAAGGTGATATCGAAGGTCAGGTGGAGGCGACCAATAGGCATGGTGACCGTCATCCAGGTGTCTTTTGTCAGTCCCTTCATGAACGAGACGAGAAGCCCGTGAGGAAAAGGCGGGCACCTCTAAAGAAAATAGGATGGGGGAAGAAGAAGGTGAGTTTGTGTTGTTCCTACTTCTTACAGTATAGAATCTAAGATTGGTACATTGGCATACATGTAGAAGGGAGATGACGTCGACGACATCAGAATTCTACTATAGAATACTGATTGGATCTGCAAAGGCCGGCTGAATCCGAAAGATAACAACGCTGTGAATGAATTCATTGTTGCTTGTGTCTCGGGGGATATTGAGTAAGTTGTCCTCTTATACTTTCTATAATTATCCTGATTTGCCTTACTCTGACTGCCAATAACTAAATTTTTGTCCAATATAGTGACACCATATTATCATTAGAGAACGGAATTGTTTTAAGACGTCGTCATGTCATTGATCTATTATACGGCCGGATGATAGATGATATGGTACTCTCTTTCATTAATTGTGCAATTTTACGCCTCACCCTACCCTGAACTTGTGTTTTCACTGCTAATAGAATCGTGATTGTTAATTTACAGGTGATCGACGCCATGATGTACCTCCTCAAATCAAGACGCAATGAATCTGGCATCTTTCATCAGTGGGTCTATTTTCCCACCATTTTAGTGAATCACATCAACAGCACACCAGTGGCCGACTCCGTAAAATCAAACAAATTGTTGGAGTGCGCCTTCGAGAATGTTGAATTAACTGAACTGCAGAAGAACAAATATTTATTCTTCATGTTACACTCATCAAATCACTGGCATCTACTTGCTGTTGACACGGAGAATCGCCGCTTTGTCTCATACAATTCCATGAGAGGCATGGCCATCCATGATGCCACTACAAGAAAATGGGTACTTTTTCTTATCCATGTACCTGTATTAAAGATATCTTTAATGTGTCTTTTAGGTATTCCTTAATAATGTCAAATATTTCATTTGCAGGCTACAGTTGTACGGGGGTTTATGAAAAACTATGGACCTGCATTCAAGGGAGTTGAGAATTGGGAACTTGTATTCGACAACGAATGTCCCCAACAGGAGGATCGAAGCCACAACTATGCCATTTATGTACTGAAATATGTTGATGAATTGTCAAAGAAGATTGAGGCATCATGGACATTTAATGAGGGTGATTGTAATATGATTAGAGTCGGGTTTGGGGCCCAACTCCTTAACTTTAGAAATAGAAGATCTTAAACAATTTCACGTCTCAAACCTCAGAATGTGACATACCTGTGTTGATTGATATTTCTTTTTTCATACATTTTGATCTTCAAAGTTTCATATGTTTTAATGCCGTTAATGTGTGCTTGACAATGTGTATTCATGAATATCAATGAGTTTTCTAAAGATAGATTCAAGTTTGGTTAAGGAACTGGGCTGAAGTGTGAAAAGATGAAGGCTTTACTTGCACAAGCGTCGACTAGAGTGGAATGAAGACATGCACCGACCTCACAGACTAGAATGTGAATGTGCACCGACCTGATAGTGCTATGTGCATAGACCTTATGTTTCTATCGCTAACGCATGTGCACCGACCTGATGCTTCTAACACTAACGCATGTGCACAGACCTTATGTCTATCTCTAACACATGTGCATCGACCTTACATGCTATCGCTAACACATGTGCACAGACCTGACCTTGCAAAATGCAAATGTGCACAGACCTCATGCACAGACCTTATGCCTTAGGCATTTGTCACCGCTAGTTGTGCATTTGTTACCAGTAAAGTGCCATTTGTCACCCTTACCTGCACATATTTATCACTCTTACCACATGACTACATGAGCAGTCGTTGCCTTCTCTTCTCTTCATTACCTGCTTGGCTTTGTCTGGGGAGCATAGTGGTGACTAGTCTATTCATTGACCTTGGACTTTGACTAGGACTTCATAACTGTTCAATAAAAAGTTGACCTTGGCTGGAGACTTCTTTGACTTGCGTTGACCTTGACCAGTCAACATTGACTGTCTTGGCATTGACCAAGTCCCTTCGTTGTTCTTCTGATTGTTGTAGAAACTCTTGATACACTGTTCATATTTTTGTCCTCCTGTGAACTTGACTCCTTCTTTCAGCTCCTTCTGCTTTTCATTTGTTAGCTCTAGAATCTATTTTTCACCCTTACCAATGTATTTGGATACTACGCAGATCTCGTTGTCGCCACTAATAGGGTATTTGCACCCTTATCCACTGGCTTTGCTTCATGCGTCGACATTGAGGTTTTCAGAATTTAAACACTGCAAGCTATTTTTCAGACTTACGCAGCTATCACAATTTAAACACATTGAGCTTCGTCAGCACTAGGCAACTATTTGTCACCCTTATACTCCCCGTCGCCACTGACCTATCGTCAAACCGTGGTATAAACCGGGGTACCCCATGTGGGTTCCATAACACCCTTATCCTCCTTTCTCCACTCGTGAAACCCACGACGCCGTGCTCCGCCATCGCACTCTCACTGTCGCTTCACTGTGGATGTGCATTCCCGGGGCCAACGTCAACGGTGATCGTCACGGTAGATTACAATGTCAAAAGGGTGGGGAACCTAATTACGCCTACACCCTCCCTTGTCCAATCACCTCTACAATACGCTCCGATCGAGCGACGATCGTTCGGCTAGGGTTCCTGACGTTCCCCTTGCTTTCTGCTCCAGAGGGGCTGTGTTAACACCTCCATTGCAGCGATGTGTTAAATCGACACACCAATCCCGCCCGTCTCCTCTACGTCCTCCTCTCGGTCCCTTGTCGTCATTGGTTCCTACTGTAGATGCCCTCTTCCTTTTTTTTATTCGTCAGAAATTGAGGTTCAGAAAATGGGAAGGTATAAATGCTATCTAGTGTGGGTTGGTCGCGAACCCGGTTTATATTATAGTTGGCCTCAATGCTTTGTCCAAGTGAATGGATACCCTGGAGCTCGTTATAAGAGTTTTCACTCGATAGAGGAAGCACATGCGGCTATAAATGGGGTTGGCAATAGCAGCCATGTGTATGTTGATCATCCTCAACTTACATATCATGCACTACGCCAGCAGACGACTACACAAATGTCAAATGTGCCTTGTATTGTTGTTGTTCTATTATGTACTCTAGTAGTGTTGCTCCTCTTCATATTAGTTGCTTTGTTATTACTGTTGTTATATGTATAGGGAAATAATTTACTGGACATTTTACTTATTGTCAACGACTTGACTTGATCCCATTGTAAATTAGTAGAACTGGAGGTAAATCTCATTTCTTGATCTTACATGAGTTTAATCAGCGTCGTTTGATGACTAGAAAAGCTTCAGATCCGTGTTGGTAGAGTTAGGAAATCAATACATGGTTAAATCCTTCAAACGAACTTGAGTTTCTTCAAGTTTCACTGCCATGAGCTAGTTATCACCGTTACATATTTATTTGTCACTGCTACCGGCTATTTGTCACTCAGAACATCTATTTGTCACCCTTATCGCTAGCCAGTCGTCGCCTTTGTTTCACTACAAAATAAACCTTTTGCTTTTGTTATCCATCAAACTCTTTACTTATGTTATCCATTTATACACAACCTACATAACTCAACATAAAACACACATCCCCCGATTTAATCCACACAACATATAAATCAATGAATAAAATAAATTATAATTACATTAATTCAAATGTGTCATTTTTTATAATTACAATTATAAATCAACAGATATCCGTTAGATCATCCTCCACCATCACCAGTTGCAGAAGAATCCCCTCTCTCAGACGAATCCTCTTGCCCAACAACCAACTCTGCAGTGTCACCCTCGTCTGATTGAAAAGTTTCGACACTAGAATCCTCTGAGACAGTAATTTTTAGAATACTCGCTCCATTCAAACCACAATTTTGAAATAAGCTCATTTCTGAAGCAGGTATCATGATCTCTCTCTTCCGGAGAATCGGCATTGACCAGCCTGTATGTGTAAACCTTCCTCATCTGTCCTGGTCTAAAAGCACGAATAATAGCTTTGGTATCTCGCCAAGCCATTGGTCCTACTTTTAGACCAAGACAGACGAGAAAGGTTTACACATATAGGCTGGTCGCTGCTGATTCTCCGGAAGAGAGAGATCATGATACCTGCTTCAGAAAAGAGCTTATTTCAAAATTATGGTTTGAATGGAGCGAGTATTCTAAAAAATTTCGACTGCATCTCCCTTAAAAAAATTTGACAGCGTTCTCCAGTTTTTACCATCCTGAAAAAATATATTAAACAAAACATAAATACATCCAACATGTGAACTGAGATGAAATTAGGAATCATGGCAGTCACACCTTGGATGTGATGTTATAGAGGCCCTGCGCAGGCGACGGTGGCAGAATGGCGATGGGCGGCCAACGACGGTGGCTGCAGAGGTGCTAGACGGCAGCCGATGGGTGGGTCCGGCAGGAACACCGGTCGGCTGCCACGGCACGGCACCGGAGGGGCAGCGGTGCTCTACCGGCGTGGGTGCAAGGGGTAGCGCAACGGTGGGCTGGTCGGCACTCACGGTGGTGCTGCTTCGCGGAGGAGAGTTAGGGTGCGCAGGGCACCCGTGGGCACACGGGGACAAGGTGGCGATTGTCTGCGGCGAGGGGAGAAAAGCAAGGGATGGGGGAAAAACAAATGGCTTCTAAGGGTAAGAAATACGTCGTAAGGGTGACAAATGCTTCTAAGGGTTACAAATATGTCCTAAGGGTGACAAATAACTTCTAATGGTAAAAAATGGGTGTCTAAACGTGAAAAATAGCCTGTAGTGGTGACAAATGAAAGAGACAGAGCGAGAGAGAGAGAGAGAGAGAGGGGCTCCTTGCACACGTCTCATCCTCCTACAGTCCTGCAGTCTTGGCGCTGCCAACTACTCCTGAGTTGAGATTTTTAATGTTACTAAAGGCAGTGGAAGAACTAAAGTCGGTGAAAGATGAAGTGTCTCTCCCAACTAAAGGCTGGTTTTAATTTTACTAAAGACAGTGGAAGACCTAAAGTCGGTGGAAGACGAAGTGTCTCTCCCAACTAAATGCTGGTTTTAATCTTACAAGTCAAATTGTTAAAATAGGCCAGTTATTATAGTTTCGGGATGTGTAACAATCTTCCATCTTATCATATTTTTATATTTTATATTAAGAAAATTATATTTTATAATATATTATTTACATCTATATACCATATGATATATAATATAAGATTACGAACGGATATTTTATGAAATGAATATTATAATATCCGTTTCCGCTCCGATTCAAATTTGAATATTATCCGTATCTGAAAAAATAAATACTATTTAGAATATTATCCGCTAATTAATACGGATTCGAATTCGAATATTATCCAGCAAAACTATTGATATATTTATTTTTATTTTTATTATTTATTACGCACAGGAGGAAAAGCAAGGGATGGGGGGAAAACAAATGGCTTCTAAGGGTAAGAAATACGTCGTAAGGGTAACAAATAGGTCCTAAGGGTGACAAATAGCTTCTAAGGATAATAAATGGGTGTCTAAATGTGAAAAATAGTCTGTAGTGGTGACAAATGAAAGAGACAGAGCGAGAGAGAGAGAGAGGGGGGGCATTAACAAACAGAAAAAATTGTGGCTCCTGGAAGAAATCTCAACCTCCTGCAGTCCTGCACTCATATAGAGGTCAGTGAATGTCTGCATGTAAGCACATAAGGTCGGTGCACATGTTCAGTGTTGCATTTCAGGTCAGTGCACATGAACAAAATGCTGCATGCAAAGGTCGGTGCACATTGTCACTGTTGCACACTAAGGTCTGAGCATATGTGCATGAGCGCACACTAAGGTCTGAACATATGTGCAATTTTAGATTTGAGCATATGTGCAATTTTAGGTCTGAACATATGAAAGGCAGGTCGAGTTAGAAAGATAGGTAGAGTTTAATCAGTGTCGTTTGATGATTAGGAAAGCCTCATATTCGTGTTGGTTTCTTCAAGTTTCACTGCCATGAGCTATTTGTCACCGTTACATAATTATTTGTCACTTCTAATGGGCTATTTATCACTCATAACGAGATATTTGTCACCCTTATCCTACGCTAGGCGTCGTGTTTGTTTCGCTTCATAACATATTGTGACTTATGTTATCGATTTATCACCCTTACGAGACATTTGTCAGGCTTGAAACCTATTTGTCACCATTGATTACTATTTGTCACCACTATGCGGTGTTAGCCGTTGCAGTATCTCTCTCCGGCCTCTCGTCTACTATGCGGTTGATGTATCTGGACGAAAGGAACCTCGGTCCAAGCAATCTCATGACTGGCAAAAAGGAAGGATCGAGAGTCAAAAAAGTTGGGGGAGATGGAACGATCTCCGCGGTCCCGTCACTTCAATTTCCACAATGTTGGGGAGGCACGAACACTCTTTTGCCCTCTGGGGGTTTCGTCTCTTTTCTATAAATAGAGACTCTATGGGGAACACGAAGGACATCCTGAGTTCCTTTGGCGGTCAAAGACACTCTCGTGAAGATGTCGTTGTCTAAGAAGTCAATTCCCGCCAAACGTCTGTGCTTCCGAAATGAAGCCCTGCCGGTGCCGGACCAGCCATCAGGGGAAAGCAGCAGCAGTGATGTTTCGGAGGAATATAAGCAGGGGTACCTGCAAGGGTGGCGGGATGCCATGGCGAAGGTGGACCGCCTATTTTGTAACAAGGGGGTGACGAGCCTCCAACCTGACAGGTTCCGTCCCAAAGAGGACGAGTGACCGTTTGTACCCTCTCCCCCTATCAATATACTTTCTTTTTCTACAACCTTTCTTTGCATGATGGATGTTTGATCTTTGTGTGATGTGGTTGCTGTCAAATGAAGGATAACATCCATCGCAGGTAGGGATTACCTTTACGAAGTGGAGTTCTTCCCCTATAAGTAGCAGGGTTTGTCGATGGTTCTAATATTAGTAGGGCTTATCTTCATGCTCATAGTTCATCACTAGGATCCATTTGTCACCCTTCATGCGCATTTGTCCCCCTGTTGATCTATTTGTCACCACTAATAGGTATTTTTCACTCTTAGCATGCAGTAGCCGTCGCCTTTTCTCCTGGGAGACGTCATCTTTGTGCATTTTTCACCGTTAAGAGCCTTTTGTCATCCCTCATGCGCATTTGTCGCCCCTTTTAACCTATTTGTCACCCCTAATGTGCATTTGTTGCCTCTGTCAACTTATTTGTCACCAATAATATGTATTCATCACCCTCATCATACATTTTACTCTGTTGCTCTCACATACGGAAGGTGAACCTAAAAGAGAAAATAAATATAATAATAATAAAACTCCATAAAAAATGATAATCAATAAATACATGACTTTCCGACAAACCATGAAAATGATATTCAATTAATATAATAATGATAAAAGTCTAATAGAAGATCACTACTGCTGAACAAAGTCTTCAGAATGCAAGGTTGAGGGACATGTTGGTAGGTCGTGGGTTATTAAAGGATTCCAAATATGTGACAACTGCTGAACAAACAGGGCCTAATAGTATATGTGCTACGAATTATTATTTGTTTCGTGAACTTGCTCAATTTCTTACCTTGTTATAATGTGGTGTGTCTGTTGTATTTGGACTACGTTGTATCCACCTACTCTATTGTATTTCCTTCATTCGTGACTTTTGTCATGTTTACATAATCACCTTGTGGTATTGTCCATTTCGCAGGGGCATACCCTCACATCCCTTAGTTTTCAAGCTCTGTTTAGAGAGTTGGATGGCAACATCGCAACCTTTGATTTTTAATTTTTATGATTTTTTTTTATTTTAGTATTTACTTTTTTATAATTATACTATTATATTTATTAATTATCACTGTTAGACAAAAAGAAGAACATGTTTTGAAGTTTTGGAGCAAGTCAGTCAGATAAGCCAAAATCAAGCGCGACGGCTAACACTGCATTGTGGTGACAAATGGTCATCAGTGGTGACAAATAGGCTGCGAGACTGATAAATGTCTCTCAAGGGTGATAAATGGATAACAGAAGTCACAATATGTTATGAAGCAAAACAAACTTGATGCCTAGCGTAGGATAAGGGTGATAAATATCTCGTTATGAGTGACAAATAGCCCATTAGAAGTGACAAATAACTATGTAACGGTGACAAATAACTTATGGCAGTGAAACTTGAAGAAACTCAAGTTTGTTTGTAGGGTTTAACCGTGTATGGGCTTCCTAATAACTCTACCAACACGGATCTGAAGCTTTCCTACTCATCAAATGACACTAATTAAACTCATCTAAGATCAAGGAACGAGATTATCTCCAGTTCTACTAATTTATGGTGCCTGATAAGCGTCTGAACAGATAAACTACTATGTTTACAGATGAAAGAGTTTTTTATCAGGATTCTGTCAAGAGTCCATACCGTGCGAAGAGGGAGTGCTTACATAACGAAGAGAAAACCACGTACAGACAAAAAAAATGAGAAGAAAGGGTGTGCAACCAGAAAAACCAAGGTGACTATCGTGTGTCTACGAGAAGAAGGTGACGATCAAGCAACATCAAAGGGAATTCAAGTGGATAAAATCTTTTATTTTTCTGAATTCCCATTGGTCCACTTGCCAATAACCATAAAATAATTACAAAACTGACGAAAAACCATAAAAGTGCTAATTAATAAATATAACAACATAATAAATAATGTTTATTAATAATAGGAAGGGTGAAAAACTATTTAATCATTTATCAAAATATTTCGACGGATAAAGGTTTGTTGGAGATACGTCGGCAAGTTTCCGAAGAATGTTCGACCTTAAATTTATCCGTAGTAAACTATTCATATATTTTAAACTTTATTTATTTATTTTCGACGAAACAGATTTTTGTCGGACATACGTCCGAAATATTCGACGTTAATTTCGACGTTAATTTTTTCTGTCGAAAGTTTAGAACGTATTTCCGACAAAAATATTATGTCGAAAAGTAGTCGGTAATTACCGATGAATTTCTGACATAATATATTTCCATCAGAAAGATTAAACATTCCGACGTATTACCGAAGAAAATTTTTTAGTCGAAAAATATCGTCGATATTTCCCATTTTTCTTGTAGTGGTGGGGGCATTTCCTTAGCAAATCTTTCAACCTATCCCACGCTTCATGAATTTATTCTCCAGGGTTTTGTGTGAATCCAGTTATGGCTCTCCTCATGTTATTGGTTCGTCCTATGGGATGGAATTTCTTCAAAAATTCCTTTTACATTTAAGCCCATGTATCTATGGATCTACCCAAGGCACCCAACTAATATTTAGCATTATCCTTGAGGGAAAAAAGAAAGAGAGTCAATTTTAGAGCATTGTAGGTTAAAATTGACATTACTGTGAGTACATCTCATATTGCCTCATAATGTCCCAATTCGACCCTCAAATTAACTTTATTTGAGTGATTTTTCTCATTTTTCTTAGTTTTTTCTCTTTTTTCTACTTTTTCATATCTTTCCCTATTTTTCTAGAGTTTCTAGGTATTTTTCTCCATTTTTACGGATTTTTCAAGAATTAACGACTTAAGGGGGGACGTCATTTGATTTTAAAAAAAATATATTAAAAAATATAAAAGGGAAATGATGCCTCTTTGAGTAGGCGTCCATTCATTTATTTTTCCATATTTTTCTAGAGTTTCTGAGTATTTTTCTCTATTTTTACGAATTTTTCAAGAATTAACAAACGGATTTTTCATTTGATTAAAAAAATAATAAAAAATCTCAAACGGAAATGACGTCTCGTAAGGGGTTGTCATTTCAATTGGTTGGTATTTTATATTATATTTCTGGCCCCCTTTCAGGGCTATTTTGGTGGTCTTCCGGGTGTCAGAAAAATACGAAAAAATAGGAATTGGAATCAACACTGTTAGATGTACATCCACCAAAAAAATGAGAAAATAATAATGAGAAATGAAAACTGGCCTTTTTTGGAAGAAACTGAAATAACGCCTGTCACCTGGGCGTCATTTCAAATGGCACCTGAACGAGGGGAGTCATTTCCTTTTGGCATTTTTCAGTTTTTTGATTCACGACACCTCGGATGTCGTTATTTCAAATAACGACGGCGTGAAGAGTCGTCATTTTGTCCAGATTTCTGAACCGTCCGAACCCCCGTTCTTTCTCCTTTTTGAGCCTTTTTTCTACTTCGAAAAGGACTCTAATGACTTTCCATAACTGGGAGAATTCCTTCCAATGTTTATCTCCTACTAAAATTGGGCTATCCTAATTTTATTCGGATTAAAACCCGTGCATTCTCCCCTATATATAGAGCCCCTGCGACTCATGCTTAAGGGGCCAACTTCATTCACAGGGGGAGATGTTGCTTGGCTGTTGGCTCAACAAGGAGCTCCATGTGCGGCTAAAGCTTCATCCCCACGGAGACTCTCTCCTGAACGCTCATTAAAAGCCACAGCCGTCAACATAAAAAATCCCAGGATCCTCTATTTCCTTCTCTTTCTTGTTTCTATTTCTTTCATTGCATTAGCGCATGCATGCATTCATTATATTCATATATTCATCCAATTTCTTAACCACGTTGAGCCTCTATAGTGCAACACTTGCACACTTTATTTTCGTACATTCATTCATCATATCTCCCTACCCATTGCATTGGGGTTTAAATGGGCAACACCTAAAAGGTGTGTTCATGTCCATGTTCTCACGTTACGTTTATTTCATTTGGATTTGATACTACACTCGATTTTCTAATTCCATATTTTATTTGTTGGTGTTGTATTCTTTTGCAAGGGTAATCGAGAAGAGAGACTCTCTCCATCGACCGACAATTGGAAGAGAAGGAAATCACTCACATCTCCCGCACCCTTTTGAGGTATTTATATCGCGATCCCTCCTTTTATTTATTGTTATATCCTTTGAGGCCCGCAGTCTCTGGCGATCACCCTCCAAAATTACATCCACGTATGCCCCTTTTTTCCCCTTTCCCACGTTTTATTGCATATACTTTTTATTATTTTTTAGTGGATTTTTAAATAGATCTACAAACATCATCTGAAAAGTTCTGGATTTTGACAGTGGAGCAAATCTGGAGAAATTCATCAAGATGTTTATATGGATCTTTATTGGTATTGTCATAGAAGGATGTCAACATCTGGATGGTACTAGACTTGATTTCATATTGAACCGCCTGGTTCTGACGTGCTTGAATATAGAAGGACGGTTGGTATTGATTAGGCATGAAATAGTCCTTCATCTGCTTGAGAGCAACTTGTTGCACTTGATTTTGGTTCCCCGTGAGATTATGTTGTTAATGATTTCTAAAATGCACTAACCTCTCAATCTCACTAATGAACTCTAACAAATGTGGGTGTAGGGATCTCCTACCTCGCATGCAATGTAAAAGGGCCCATAGAGAAATTACGTATTTTTTATTTTTTATTTTTTTTTATTTTTTCAAAATAAATGCAGATGCAACTATATGAATTATGTATGCAAAGAAAATGATGGTTTCTTTTTAAATGCAAATGAGTTTGGAAAATAAAGCAATGAATCAAACACTATATGAATGTAAAGTGGTGATGTTTTTTATATTTTTTGGGGGGAAAGAATAATTGGTACTCACTACTGAATTGGTCAACTGGCCAGGTAAGAGGTGGAGTTGTGGGAGGCTCCCCCTACTTTCGTAGGGTTCTAATTAATAACCACAATCTCACTTGGGCGTTTGTCACAAAACCTCTAACCTTAGACACCAATTTTCTAAAATAGTAACAAATTTTAAAACTCTCTCTTTATTTTTATATGTGAAACCCTCTAAGGGCAATCTACCTTCAAGGTACTTCTTGGTACAACCTGCCCGGCGTCCATGAGGGAATCCACGGGTGCGAGGACTTTTGGAGGTCTTGGAAAAGGAATTTCCAATCCAAAGAGACAGAATGTTTAATGGATGGTCTTTTCAATTTCAAGAAGGGTGTAAGGAATCCTAACTTGCCCCTGAGAAGAGGAAATAGAAGAGAAGAGAAAGATTTTTTTTTCAAATGATAATGCAAGTAAATAATAAATCAACTAGAATTAGGGCTTTCAATGGGCCGGGCCCGGGCCGGGCTTAGGTCGGCACGGCCCGGGCCCGACTCATCAAGAGTAAGGCCCGAGCCCGGCCCGGGCCCGACCTATGTCGGGCCGGGTTGGGTCGGGCCGGGCCGGGTCGGACTCGACATTATGTAAAAAATTCAAAGCCCGACTAAGGCCCAGCCCGACTACTTAAATAAAATAATAAAAATGATAAAAATTAATAGATTTAATACTATAAAACTTATAATCTCATTAAATAAATTAAAATTTTGATATTAATTACATAATTTGTGTGAAAAGAGAATTTAAAATTTCTAATTAAGTAAAATAACCTAAGTTTGACTAAATAGTTTTTAAAATTTGAAGTGAGAATAAAAAAAGGGATCGGGCCGGGCCGGCCCGCGAGCCAAACTCAAAGCCCGAGCCCAGCCCGCGAGTCTAGTCGGGCCGGGCTTTTAGGCCCGACTAAAAACCCGCGGGCCGAAAAAGACCTTGCGGCCCGGCCCGAAATCGGGCCAAGCCCGCGGGCCTGTCGGGCCGGCCAGGCCCATTGACAGCCCTAACTAGAATGTATAATGCATGAAAAAAGATGCAACTAAGATGAAAGCATAATATCATGATGAAATTTTTTTTCTTCTGATTATCTATTTTTTGATTTTTTTTTTTCAGAAACTTTTTTTTAGAATTTTTTTTCAAAAGAAAGAAATATGAAGAAAAGATAACTATCAACTAAAAATAGCAAACAAATATGTAAAATTAATGCAAATTAAGACCTAAAATCATATTTTTATGTTTTCTGTTTTTTAGATTTTTTTTATTTTTTGAATTTTTTAATATTTTTTTGAATTTTTCAAAACACGACATTTTCTTATGTTACTAACCTTTAGCGACGCTTGAACTTTTTAGAATTTCTAAATTTCTGTTTTCTGCTATAGTTTCAAACTTCAGTGACGCTTTCTGTGATAGTTTATTTTCTGAGAATTTTCATGTCTGAATTTTTGTTGATTTTTTTATTTTTTTTATTTTTTATGTAAAATAAAAACAGAAAAATGAGAAAACTATATACAAATCAAATACAGGAATTTACAGCCATTAAAAATAATTTCCTCCCCGGTAACGGTGCCAAAAATTGATAGTCACTAAACTTGTCGTTGAAAAGCCGTGGTCCAATTTAAAATATAACCGAACTCACTCACTTAAAAATATTGAAATTTAAGCAAAGCGGTGAATACGGGTCGATCCTACGGAGAAATATTTTCAAAATAGCATGGAAGAGAATTCTTATATTTGAAAAATCCGATCTTTTGAGTGAGATTAAACTAATGAAGAAGAAAATTACATGAAATAATATGAGAGGGTTAAGAATAGAAATTGGAAAGAGAGGGAGAAAAGACACAAATGATCAAAATCTGAACTTTATTGTTATGAGAGGTGACAAGTACAAATCTATGAAAATAAAAATAACAACTTGACTGAAAATAAAATAGTGAAAGAAGAAATTGTAGCCAAGATAATAGATGAAGAACACCGCCGTCTCCTTGCCATGTCGAGCCTTGGAATTTCACCCCGCCGTGGAAGTAGACGTCGCCGAGAGGACTAAAGGAAGATGATCCGCCAAAGAGATATGTGAAGAAATTTGGGAGATGGAGATAGAGAGATGGAAGAAGAATAATAATAATAAAATAATGTGTGTGTGCGTAGGTGTGAGTTGTGAAGAGAAGGAGGGGAAGAAGAGAGGTTTATGGTTGAGATAAATAAAAACAAATGGAAAATAAAATAGAAAAAAGAGGGTGATTGAGAAGAAAATAACTTTAAAAATAAAGAGATTTAGAAAAGGTGGAAGAAGAGAAAGTTGTAGATGATGAAAAGATGAAGAAGATTGGACGAACACAGAAGCAGAAGATGAGAGGAAGAGGGTGAAAAAAGTGGAAGAACAAAAGGTGGTGCGCGGATGAACAGTGGAAAACTTAAAAAATTAAACTTTGAAAAACAACTAATAACTTAAAAACGGTGAAGAATTGAAAGAGGAGGTAGAAGAAGAAGTTGAAGAACAATTGATAATAAACAACTTTTATGAAGAATGTAGAGGGAGATGAGGATCATAAGAGGGAGAAAAATGAGAAAGAGAAGGATTTGTAAAAACTAGATGAACAGTAAAATCAGAAGAATAGGGTTTTGAAAAAGTAAGAATAACTTAAAAACAGAGAAGAATCAGATGAAGATAAAGAAGAAGAAATTATAGAAGACTTAAAAACGCACAACTTTGAAGAATAAATCAATTTAAAACGATGAGTAGAAGAGCATGAAAAAGAGGCTAGAAGACTAGGCTAAAAAGGGCTAATGCGCGAACTCCCTCCCAATGGTGGCTCTTGACATCCATTTATACTCCTACGATCGTGAGTCTTTGAATCCAATCAAAATCCATCTTCTCAACATCAAGGCTTGTTCAAATAAAGTCTCTTGCTATATGTAGAGTCCTCATTTCCTCAAATAAGAGAAGATAAACTCAAATATGGAAGGATAACTTCGATCGGCTTCATCCAGCTCAGTTTCTTGTTCAAACTAAAATGGTGACCGGTCAGTGGGCGTTTATGCCTGAATGGATGACACTTCACGCTGTCGCTCGATCTTTTCCATTTCTTTTTATTTTCGGATCAAAATGAATAGGCGCCCGCTAAGCTGTCGCAGTTCCCATAATATGCGCCCTTTCAGAAGGGCGTTCATTAAATAGCGCCTGCATCTCGGTCGCTTATTCCTGAAAATTTAGAAAAATTCAAAATATCAACATATTTTATCCCAAAAATGATTTTCAAATAATTGTGCAAATTCGTGAATAATTCTCATATGGTCATTTTAGCTCAAAAAGATGATAAAATACATGAAGACTCAAATAATTGTGAGAATGAGATTTGTTCATATTAATGCACAACTTTACTCATTTAATTGCTTAAAGATGATGTATGTGATACAAGTTATGATGTAAAATATAACACTTATCATATATTCTATAGGCTCTGGAATATTTAGAATAACCTAAAAAATTTCTAGGTTCACTTTTGTGTTCAAACTTATCAAGGTCTCGTTTGGAGTTTATATGAACAAAATATTTACAATCGAAAACCTTGAAATGCGCTAGAGAAGGTTTCTTACCTTTAAAAATCTCATAGGGAGTCATTTGAGTAGTGGGTCTTACCAGGGCTCTATTAATTATGTAACATGAAGTGTTAATAGTCTCAGCCCAAAACTTCCTTGGTAGGTTCCCTTCTACCAGCATAGTCCGAGTTATTTGAACTAAGGTTCGGTTTCTCCTTTCCACTACTCCATTCTGCTCTGGAGTTCTTGGTGAGGAGAACCTGTGAGTGATGCCATTCTCCCAGCAGAAATCATCAAATTGTGAGTTAACAAACTCACCAACATGATCAGATAAAATATTCAAAATGGCATGATCATTGGTCTGTTTTATTTTATAAAAGAACTCTTGAAATTCTTCAAAGGCTTCATTTTTATGAGACAAGTAGAAAACCCATGTTAATCTAGAGAAGTCATCAACAAGCACAAAATCATATCTTTTTCTTGGTAAGCTAACTGACCTAGTGGGTCCAAATAAGTCCATGTGAATTAGCTCATAAGGTTTAGAAGACAGGTTTTCAGTTCTAGATTTAAATAATTTTTTGGTTTGTTTACATTGGGTGCATGCCTCACAGATTTTATTATCATTTTTAAAAGAAATTTCAGGAAGCCCCTTTACCATACTATGTTTGTTCAGTTTATGAAGCACATTATAGCTGGCATGACCTAATCTACGATGCCACATGTAGGCTAGGTCATCCTTATTAACACTAAGACAGAGATTAGAGTGTGCTATATCATCTAAGTCTACCATATAGAAGTTATTAACTCTCTTGCCAATAAATTTCTCAGATTCAAAATTGGGTTCATAGATGGTGCATGCAAGAGAATCAAATACAACTTTATGGCCTCTGTCACAGAGTTGACTTATGCTAAGAAGATTATAAGCTAAACTTTCTACTAACAAAACTTCTTCAATTAAACAAGAAGAGCACTAACCAACCTTTCCCGATCCAATAATCCTTCCCTTGGTATTACCTCCAAATGTAACATGACCAGCATCTTTCTTCACCAGCATGCAGAATTTCTCTTTATCTCCGGTCATGTGCCTGGAACAGCCACTATCTAGATACCACTTGTTATGATTGGCTGCCGGGCATACCTGCAAGGGAATTAAGTAGAATGATTTCGAACCCAGAGCTTCTTGGGTCCCATAAAAGCATTTATTTCATGCAGACAGGAAAGTAAATGTTTTGGTATCCACATTTGATTTGACTTCTTCGTGGTAGTTATGGATTTATTATCATTCAGTTTGGTCTATTTTTTCTTCTCACCATTAATTTTGGGAGATTTATTTTGAGGTATAGCAATTTTCTTCTTAAGCCCATTCTAAAAATTTCTTTTCCAGTGATCAGTCCAATGAGTATTGGAAGTAGTATAAGCATAGGGAACCCTAGGCTGTTTTGGCATGAATTTGACAAAGCCATATAAGAGTTCTGGCTTCTGAAGATTTTGTGCCTGGGTTGCACATAGGAGTTCCAAGGATAGAGTCTATGCATTTGTGTAGAGTAGGAGTTCTGGAACTGCATTGACCTCGTGTAGAGGTTGCCTTGACCTCTCCCATCAGAGTAGTGGTGATAGGAATTATAGAAAGGAGGATGGGTCGAAGTATTCTGATAATGACCTCGACCTGAGATACCTCTGCCTAGACCTTTCTCTAAGGATTTGAACCCAGTAGTGCTACGGGTTGGATGAGATTTGGAGTTGCCTCTGACTTTCTGTTGAAGCTGGACAGTTTTGGGCTTGGATTTTCCTTGGACTCTAGCCTTAACAGTCTGAATCCTAGCCTGTCCATTGGTCTGAGGTGTGGGAGTGTATGAGCAAGATTCCCTAGACACCTCTATCTTCCCTTTGCCCTTGTCTTTGGCACTGGTATTGACTTTCTCAGCTGGTTTCAAATTTTCACCAGAAGTCATTTGAATCAAAGGTTGTGATGTTCCTTTTTCAGCCACAAAAGAAATTGACCTAACATCAAACCTTTTTTGATTAGTTGGGTTGAAACCCAAACCTTCCTTTCTAAAGTTTATTTTTATTCCTAAGAGGGCATTTAGATTTTCTGTTCCTTGTGTCATGCCTTCAAGTGATTTTTGCTTATCCTTGTTTTCTTTTTCCAGATTTTCAATGACATTTTTGAGTTCAGCATTTACACTATTGATAGCTTCATACTTTTCAGTTGCTATTCTAGTTTCTTCCTGAAATTCATGTATTCTCATTTTAAGTTCATCAATGGTGTTCAACAAATTCTCATTTTCATTTTTCAAATTAGTTAACATGTTGTTACTACATTCAGCTTCATTAAGGGAGTTTTTCAGCTCTAAGTTTTTAGTTGTTAGACATACAATCTTATCAAACAAAGAAGTATGATTAACTAATGAATTCTTTTTTTTCAAATGTATGTTCTCCCTACACATGTTTTCATATTTTTCAAGTATTTCAGCATATACATCTTCCCATTCATTCTGTATAAAGTTTTCAAATGGGGAAAATACCTCGACATCATCTTCCTTGCCTTCATCACTCTTGGCCATCAGACATATCCTCTCTTCTTTCTCACTTTCAGAGGAGCTGCTCTGACTTTCTTCTTCTTCATCGCTCCAGGTGCTAACCATGGCTTTTCACTTTTTGTTCTTCCACCTGGGCTACTTATCCTTGAGCTCAGGATAATCTGCCTTGAGATCTCCTGCTTTCCTGCAATTGTAACAAACTATGGCATCAATTTTCTTAACATTATCAGATTTATGTTTGGACTGTCTTTTTCCAGAGAAGTATTTTCTTCTCATCCCTTTCCCTTCTTTTCTCAGGAATTTTTTGAACTTCCTGATAATCATTGCAAATTCATCATGATCTTCCTCAGAACTAGTGCAACTATACTCACTAGATGACCCTTTGCTAGAATTAGCTTAAAGAGCTAAGGGTTTTCTTCTCTTTTCAGACTGATCAACCTTTTTAAGGTTCAACTCATATGTCATGAGAGAACCGATGAACTCATCTACAGTGGTCGTAGCTAAGTTCCTAGACTCCTCCACTACAATGGCCTTAGTGTGCCAGATGGGTGTCAGGGACCTTAGAATCTTTCTAACCAACTCATACTCACTGTAGGTTTTTCCCAGACTTCTTAAGCTATTGGTAATGACATTCAGACGCGCGTACATCTCAGATATTGACTCTTCAAGTTTCATTTTGAAAGCCTCATACTCAAAGACTAACATGTTGGCTTTGGTTTCTCTAACCTGAGACGTCCCTTCGTAAATGGCCTCTAGCTTATCCCACATCTCCTTAGCAGTGTTGCAAGAAGAGACTCTGAAAAATTCGGTGGGATAAAGTGCACATTGTATAGCATTAATGGCACCCCAATTCAAGGTGGATCTACGGATATGCTCCTTAGTCCAGAAGTCTTTGTCTGGAGGCAAATCAAAAGGACCCTTACTGACAACTTTCCAGATCTCGTAGTCCTTTGCACGCAGGAAGACTTGCATCCGATTCTTCCAGTAAGCATAATTATTACCATTGAAGAATGGTGGCTTACTCGTAGAGTGACCCTCAGCGATCAATCCTTTAGCATCCATAAAAAATCTCTCTGGGATGTAAAGTCCTAAGGGAGAGTTAGGCTCTGATACCACGTGTTGGAACAGATGGACACTAAGATCTAGAGGGGGGGTTAATAGATCTACCCTAAAAATCTACAGCAATTAAAAACAATGCGGAATAAAAACTAACCACTGTAAATCAATCAAGAGATATAAGTTTCAAAACAAATTAGCACACTAACAGTTATGCACGAAGGGCAATGCACAATAACAGTTAGAGGGATTACTATAAAATGTCAGACATGAAGAATAAAATCTTCAAATTCAGTAAGAGATGAATTTCAGCAATATCGAGAGAAATCAGATAATTGCACTTAACAGTCAGCCAAACATCCAGGTATGGTACGATGGCAGAGGCTAGCCTCACGCAAGAGGTGGAATTCCAGATAGGCGTAACCTATCCTTCCAACCCAGCCTTTTGATATACCTACTGGATGAAGAGCTTTAGCAAAATCTCAAATAGCAATTTTAACAAGTGAAAACATGTTTCTCTTAAACACTCCTAAGCGTTCATCTAAACACCGAGCAGACAGAAGCTATAAACACACTGGAGCACAAATCAATCACACAAGAGAAGAGAATTTTTAGGTGGTTCGATCTCTATCCAGAGATCTACGTCCACCCCTTACTCAATTGAGTAAGGCTTACTGCTGTCACACAGCTTGAGTACGTTGATCCACAGCTTCGGGGATATAATCCCTACAGACCGCTGATCCACATCTTTGGAGATTAGATCCCAGACCGCTGAGCCTCACAGCTTACTACCGCTGAGCCTTACAGCTTCGTTGTCCAAGGTTTCACCCTCGCCCGCTGATACACAGCTTAAGAGAATTCAGGAAATAAAATGGAAAGAACGAAACGAGGAAATAATGTAGCTCTCTAGGAGCAAATTGACTCTGAATTTGATCCAGGAGTCAATTACAAAGATAGATTCACACAAACTCTCTTCTCACTCTGACCTTCTATCTAACTTATGGCACTCCTTTTTGACTATCACCGCAGGCGCTCAGTGTTCTATCTTGAAATCCTTCTCTCTGCTTCTATGCTCCTGCTTCTCTTCTTCTATCAGCCTTCTTTTTTTATCTCTCGCACCTTTTATCTGAGAGATATGGTCCCTTTATATAGCCTCGCGAGAATAGGGCGCGTGGGAAACACGTTTTCTGCCCAGAAAACCAGTAGACGAGGCTCTGGTGAAGCTCCACGTGTCAGGAGATGCAGATGCTCTTTCCACGTGTCAGATGAATGGAAGAGCGCGGCCCAAGTGTCAAATAGATCTGATTAGAGAATCGCCTTGGATCACGTGCCACTTAATGTCCTGGGATCACGTGACCACTTAAGTTTCTGTTGTTTCCAGAGACGTAGTAATTAATCATGCAATTCAGACGACAGACATTTAGTCAAACACTTAGAATGCATATGCACTGACCTTGTAGCATCATATGAGAATATGCACAGACTTGTCCTTGCAAATGTGCACGGCCTTGATTATGCTAAATAGAATGAGCACTGACCTCGATATGTAGTATAAGAAATATGCACTAACCTTGGACATGCACAGAATGGAGTGTGCACAAACCTTCCAAGAGATCAATGCAGATTTGCACCGACCTGAGTTTATGCAAATGACTATATGCACCGACTTTATATAAACACAAGACAGACGTGCACAGACCTTCATATGCATAAGTCAGAAATGTGTCCCGACCTTATATGCACATGGCAAAATTTGCACCGACCTCTTTCATGCGTGAGGTAAATCATGCACCGACCTTTATATGCATGAGATAAAAGGTGCACAGACCTTTATATGCATGAGGCAGAAACGTGCACCGATTTTGTGTGCAGTCATACAAGATGTGCACGGACCTTATGTGCAGGCACTTAAAATGTGCACTAACCTACATGAGGGAATAGTGGTATGCACTGACCTTAATGTTTGCATAAACAGAAACGTGCACTGACCTGACAGTCATGTATGCACAAACCTTATGTGTTGTCTGCAAAAAGGTGCACCGACTTATATGCGCATTTCTACAGAAACATCCACCGATCTTGTATAACATCATACAAGACGTGCACCAACTTTAAATGCACGCTACAAGATCTGCATCGACCTGTTGTGCACTTCTATAGAAACGTGGACCGACCTTAGTAGTACGAAGAGATGATATGCACCGACCTTGCCTCTGCTTACCATGCGATATGCACTGACCTTCATGTGCAGAACTGTATGGACCTTAGTATGAAATACGTGCACATGAAGCTATGAAATGCTTACAATGTTGTCAAAATAAGAATGGATTCAGAAAATCATTATTATCAAAACCTAAGAGCTGAAAAGCAAAATGTATTGTTGCCGATTATCAAAATAAAATGGGAAATTAAATTCAGAGAATTAAGTCAAAAGAGACATGACATGAGACACATTATCCCATATGAGTTCCCACAACACAATTAGACTATCGTATAAGTAACGTTATTATTTTCTCGGATTGATTGATTTTTCATGCTTAAAATTCAGCCCACTTGACCTATTGGACCTGAAATCGAAATGGACAAGATTTACGGGCCCATGGGTTGGGCGTCCAGGTCGATGGCCGCCCAGGATGGCTAGGTGGCCAAGGTGGCCACCAAGGTTTGGCAGATGACTAGTCCACTGGTCGCCTTCTCCCTGAGAACGGCTAGAGACCTGGCCGCCTCCTGGCAACTGCCAGTCAACTCCTCCTATGATTTCTCTCCCACTTCGAAAACTCCCTCATTCGAACTTAACTCCCGCCTCTTTGCCTAGGTCATGGAGGCACATAGGTGGAAGGTGCTAGAAGGTCGAACATGGACAAAAAATAAGGAGGAGAGACATTCGAAGGGGAATAGATGGATGGAGGGAACAGAGAGATTCAAATGGAGAGTCTCAGGCGAGGAAAGAAGGAGAGCTCCCCAAGTGAAGGAGAGGCTTCTCGGTGTGAGAGAGGACCCCCAACACTCATGAGAGAGCTCCTCGCTTCCGACTAGTTCTCGACGTTGCTTCCCGTCTCGTGCTTCCTAGAGGGTGGGCAGCCATCGCCTTGGCCATTCAAGGCACTTGGTGGCCAATCACCTAGCCGCCTCTTGGTTTGGTATTTCTACTTCGTCTCTATTTCGCTACTGCACATATCCATATTTCATTTTTTGCATCATTATATATTAGAAACTCCCGTAGAATCCTTTGCTATAGAGGTTTTCAAACTAAATAAAAGGGAAGGCAGGTGGTCAAAAGCCTCGGCCATCCCCCCTTCCCAACACCCCTCCAGGTAAAGCTACCACCATATTTCTTCGCTTCATAGTTCATTTCGATCATTTACTACATAACTCAACTCTAATCGATGTTTTCTATGTCTTTTTGTTTCTATTTTCAGGACTTTCAGTATAGCGGATTACATAGGCCTCTCCATCCTTGGCCGACCGAGAATGGAGAAGCCGAGACCCCACAAGCTCCCTCCCTGAGGCACCACCATGCGATCATACTCCTACGGGAATTAGGAGGGCCCATCTGTCGCACTACAACCGGACGGAAAAAGGCCATTTGCGTAGCGCATCTTTCTGGCACCTACAACCATGTGGATGAGATAAGCCGTGTAGTGGAACACGTTGGCAGGATTGTTTGGCCTGGTCTGAGCATGAGGTTGGGGAGGGTCTACAAGACCGCTCTTCATCTTGATGAGGCCGCCAATAATCAGCTTCTCTACCTGGGTCTTGAAGATGTAGCAATCTTCAAGCGGGTGACCCAACATGCGATGGTAGACACAGTAATTAGGTTTGCCTGATTTCTAGGCATCGGTTGGTTTCCAAGCTTCTAGCAACTCAATGATCTTCTGGGCTAGATAGAGGTCGAAGAGCCTTTTTATATGCTCCTTCTTGAAGGAGAATGGCATCTTCATGTATTCTGTGAAGGAAAGAGCAGCTGGCTTGTTTTCCAATTTCTTTACGGAACCGCTTGTCCTACATCCTTCCTAGCTTCGGTGGTAGGGGTGAACTCGACAGTATTCACCTCTTTACCCACTTGGCATTCTTGTGTTGGTTTTCCCTTGGCCGGGGTATAACCTGGGTTGTCGACAAAGAATATCTCTATTTTGCCGACCGTCATGTTGAGCTGATCAAAGCTTTTAATATTAGTACTAAGAAGCTTTTCGCTGACCTCAACTGCCAAGCCTTTTCGACATATAGTGATGGCATCTTTCTGAACTAGAGGATTAATGCACCTCATGCTAAGGTCTCACCATCTTTGGATGAAGTCAAGGGTAGTTTCACCCTTCTTTTGTCAAAGGGAGCAAACCCCCGCTAGGGAAATCTTGCGCTCGGTCATCTAAAAGCGGTCAAGGAACTTCTTCCGGAGATTAGCCCAATCAATTACTGAGTTGGGCTTCAGATGGGAATACCATTGGAAGACAGTTCCCTTGAGTGAGGTGGAAAAGTAGCGGAGAAGATAGGACTCGTCCAATGCCAGTTCACCCATGGCCGTAACATAATAGGCCAAGTGCTCGTGGGGAGATCCTTTCCCATCAAATTTTTGTAACTTTGGGGCTTTGGACTACTCTGAGGGAAGTTTCTTCAACTGGTGGTGCAATGGGTAGGCACACATATAAAGATCTACAGTGGAGACCCCTTCCCTATAGTGGGTAAATTTTGCGTTGACGATCCACTCAATCATTTGCCTTTGAACATAAGATTTTTCGACGCTAGTGTGTTTGATGCTCACGGATGGGCTTCTACGGGCGGTGTGCCAAACCCTATTGTTGTCGGGGCTCGTGCAGCTATCGCCGAAATGTTGGCACCGTTGTGCCCTCATGGTAATGTTTGTGTCTCAGCTGGAGACTTAGTAGGGTGCTGAGGATGCAGATCCCGTTCCTAAAGAAGGTCTTGCAGGAGGGTCTTCAAGTGTTGATTTTCCCTTAGCAGGGATTTGAGGGTTACATTTTGAATCTCTTCTTCTGGCCCATTATTGTTGGCTGGGTCAGTGTTTGTAGGAGCATCGTGGTCCTCGACTGGCGCTTCTTTAGGGGGTTCTTGTGTTTGCAGCTCGACAGAAGTGCCGACATGGCCTACTAGCATCGGAGGGTGAGCTTGTGGGTGAGGCCTCCTAAATTGTGCCAACGGCTGATTTAAGTCGACGAGCTGTGACTTTGGTTGTTGACCGGTGGTATCACAGTCAAACACCCGTATGGCGTCGTTGATGATTTGCACCACCCGCTTCTTCTTAGGATGTTTCCCATAGTGAACATGCGCTCCCTGCCTATCAAAGACTGAGATCCTCCTTAGTGGATTCTCCACCATGTACCAGGTATCTGTCTAAGAGGAACCCAGAGCTGCTTGATGGCGGGGCTTAGTGCGATCACCTTTTCGCTTCTACTTGTCTAGGTGTAGAGCATTGACTGGCTAGATGTTGTTAGACTGGGCCGATGATGGCTCGGCAGGATCTCGAATGATGTCGCTCGGGCGCGAGAAGAGGTTTCTTAGCATGTGCCCCCCTAACGACCTGAGCCTCCTTTGGGGTGATCCAAATTCTTCTGAGGCAAAGTTGTCGCTCTACCTCACTATTGCTCCCCCGGTTGGGCTTGCGAGTCTTGGCTTTGAACTAACGAGGCTGCCCCCGGTGTGCTGTCGGAGTGCCAGTTTTCTTTAGTTCTACTTTATCCTCCTATATATATCGTAGAAGACTAAAGCGGTTAGAAGTGGGGACTGTTGGTATGTGCTGGTCCCCAGGGATGATCGGCTCGCCTCCATCGAGTCAGATACTAAGATCGTCGACTAGAACGGTCTTGCTGGAGTTGCTAGTTGCAGCAGCGTGTCGCCCTCTTCTACAGCCATTGCAATGCTTCTTTTGAGGAGCTGAAGAAGATTTATGCCTGAGGTGGTATACCAAGAAGACATGGCCCATTGTTGCTTGAGGCATTATGCCTTGGCAAATATTACTGGAGCAGGCGCCCGGAGCATAGTGCCTGTGTTGGGAGCCAAAATCTGGGCAACCCGAGAATTGGTGTCTGCACGTGTCGGAGAAGATGTTGTCGACACTCGGGGTAATGTATCTGTGTTGAGGGCTGCTGTTGTAGAAATCTGGGGCAAGATTCCCATCTTGAGTACTGAGGTGTTGAAAGCTCTGACGTGGAAGCCTATATTGGGAGTCAGCATTGTTGGGACCCGGGGCTGGAAGCCCATGTTAGGTGTTGGAGTTGCCACGCCTCAGGGCTGAAAGCTCATGTTGGGGCGTGGCATTGTTGGGACCTGGGGCCGGAAGCCCTATCGAGATGCTGTGATGTTGGAAACCCGAGGCAGAAGGCCAATGTTGGAAATCGACCTTGCTGGACCCCGGGACTGCGATCCTGAGTTGGGTGTTGAGAACCCTTGAACCCAAGGCTGGAGGCCCGTGTTGGGTGTCAGCTTGACTGGAGCCCGAGGTTGGAAACCCAAATGAATAACTGAAGAAGTGGCCGAGACCCGAGGCGTGATGCCCATGTTAGGAGCCGGCTGGTTATGGACCCAAGAGTTGAGACTCGCCCGGGAGGTTAAAGGTGTGGGACCCCTACGGGCGACCATGATGGAGGAGACCTTGGGACTGGTGCCCACTCGGTCGTTAGTGTTGGAGGAGTCCACGGTAGATTGGCTACATAAGCAAGAACTAGGGTTGGCTGTGGAGCATCCACGGTGACCACGCCCAAGAAATAGGGTGAGCCAACAACTGGGGTGAAGTCGCTGAACATGATCGACATCACCAAGTAACAAACCTTGGCATAGGTGGCGATGATGATGAGGCCATAAGTGATGGCCACCATTGCTACTGAGCTGCTGGTTGTAACTCTACTGGGGCGGTCACTAGATGGGGATCGATCACGTATTGACAGCTTGAATGACAAAAGCGTGAGCTGGAAGGCCACCCTCCTCTACCCCTCTTGTAAGAAAGAGGAAAGGGCATTACGGCTACAAAAGTGGGTATTAGCACCTTTTTCAGAAGAAAGAAGAAAGGCAGGAATCATCTCACTGGGCGTGACAGCTTGTTTTAACGCACACCGTTGGAACATACACGTGGAAGGGAATCGACGTAAGGGGTTGAGATGGGTTTGTGGGTGTATATGTTTTGCTGGTGTGCCAGTCAAGTTTCGACAATTGCCACGGAATTATGGTTCAATTGGGATGTGCCTCCAGGACATGGCACGTGTGCGTGGACATACGGATGGCATATGGAAGAGGGTTTGCGTGCACATGGTAGTTGTTTGGGTAGCTGGCACAAGTTCGATTCCACGAGTGTAGGTGTATCGGACGATGTGGGGGTTGAGTGTAGGACGATTCTCCACCAAAGTCAATGTTAATTTACATTGGACATAAAGTCCGAATACCTTTGTTTCTGATACTAAAAAATGACTAGATACCCTAGAAGCCATGACATTAGGAGTGCATAATTCGCACCACTGTCACGAGGCAACCGATTAGCCCAGAAGATAGAGAGTAGAGAGATCGGTCTCAACTTAGTGCATGGAGAAGACGTGGACATCGGATTTGGCTAGACGAGGCATGAGCTAAGAAAGGGGGGTGACAGACACTGGCTCAGTAAGGAGCTGATAGGTACTGGCCCAAAAGGACGAGCAGTTGACACTAGCTCGACAAGGAGCTAGCAAGTACTAGCCCGAGAACTAGACAAGTCAGGGTCTTGAGGGAAATAAAAGCCCGAGAGTGATTCAGAAAAAAGAGCTAGGTTTCCAATTATACTTCATTAGATAGTATCGTAAAAGAAATTACAGAGGGGTGCAAAAGGCCCAAACACAAGAAGTACAAGTCACGGGACAATTCAGACATTAATTATTGTCTCTGGGTCATGCAAAGGTCTTGCAGACATCTCCGCCTGATATGAGACATATGATGCCCGCGTGGGTGTATTCACCCTTACACATCATGTTCGGTAGAGAGTTTTACGAGTCAGTTAGACCCCATTTGAGGGGTGCTGATGTGACATACTCTCGGCGTGTTCTTAGCTAAGAACGCAAAAACAACAAGCCGCTCTACATTCCTTGCTTTCCCTCTGCGCAAGTGTGCTCCATAGGCTGTTGTGTTTTTCTTGTTGTATGCCCTTTTTTTTGCATGCCTGAACCCTTGGCCTTCCAGAGGGTTTTATAGGCTCAAGATTGAAGGGGAGATAAGGCTGGCCCGCGTAAAGGGGTTGAGGGTTGGTGTGGTCCATCGAAAGGGGTTGGGAGTTGAGGTGGTCCGCCTAAAGGGGCTGGAGTAAAAATTTTCTCTTTTTTTTTGGAAAAATGGGCTGGGTTGGTTAGTTGTTAGGGTTTGGGTAGACCAGGCTGGGAGGGCTAGCCTGGTCCGCGTAACCCCCCTTTGGGGGATTACACGAACCAGGCTGCCTGGTCCGCCTAAACCCCTTTGATGTTTTTGTAGGCTGGCCTTTCTCATCTTTTTTGTTTGTTTGTTTGGGTTTAGGCGGACTGGGGTTTAGGTGGACTGGGCAAGGGGTTTAGGTGGATTGGCCACCCCAGCCTACCTAAACCCCCCTCCCATGGGGGTTTATGCGGGCTGGAGAAGGGGAGAAAGAGAGGGAAAAAATATAAAACCCCCCCTAGGGCCCCATTGTGACAAATGTAAATTGGCTTGACACCTGGCCAGCGTTGATTGGGTAGCTCATGCTTGAGGTTGTTCGAACTGGTCCTTGCGCTTGTGCTTCGCCTTGGACGATCCTCACACCCCTAGAGCAGAGTCCTCACGCAGTGAGTTGACCTTCCTTTGAACGGTATCTGGGACATGGCTGGGATCCGCATTGAGAGTCACGCCTCGAGGCCCGAGACCAGTCCCAGCGTTGGGCGCACCCCTGGCCAAAGGCAATTTTGGGGTGGCCCCAGTGTTTGTATATATATTTATATTTGTCTTGTCGTGTCGTGAAATATGATCACATCCCTTTGACTCTAGGCTTTGACCCGAGCCTCAAAGTGAAGCTACAGTCTTGCCGCCTTCAAGGTGTTCGAGGTAATTCCCCACCCTTGATGGCATGTCATGCAGCGTGGCTAGCGGTCCGCGTGGCCCGAATAAAGCTAAGTGGTCGGGGCTGGTAGTGCTTGGGCAAGCAATAGAAGCCCCGTTGTGGTGTGCCGAGAGATATGGCACATTGTTGAAAAGCCTCGGATTGACCCAGCGGCTATGATGTTGGTGGCCCATCATCGCATGTCATGGGTTGGGGATGGTCCCCACCTTTTTTAGAGTCACCGCATGGCGCAACAAGTGGTACTGAGCTGTCGGTTGGCCCCAGATCGTTGTAGAATGATTGGAAGTTGAACGCCCTCAAGGTGTTTGGGATAATTCTCAATCTTTGATTAGGGGTCGTATGTGCTGGCTAATGGTCCTAGGAGCCCAAATTTGACTGGGTGGCAGAGTCCATTAGTGTTGACTTGCTGGGAGGAGGTGTCTTGGGGCGATTCCTGGCCTCATTGTTGAATGCCGCCTGATGCGATGTGTTGCTGCAAGTCCCCGGGTTGGCCCGAGTGGCTAAGTGTTGGTGGACCAATGCTGCATACTGGGTGATCCGGGTTGGTTCCCATTTTGTGTTGGAGTGGCCGTGAGTTACGTCAAGCTATTCCAAGCCCATAATTGGGCCCAAGTGGTTATAGAAAATGCCAAATAATTAGCGCCCACCAAGTGTTCAGGGAAATCCTACAACTCTAATTTCCTGTTATTTTGGGAAAATAAATGGGTACAACACACATATAATGTTCATTTCAAGCATGAAATTTTTATTTAACAATCCATCATTCTCGGATTGCAAATTTTTATTCTAAAAATTTAAAGAGTCAATCTCATCAAATAATTCTATTTTACTAGCTTTACTAGGTCCATCTTCAATTTGTTGCTTCAAAATCTCATTCTCTTTTCTAAGTTGCTTATAGGTTTTATACGAGGCTTTATATGCAATTTCTCAGTTTTCATTGGAAATATAATCAAGGTCAGAATTTACCATAATGGTTTCATCTTCATGAGCTATTAAACATAGATTGGCGACATGCTCTTTTGCATTATCGCATGATTCTTCTTCTTCGTTGCTCCATGTTGCTACCATTGCTTTAGGACTTCTTGGCTTTTCTTCTTATACTTCTTTTAGAGATCTAGACATTCTCCTCTCATATGTCTGAATTTTGTACACTTATAGCAAATCACATCACTTCTTTTGCTTGGCTCCTCCTAGCTTGGAGAGTCCCTTCTCATCTATTTTCTAAAGTTCCTTTGGAACTCTAAATATTTTTCTTACTTGGCATGTAAGCATAGCAATTTCATCCTCACCATCATCATCTTTCATTCCTTCTTCATCACTTGATTCTCAACCACTTGTTGAGGCTCTCGATAATACATTTTTTTCTTGCCTCTCACCTCATCTTCACCTCTTTTTATATTTCTCTTATATGCCAAAAGAGAACCTAGTAGCTTTTTTAATGTTAAGGTAGATAAGTTCTTTGAATTTTCAATAATAGTGGCCTTAGTACGCCATGATAAGGGAAGAGATCTTAGATAAGGGAAGAGATCTTAACACTTTTCTCACTAATTCAGAGTTAGAGTAATCTTTGCCAAGACCTTTCAATCCATTTGTGATCATCATGAGTTCGAGCGAACATTTCTAAAATTATCTCCTTCGGCTTCATCTTCAACAATTCATATTTATGAACAAGGAGAGTAGCTTTCGTTTCATTCACTTGTATGGTTCCTTCATAGATGAGCTTGAACTTATCCCATATCTCTTTTGCACTAACACACATAGAAATTTGTAAGTATTTATTAGGATGTAAAACACAATGCATAATATTCATAGCACTGTAATTCATAGTAGATTGTCTAATTTGGTCTTTACTCCATGAATCTTCATCTTCAGAGAGTGTGCATGAACCTTTTATCATAAGTCTCCAAACTTCATACTCTTGCAACCTAATGAAGACAATCATACGGTTTTTGCAATAGGCATAGTTAGAGCGATTAAAGAATGGAGGGTGATGGAGAGAGTGGCCCTCGAGGAGCATTCCCTTATTTGCCATAAAATAGATCCCTCAAGGATAGAGATTAAGCCTTTCAAACAAAAACATGAGACTTAGCTCTAATATCAATTGTTGGCCCAATATGTGGGAAATCAAGAGGGGAGATGAATTAGGTTTGCTTATAAATATGTCTGATTTTTGTGAAAAACACGTGTAGTGTCAAATCTACTTATTTAGATGTGATTTGTTCACCCTATTTCAAGATTACTAATATTGCATGTAACTTAGCCTCTCATAATAAATCGTGCACATGTGAAAATTGTATAGAATGGGAAGGGAAATAAGGAACAATCACAAAATGAACATCACAATTTTTATAGTGGTTTGATTTCATCTCATGGTAAACCTACGTCCACTCTCCCACCCTCGGTGAGCCTTTTTCGCTCACTATCAAAATGATTACCACAGACTGGTGAATAATCACCCCAACATGGTGCTATGAGCACCAACCACACACACGGTGCTACACGCACCAACCACACACACACATACAGTGCTATAGTTACCAATCACCACCACATAGATCGCACACCTGCCATCCACACACCTGTTTGTCTTTTCTTCCTAATATACAGTGAAGTATATACAACAAAATAGAGAAGATAAAGAAACTAGGGTCATGTATAAGGCTCCCCCTTAGTAGATGCTAGATCTAGAACATGTGGATAAAACTTCTCTAGATGTAGACACACTTTTAGATCTTCCACTTGAAGTAGAATGTCGTGAAAGCATTAGAAGGAATAAGAAGATTTGCACGTTGAAGTGCACACGAATTTCTCCACACAAATGAGCCTCATTTCATTTCTTCTCTTCTTGTTTAGGGCTTAGAGAGTCCATCATGTCCTATTTATAGTGCAAGACATGCAACGGTAAGTTTGGAGATATTGGATAAAAGATAGAAATTCAAATCTAGTGTTTTTTATCACCACTGTATAGTCTTTTAATTTAGATTTTTTTTTTGGAGAGACTAGCTCTTGTATTGTAAGGAGGGTTCTGCCCTTCACCTGGCATGTGCCCCTTCGATATTGTTCCGTAACTCTGTGCCTCCCATGTAACATCTTTTATCCATAAAATAAGTGTGTTGTTACAAAAGAAATATTCTTTCTCTCTTCCTTACTCTTTGGCACATTCCATCAATCAAAATAGCACCTTTTATAAGAATATTTTTAACTAAGAATCTAATTTTATAGATGAAAATGAATATTCTTTCCATCTTGAAATATTCTTTACATCTTAACTTGCACGGACTCGGAGAGACTTGGATAGACTTGAACCGAGTCAACCATCTCAGTTATGTCATAATACGATACGATGCGGCCGAGTCTCATATTGATATGGCGAATCATGATTGGCTGACCTCCTCGGAGGAGGGTTAAAAAGGACTCCCTGCCCTGGCCCATAGCCTAGTGAACGATGTGACTTGGGAATTGTGCAAGAATGTTTTGAAAAATTCACTCGATTCTCAGCCAACCAGTGTAGGAAATTAATCCTTTTAGGCGTCGTTCAAGGAGGTTCAGCCACAATCTCTTCAAGGGCCACTTTGATATTCGAATACCACAATTTCTTTCCCCCTTGCTGTAAGGCAATCAAATCAATTGCCAAAGGTTGTGGGCAATTCTGGGAATGGCGGAGAGCAACTAGAGATGGTAGCCTTGTCTAGAGAACAAGGCGACCGTGGGTCATCGGCACTGCACAGGCTAGTGATGGCTGACAATTGACGGCCCACGGCGACCTCCTCTATCCAAATCTGATGCCGAGAAGGGTAAATTGGTGACTATCACCAGTCTGCATAGAAATCGATAATGGTTGTCGATCCGCCCTCATTGGCCGCCTCCTCTGTCCGGATCCAACATCAGGGACGGCATATAGGTAGCCATCACTAGTTTTCTACACAAGGGACTGCCCGTGGAACGACACGGCCGTGGGTCAGTCATTTCAGGCTTATTTATATCTATTAACTCACATTAGAAGCCAATCATCTTATGTAAATTTTTAATATAGTTCGCACCTCTTCATCTTAGATATATGGAGGGAGGCAAGGTCCGACCGATAAAGCTCCTATTCCACAGAAGAAATTAAGGTGGAAGATATTATTCAAGAGTAAAAAGAGTAAGACACCACCCACAGATGCATTGGATATTGGGGACGTAAAAATCGAATGCAAATGATAAAACTATTTCCCCGTCCTAACCATCACAGAGTAGGACTAGGGATGACTTTGATGAGGGAACATAGGATGCATCTTCTTCCCCTAGTGATGGTGATACTTAGGGTGGTCAAGGCATTGGTGGTGGGGCCCAAGACATTGGTGGTTACAATAGTGGAGGCATGTACTTTACAACTGAACATGATTTCACACATGCCACACAGGATGACAAAGATCACGGTGTTCTGGAGCCTTTTAACTAGCGAGAGAGAGAGAGCAAAGACGTGGATGGGAAAGTTCTGTGGCATACCGTAATACTTACTAGAGCATGTTGTCTGAGTTTGGGAGATTGGGCACACAGGACTCTCAAAATTCTAATTATGAGCATGATAGCCATGGCAACATCACAGAGTGATAATGATTCAAAGGACAACCAGTATATGTTCCCAGGATATATACCCATACCCTACAAGAGGCTATGTATATGGAGCTCCATAGACATATGGTTATGGGTATGGTCAGCCTTCATGTCACACCCCGATGAAGAAAATCATAACGTAGCAGTTATAGCATTCATGTCAATCAGAGCACGATAATAGCCATAAGAGACCAAGCCATAAAGAACACATATGAGTCACAAATTACCAACTTTATTGATAATCAAAGATTAAGTACATCGACATCCATTGACTCCAACTAGATCATTGATCTAAAATAAAAATTAAAACAAAACCTTACACAACAACTCTTCCATTTGACCACTCTAAACAACAACTTGACTCATCATTGACAACAATTGGGATATCAAGAAAATAAAGGACATGACAACACATCTAGGCAAGAATGCTCTAAGGTCACTCCCCCCCCCCTTCCCCGACAGATTGAAGGTCCTCATCTGAGCTACCTGAAAAATATTGAGAAAATTAGGTGAGCGAAAGCTCAGTAGAAATTACATCTTTGTGCCGGGCAAACTTTAAGTGATTTACATTTTAATAAGATTTCAGTGTACCAATGAGAAAAACACGAGTAAAGTAACAACTAAATCAATAGAGAAGCATGTAACTAAATTTAGCAGGATGATGAAATGTGAATTTACTGATAATAATAATAAAACGGGGGTAATGACGAAAATTAGAACAAGGGCATGTAACAAGACCTATCATGTGATTGGCGATATCAAGCACGCATGTATAATCATGCATTCAAGTCATGTAGAATCATGTAATTTCAAGAGAGATTAAATGTCATAGACTTATCACGCAAGCAAGTACTTCAGTGTAATGTCATACCTTGTTATTACAACTCCCATGGACAACTAGAACTTTCAGGTGCTCCTCCCAGGACCAAACTGGGCCCTTAATGGTGCGTTGACATTGAGTGGTGGATCCAAGATCCAAGTAACAATCTAGACATCCATTATTTAATGGCCAAGAATTTCAAGGACAAGCTCATGTAACCAAGGATATCAAGAGTTGAGATAAGAATTCCTTAGAATTATTTCAATAATTCAAGTGTATTATGTCAAGGGGTAAGTCATTAGGGAAATGACTTAAGAATATTAATCATGTTTATTTCAATAATGAAGTTCTGAAGTATCCTCCAAAGGTCGAGAATGTCAAGGAAGATAGTCTGGAAATGCTAGAATCTAGACTAAACTCGGATATACATAACACAAATGCAGGAAACAAGAGTCCGAGAAATTGGGCTTGAATGCGGTCTAGCCCATGACCGCGATCTGAACGCGTCCGGTAGGACAGCCGCAATCAGGGTCAAGCAGGGTAGGTCACAAGAGAACATGGTCTAGCGATCCACCGCCTTCTCAAATAGAAGGATGAATGCGATCCATGTTCATGCCATGTTCATAATAGTACTAGTAGTACTCAGACAGAACCTCGTTCTGCCCTTCCAAAGGCCGGTTGAACCCTATCCTACACAGTAGGACGTGGATTCTGGTGATTTTCAAGATTTTTGGGGTAAAAGTTACACGGTGTCCTAGTGAGAATCCCAAACCCACGGAGACTTATGGAGACCTTGATGTAGTAGTTCCAGTCTGACGGAAGAAATATCTGGTGGAGGGTTCTAACTATACTAAGAATTAGGGTGTTCATTAACACAGAAACTAGTAGTAGTGATGCGGGACGGGCCGCGACTCGATACCAATTGAATGTGAACCTTGGACTCTAGGTAAACTCGCGACTCGTCCCTGGCGAGGGAAGTGTGCAGATGTGCGCGGTTGAGAAACCGGTAATGAGTCAAGGATGGTCAAACTCACTCTCGTGCTCGGATCAAGGCACAGGACGGGTGTCGCTCTCTCTCGCAGCGGTGATAAAATTATAACGAGCTAATTATCCTATCACTTGCAGTGGCATACGAATATATAAGAGGAAAGTAAATGCCAAAGTGGGGAGCGGACACGATATCTCCACGCTCGGGCATGGGGAAGACGACCCCGGCCAAGACCCGTACTCCCGGTGTACAGTAATTAAATAATTACAACAGTGATTTTTATTGCCCACTCCACACAGGGAGGTAAAGGGCTACACATTGGACCCGGGAGTACCGATCTCGGGTTGACAGGCAGCAAGCCGGAAGGGCTTTCGGGCCGGAGGCGGGCTTCTTGTCCGACTCGGTACTGTTCAAACTCGGTTCAGACCTGCTGGACAACAAGCGAACTCGGCACTTGGAACAGTGGCTTCTGGTCACCTTCTGGCCGCGGTGGTTGGCTGGGATGTTAATGGGAGGTCCCTCTTCGATCCCTGAGGTCGGCGGCGGCCGAATCGAAGCCGAATGACTGATGGGAAAATTGTACTTCTGATCTGTCCCGCAGCCCTATTGCTGGGCAGATCTGTGTGACCCGACGAAAAGAATTGTTGCGCCAAGATCCGGAGGCGGATCGGAACGAAATTGGTGCCGTTGGAAAGTAGACTCGAAGGGCTACAACATATATTAATTTCACAATCATCTAAGAATTGGATTGGAAATGAAAAAACTATGTGGTTTGTAGTTGTTTCTGGCTCAGAATCTAGATCAAGTAGGACAGAGTTAGATCTGCTTGAGAATGGCCTTTGACCAGATGGAAAACGGTAGATCTGGACCTTGGGGATTTTATGGTGGATAGAGGGAGATGTGTGGGACGTGCTCAAATTTTTTGGGATTTTTTGGAGATGGTTAAGGGGGCAGGAAAAATAGAAGAACAAGACAATGTCCCGCAGATCTGCTGATTGGCAGATTGACAAGGGTGGAACTAAAAGATTGGGAAAAATAGAAAACGACGTATGATTGACATGAAAGTTAAATTGGGAATGGCTAACAAGGAGGGGAATGATCTCTCAAAATTTCAAGATCATCAGCTACACGGATTGGGAGGACCAACCTTTTCTTTGAAATTCTGTCCTGGATCTCGGAATCCAGGACAACACTTCAACGAATGGGCTGTGGCGGCTCGACGGCAGCACGAACGAAGGCGGCGGCAACGGCGGCTGGAAATCGCATCCACCAGAGGTGATAGAACTTGGAATCCACTAAGTTTTATGGAATCCACCCTAGAAATTGCTGCAACTCTCACAGCTGCAAGAAGGGGAGAGAGGAGAGAGGGGCGCCCCTTGGGCCTCTTGGAGAGTTTTCCAACTTTTCTTTGCATTCATCTATGAAAATATGGAAAATACAAGGATTTTATATGAAATATAAATGACCTAAACCATCCTCAGATCTAGAGTTAGGGAGGGGCAATTAAGGGATAGAAGATTCTTCTCCCTTGGGGTCAAATTAATACAAAAATACACAAAAAGGGGGAGAATGGGGGGGTGCGCCCTCCTCTCCCTTGCCATGGTCAAAGATGGCATGCAGCCATCAATTGGCCACATGTTGTGGAATGGAGAGGGCTGCTACGTGGGGATGGTTCTCCTTAGAAAAAAATATGCTAACTTGGAATGGAGGATGTAACCCATGTAGAGGTTTAAATGGGGGGTCTTAAGAGTCCTACTTGGACTTTTCCTCTTGGTCCAAGTGTGAATGTTCTTCTTGGTCTAAGTCCACCATGGACCAGGCCCTAGGGGCCCTAGAAGCTAGGTGGCCCAATGAGAGAGAGGGTGGCGGTCCCGCCGGGCCTACGTGGCCTTTTACAAAAAAACCCACTAATTCCTAATGACTAACCCATTGGCTTATAATGCCTTACAATTGTAAAACCCAATTGACTCAAGGATACATATGTAAATTAAAAAAAATGTTAGATGCCTGGTGTTGATTCTCATCAATTCTCCCCGGGTGGGAGAAACTCGACCCCATCGATTAAGGGGGTGCGGCTGCTCATGTGTCGCTCCGGCGGATCTGTATCACTGCTCGGTTGATCCACGTGTCGTCGGGTGTGGGGGCCGTGCTCTCCATCGTACCAGGTAGCGCGAGTACGCTCCACTCCTAATAATTGTCACTTGCCCATCCCGTATATATTCTATATGCTCACGCTGCTGTGAGAATGAGGCTAGTGGTGGGCACTCAGGGGTGGGGTCACTCTCAAAGGGAGGAGACGGCTCGAAGACTCACTGGGAATCACCACTGGGTCCCTTAGGTGACTAGATCCGAGACATTTGAAATGTGGAGCTGATCCCATATTCCTCGGGCAAGTCCACAACGTACGCATTAGATCCGACTTGCCTCACACTTGAAAGGGACTGACACCTGCGAGCTTGCATTAGACCGACTCAACTTGACGTATGCAGATTCACTATGCACTCGACAAATGTATGTATAGACTCTTGACAAACTGGACAAATAAAGAAAAACACACACTCACACATGACCCTGGATAAACCTACTGTTAGATCGACCCATACATATGCAATGGTGGTCTAGGACATCCGAAGGTGTGACTTGCATACACACGATGCAACCAAATGTTGGTGGAATCATGGAATCCTAGACATCCCAAAATGCACCACTCATGCACTGACGACCTTTTGGATTTGGGAGGTTTGGGAGGTTTGGATGGGCCAGGAGAGCCGAATTCATTACCCCAATGAACGGGCTCCTTGCTACGTATAAGATGACTGGCCTGAGGGGTAGAGGTGTGATAGTGAACTTCTTTGAAGAAGTGGAGTTGATAAGGTGGGTCAAGAGACTCACTAGAGAAGGGGTCGAAGGGATCAAAGAATGTGTGACCCCTCGATATGGGTTCTCTCATGACACGGTCCCAAATTTACAATTCTTGATAGTGTAAATGATCATCTTCATTCATTGTGGTAGGTGGGACGGCGGTCATATGTAGAAGATATGGTTCCTCCCTTGGGATAAGTGGAACGGAGTTAGGCTCGACCGGCATGGGGAGGAATAAAAGAACCTCCGTGATGACATGACCCATGGTGCATACGGAGGTAATGGACCCCAAAGCAGGATGGGTGAAACTACGACTTGTGGGTTAGTCGAAGCCTAGGGCCAACATGTACGTCAACTTCATTTGCCAGTCTAATCCTTTAATAAGGTCGGCCAATGTATCAACATGGTGAAAAGACCGGAAAGTTGTGTGGAATGAGTTGATGGGTACTATTTGTAGTGCGGGATCCATGGATGGATAGCATGGTGCTTTAGGGATCAAGCCTTTCTTAAGCCAGCTAAGTAGTGGCTCGTCAATGATTAGCTTCCCCGTTAGAAGTACGGGTGACTCTAGCTGAGGTGGCTCCGAATAAAGATCGAAAGGTGAGGCTTGTGGTAAAACTTCTCCCTCGGATGGGGAGAGGACGTCCTCCATGGGGAGAGGACTTGGGGACTCCGTAGATGGCGCCGGTTAAGACTACTGGCTTCGACCTCCTTAGGCTCGGGCAGGAGTCTATCAATTTGAGTGCACATCCTATGCACCCGATCCGAAATGATTTTGAAGAGTTCGGCAACGGTGGGGTTTGGAGTAGGGGCATCGTGATGGAGTCGCTCATGGCCTCTTGGCCTAGTCTTGGACTTAGGCTTGCCTACATGCGGCGCTCTTTGCCTCCGACTATGACCCACTTGGTTGGAGGTGATTGGGTGGGGTCGGTTGGAGGTGACTGGGTGGGACAGGTAGACCCTTCTAAGCTCGACTTTCATTTGGCACCATGACTCGATGGGCCATTACCTCCTAATCTCCCTCAAGTATTCAATGTTTCTCTACTTTTCGGCGGCTTCGTAAAAAAGCCACTTTTCGGCAAAAATGACTTGCATGGCATCGGACATAGTGTAACACTCAAAGTAGTCGTCCATAGCGGCTTCCCACTTTAGGTAGTCGCTCGGGACTTTGGAGCCATAAAAGTCCGAGGCTTCAGACCTACGGAGGTGGAGGGGTTGGATTCCCCATCCTTGGGTGTCGCGCCACCATTCATATGACGTGGGCAATTGGAAATCCATGGGACACGGTGGAACTTATGGGATGGACATGTAGACACAAAGTGACAAGATAAACTGACTATCTAATGGGCTAGACACGACCCTAAAACAACAATGCAAAGTTGGAATGCAGACTCGACTACAAACCTAGCTCAACCAGTATCTGGTACGTGGCGGAGGTTTGATCTGAAGATCGCACTCACGCAAGTGTGCTACCTTTCAATAGGCATAACCTATCGTTCCGGGGGCACCTTTTAATATACCGGGTATGGGAATGTAAATGTAAACTTTGGACCGACTACCCTAGACTCTAACCCGCTCTGATACCAATTTGATGCGAGATGGGATGCGACTCGATACCAATTGAATGCGAACCTTGGACTCTAGGCAAACTCGCGACTCGTCCCTGGCAAGGGAAGCGTGCGGATGTGCATAGTTGAGAAGCTGGCAATGAGTCAAGGGTGGTCAAACTCACTCTCGTGCTCGGATCGAGTCACGGGACGGGTCTCGCTCTCTCTCGTAGCGGTGATAAAATTATAACGAGCTAATTATCCTATCACTTGCAGCAGCATACGAATATATACGAGGAAAGAAAATGCCAAAGTGGGGAGCGGACACGATACCTCCACGCTCCGGGCGTGGGGAAGACGACCCTGGCCAAGACCCGTACTCCCGATGTACAGTAATTAAATAATTACAGTAGTGATTTTTATTGCCCACTCCATGCAGGGAGGTAAAGGGCTACACGTGGGACCTGGGAGTACCGATCTCGAGTTGACGGGCAGCAAGCCGGAAGGGCTTTCGGGCCAGAGGCGGGCTGCTGGTCCGACTCGGTACTGTTCAAACTCGGTTCAGACCTGCTGGACAGCAAGCGAACTCGGCACTTGGAATGGCGGCTTCTGGTCACCTTCTGGCCGCGGCGGTTGGCTGGGACGTTGGTGGGAGGTCCCTCTTTGATCCCTGAGGTCAGCGGGGACCGAATCGGAGCCGAATGACTAATGGAAAAAGTATACTTCTGATCTGTCCCGCAGCCCTGTTGCTGGGCAGATTTGTGCGACCCAGAGAAAAGAATTGTTGCGCCCAGATTCGGAGGCGGATCGGAACGAAATTGGCACCGTTGGAAAGTAGACTCTAAGGGCTACAACATATATTAATTTCACAATCATCTAGAAATTGGATTGGAAATGAAAAAACTCTGTGGTTTGCAGTTGTTTCTGGCTCAGAATCCAAATCAAGCAGGACAGAGTTAGATCCGCCTGAGAATAGCCTTTGACTGGATGGAAAACGATAGATATGGACCTTGGGGATCTTATTGTGGATAGAGGGAGATGTCTGGGACGTGCTCAAATTTTTTGGGATTTTTTGGAGATGGTTAAGGGGGCAGGAAAATAGAAGAACAAGACATTGTCCTGCAGATCTGCTGATTGGCAGACTGACAGGGGTGGAACTAAAAGACTGGGAAAAATAGACAAAGACGTCTGATTGACATGAAAATTTAATTGAGAATGGCTAACAAGGAGGGAAATGATCTCTCAAAATTTCAAGATCATCAGATACACGGATTGGGGGGACCACCCTTTTCTTTGAAATTCTATCCTGGATCTCGGAATCCTGGACAGCACTTCAACGAATGGGATGTGGCGGCTCGACGGCAGCACGAACGGAGGCGGCGGCAACGGCGGTTGGAAATCGCATCCACCAGAGGTGATAGAACTTGGAATCCACCAAGTTTTAGGGAATCCACCCTAGAAATTGCTGCAACTCTCACAACTGCAGGAAGGGGTGAGAGGAGAGAGGGGCGCCCCTTGGGCCTCTTGGAGAATTTTCCAACTTTTCTTTGCATTCATCTATGAAAATATGGAAAATATAATGATTTTATATGAAATGTAAATGACCTAAACCATCCTCAGATCTAGGGTTAGGGAGGGACAATTAAGGGATAGAAGATTCTTCTCCCTTGGGGTCAAATTAATACAAAAATACAAAAAAGGGGGGAGAATGGGGGGTGCGCCCTCCTCTCCCTTGCCATGGTCAAAGATGGCATGTAGCCATCAATTGGTCACATGTTGTGGAATGGAGAGGGATGCTACATGGGGATGGTTCTCCTTAGAAAAAAAAATGCCTCCTTGGAATGGAGGATGTGACACATGTAGAGGTTTGAATTGGGGGTCTTAAGAGTCGTACTTGGACTTTTCCTCTTGGTCCAAGTGTGAACGGTCTTCTTGGTCCAAGTCCACCATGGACCATGGACCATGGACCAGCCCCTAGGGGCCCTAAAAGCTAGGTGGCCCAATGAGAGAGTGGGTGGGGGTCCCGTCGGACCTTCGTGGCCTTTTGTAAAGAAACCCACTAATTCCTAATGACTAACCCATTGGCTTATAATGTCTTACAATTGTAAAACCCAATTGACTCAAGGATACATATGCAAACTAAAACAAATGCTAGATGCCTGGTGTCGATTTCCATCAAGTAGCGGTGAGTCAATGCCTCCGGGCGGCACAACCCTCAAACAAAAGTTCTACAATTCTACTCTATGGAAAACACCGAATATCAATAAAGCTAGCATGTCATGAAAGTACAGGGGGTTAATAACATCTAAGAAGTTTGAACAGTAGGTTATTCTACACTTTTTTTGCACAAGATAGCAGGGGATGATATGAGCATCGAGAAGGATGATTGAAGCATGGATCTTAATCAACTTATTAAGGATTAAACATTATTTCATGAGTCCTAGTCATATAGTGCGTTTAGAAATCATTTACAACGTACGAACATGTTGTCTAACCTTAAATAACAGAGATCAAACACTGGAAAAGCTAGGGTTTTGCTGGAAAACCTGGGCCAGAATGCGGTCGGGACTCTAGCAGCATTCATAAAAAAAACTTTTGTTTTTGGGAAAACCAAAGGCCTATAAGAATGCGATCTATCGAGGCACCGCGTTCAAGGATGCGGTCCCTGTTAATACCGCGATTTGAAATAGTAACTTGTCTTCCAACGAATCTCGACACACCTTGATTCAAACGTCAATCATGATTGGTATAGTTAATAGAAATTGGAGAAAATGATATCAAACGAAAGAGGACTTAAAAATGCACATTTTGATGTATGAAATTAAAGATTTGGCCTGAGAGAACACCTACCTTTGACGATCTAAGAAGAGGAAGAAGATGACTCTGTGAAATCCTTGACGACCTCGCCTCAACTGCCGAATCGTCCCTCGATCACACACGATGCCATCCTCCAGAGCAAATAGGGTTTGCTAGGAGGCATGGCTCTCTATTTATAGGGCTAAGGTGCCCTCTAGAATCCTAATTCGACCAAGGTTTATCAAGGGAGAAAATTTCGCCCAATTCTCGAGGTTTACCTTATCTAGCGCCGCTAACCAAAATTGGGGCTCCTAGGGTAAAGATTTTTGGGGTAGGATCGACTATCATCGATGGACTAGGGTTTATACTTCGATTTGAGCCCATTAGGTCAAAGATTAGGGTCCGATTAGCCTAGTTATAAGTGGATTTTCCTTAAACTCCGAGTTAACCCAATAAACCCTAATTTCTTAACTTAATAATTCTATTACAAAATTTTCTTTTAGGTTTTCCACTTCAGTAATTAAGTTAAAAACCCTTTTTCTACTGGAATTACATATTTTCATATTTTTTTCCATTTTTCTCACTTCAAATTTGAGAAGGTAATTAAATAAATCTTAATTTATGCATTATATTATTCCAGATTACTACACTTCAACTCTAATAATCATAACTAATTATGCACTGTTGGGATTTCGAGAGTACGAGGATTATATACGAATGTATCACACGGGAACATTGTTGACGTAGATCATCACGTTCATTGTATTTATTATCAACATTGTCATTGACGTACACAAATTTTCGAAACACCTAGAAAGAGTGAACCGAGATTATATTGCTCGTCCCTCTGTCCCACGTGATGTCTGACTTCACTTTCGGATGGCATTACATGATGACTCTCTGTGGCTGGAGACCTGGGATTGTGTTGTGCTCCAGTGTTCCACCAGCATCGATCCAATCTTCCTCTGACACATCAGGATTTGTCGACCGACGCGACCCGGCCGACCCGATCTAGACATGACTCAAGTCAAGTCGATCCCGTCTCGATCCGACCCGGTCCATCTCATTCTAAAGCAAGACTTTATATATATATAATACATGTAAAATAATAAAATAAAATAAAAAAGATATATAATATAATATAATATAATATAATATTAAAATAACAAGACGACCCGGTGACGACCCACGACCCGGACGTCTCGGTCTGAACCGGGTCGGGTCGTGTGAGTCGGGACGACCAGCACCGGGTCGACAAATCCCGTGACAGATATGTATCCTCTGTCGCTGCACATGCACCTTCGTTTGTGCAGATGATCAGAGCTATAAAAAGTCACCCATATACAGCTTCAGCGATTAAGATAGAGTTAGAATTTACATGTCATGAGCCATATATACACATATCTTTCATCTGACTTTGAGTCAAATGACATGTTTGCCCTTGCATGTTATCATTGACTGAATACCAATGATAGATATCTTGAGCACACATATTTTTGTTTCTTTATATATATTTTTTATTAACAGGTAAGTATGCCCTCCATAAGTTAAACCCACTATTCTTAGAGGGTTTAATATTAATCATTAAAAAAATTAAGTTTTCATTAAAAAAACTTGTTTTGCCAAAAAAAAATTGTTCTCAGTACGTTATACCCGGTCTTACCAATCCAACAAACCTCGGTTCAGAAGCATCTCATCTCTAAACCTAAATACATTGCAACTAACACTCAACCATGTGACATCCTTCATTTACACTTCAAGGTTTCTCTGCAACATGCATGACAAAGGAAACATTATTACAGGTGTACGTTGGAGGACCATCTGAAAGGAGAACCCAAGGGGGAGTGCCGGTGGCAACTTTGCCTTCAGGGTCAGCATTGTTTGAGTAGATTTGGCATCATTGCTAATGAAAAATAGAGAAGGAATTCAAGATCTGCATGCTTGTCATTAGATGGGACGATTAGGAAGCCAGGGAAACCCATCATCCATTGAGAAGAATTGAATATGCAGCAGTAGCAATAAAATGATCAAGAGAACATTGTAGGATCCATACTTCAAATCATACAACTTTTTCTCTTATGATTGTAACATAAAACACCATTTCATGGATCAACAACAGTGGCAGTAGATCGGCAGAAGCTAAGCAAAGTGAGTCGTAGCTTGTTTATGCAGAATGAAACAGGTGGGAGGCACCTACTACTTTATGCTTCACATTCCTACATATAGAGGAAGGTCCATACAGAGTTTTTAAGTTTTAACAGAGAACAGATCCCGGGGGCACAGCTATCACAAGATGGGGTTGGTAGGAAGGAACCACGCGGGGGAGGGGGGGGGGATCACATGGATGCTGGCCAGCGCCCCGCGTGCGATTCCAGTTCAGCTGGAGTAGGGGAGGGCGGCGATTTCCACGCCCTTAGAGAGGAAGGGAATGGGAGCACTGTAGGAGCTGAAGAGACGGTAGGAGCTCACCAGCGAGAGCCCCACGTAGCAGGCCGCCGCGCCGAAAGTGGCGCCCGCCGACGCGGTGGCCCGGTGGCAGAACCCCCCGAACATCCCGCACACCCTGCTCCAGGTGACCTCTTCGTCGCCGTTGCGGGCCAAATAGAGGATCTCCGCGGCCACAGCCCCCGCCGCCAGCACCACGTACGTCACCACCTGCGACAAGCCAAGAGCCCATCTTTATTTGCTCCCTTCTGGTGCGCTCCGCCATGGAAGACGACAGGAGAGGAGAGGAAGAAGTTGGAGCCCCATACCTGGTCGAAGATGAAGAGAGTCCAGGCGCGGCGGAGAGTGGAGGGGCGCTGGGCCGTGGCGGCGGTGTAGAAGGCCGAGATCAGGGAGTAGGCGGCGCAGACGCCATCAGCGTACACCAGAAACCTGACAGCACACCCAGTTAACGAGAAGGGTTTTGAGGTGGAATAGGAGGAAGATCAAGGGGGAGAAGAAGGGGAAAAAAAGAGGGGTTTTTTTTTATCCCACCTGAAGCCGCTGAGGTCGGAATAGGAGACGGCGCCATAGTCGCCGGAGGACTGGGAGTTGGTCAGCATGACGGCCATGGCGGCGACGCATAGCCCCATGGGCACCACCCGGAGAGCCGTCTCCGCCGCCTTCGCGGCGCCGTGGATGCTCCCCTCCGCCGCCGCCCCCTCGGTCCACTCCGCCACCTTCTTCTCCGAGAACTCCGACACCGTCGCCATAGCCCTCTCGTTCCCCGCGCACACCCACCAGCTGGAATGGAATCACGCCGCAGATGGGTACCTCTCTTCTCTCTCTTCGCTGTCGACCCGTCGGCCCAGCCATTTATGGCATCATAGAGAGAAGGGGGGGGGAGCATGGGCAGTGAAGCGTGTGGTTGAGACGAATTGAATGCGAGCAAGAGAGAGTTATCGCTCGCTGTGAAGAAGCGCGCAGTCATCTACCGTCTCTTTTATCTGCTCTTCACACCACCCCCAACGCACACATTTCCAGAAGCGGGAACATCGATGACGGAGAAGGGAAGTGGGTGGGGCAGTCGTGGACGACGCAGGCGGGGAAGGCCGTCCTGCCGGTCCACCTCGCCCAGAAAGAACCACACATCCACCACCCCGATCGCTCGTCAACAACAGCATGGTAGTTAGAACCCCTTTATCCCTTCAACGCGGAAGACTTGCCCTGCCCACGTATCCTTCTCTCCATGGCTGCTGAATTTGCTCTCTCGTAAAAAAAGAGTCCACGTCGATGGAAATCCAAGAAGGGCAGCCATGTCGGCCTCGGCCTCAGATTTGGTCTTCGGCTCTTTACTCATGAGGTTCCCCGTCAGAGGGCTAGCAAAAAAGACTTAATTGTAACTAGAGTTTGTAGTCCCGTTCTGACCCGCACGACCCGACTCGACCCAGATAGGCACGAACGTGCCAGGTCGCCCATTTAGCGGGCCGGGGTGTGGGCGTCTGTGACATCCGCAGCGGGCTGAAGGCGGTGGCCGGCGGGTGTGGGCGGTGCAAAGCGGCGGCGGACGGCGGCGACGACCGGCGATCAGAGGTAGGTGCCCTAAATATTTTTTTTTGAATTAATTGGGGAGGGAGAGGGGGCTGGATCTGACCGGAGGGGGGCATCCACCGCCGGTGGGGGGGCGGGGAGGGAGGTGGGGGGGCTGGATCGCCCCTGCCACCGGGGGGGTGGGGGGGCGTATGCATCACCGCCGGTGGGGGGGGGGGGGGGGGGCGTCTGCACCACCGCCAGTGGGAGGGCGGGGAGTGAGGTGGGGGGGCTGGATCGCCCCTGCCACCAGGGGGGGTGGGGGGGGGGGGCATCTGCACCACCACCAGTGGGGGGGCGGCGGGGGGGGAGGGGGGGGCATCTACACCACCGCCGGTGGGGGGGCGGGGAGGGAGGTGGGGGGGCTGGATCACCCCTGCCACGGGGGGTGGGGGAGGGTGGGGTGGGGGGGCGTCTGCACCACCGCCGGTGGGGGGGCGGGGAGGAGGGTGAGGGGTGGAGGAGGGTGAGGGGGGGCGTTTGCCACGGGGGGGGGGGGGGGGGGATGGGGGGCTCGGCCATGCCCGGTGAGGGTGGGGGTGGGGGGGGGGGGAGGGGAATAAAATAAAAAATATTTTTTTAATTTATTCTTAATCTAAAAAATGTAGAAAAAATTTTATTAGATTATTTAATATTATTTTTAATATATTATTTAATTCATGTTATATAAATACTATAATTTTTGTTTAATTTATGTTGTAGAAATATCATTTTTATGATGTATTATTTAATTCATTTTTTAGAAATATTATAAATAATATTTAATTCATATTGTAGAAATAAATTTATTTTTTGATGTGTTGTTTAATTCATGTTTAAATATTAGATTTAATTGAGATGTATTAAATTTTAAATTTAATCTTGCATGTTGTAGAAATATTGATATTAATATCATTATTAGTTGTAGATGTAAAATATTTTTAAATGCATAATGTATATTAGTTAATTTAATTGCATAATGTAATTTAAGTAGACATATTTTTAATGTAAATATAATTTTAGTGTTGAATATTTTATAAATAATTTTAAAGTTAATTTATATGTATAATGTAAATTACTTAGAGATGTTTATAATTTATATGTATAATGTAATTTAATTAGATATGTAATTTTAAATATATAATTAGTGATAAATAATTTTAAAGTTAATGTATATGTATTAATTATAAATATTAACATTATATGTATATTTTATAAATAATGATATTATTTAGAACTAAATTATATTAAGATGTATGAAATATTGAATTTAGTCTTGCATGGTAGGCAAATAATGAAATTATTTTCATTGTTAGTTGTAGATAGGAAATAATATATTTTTATAATCTATATTTCTTAATTTTAGAAGATAGCACTCTATGGCTCCTAAGGAACGTACAAATGATATTGGGTGGTCACACGGAGTTTTGTTGGATGGCAACTGTAGGTTCAATGCGCTATGAAGACTATCTGTCCTATCTGCGTACCACGTTTAATGTCAAATTGTTTGGAGATGGGTACTGGCCCAGTTTGGGTCCATACTCTTAATTAGTATGTATCATTTGGTTATATTTATAACTAACTAATAATTAATTGTAGATTTCTTCATATATAGAGTTCTGTACTTATCATTGAAATCACTAATGTAAACTTTTACATCATTTGCAGGTCATAATGGACGGACGGCGTCACCCTGCGTGGGAGCATGGATACTCTGTTGAGGGTGATGGACATGTGCACTGTAGATACTGCGAACATCGCGTCACTGGCATACACAGGTTTGCGGAGCACCTTGCGGGAGTGGGACGCGATGTTCGTACATGCGACCGAGTTCCGGGAGATGTCCGACATTCCTTTCGGACACAGTTATAAGATAGATACGGTTCTCGTAGCACACCCAGGACATCTTCTTCTACGTTCCGGGTACCTCCACCACGAGCACAGGGCGGAGCAGGATCTTCCTCCATGTCTAGAGTTCGAGCAGCACCAGCACCAGTCGCACATGATAGAATTGAAGCTATAGATGTAGTTAGGACTTTTTTTACAGATTTTCATGTACCCTCCACCGCAGCACACGACCCATCATTTGTGCAGATGGTTACATATTTTCAGTCCCACCCACATGTACCTCCACCCACTAGGATAGAGTTAGATTATACGGGTGATCAGTCTCATGTATTTGATGATGAGTTTTGGGATTCAGGCTTCACTGATGACGAGGATTAGTGAGTTTTGGGATTCGGGCTTCACTGATGACGAGAATTAGTGAGTTTTGGGATTCGGGCTTCACAGATGAGGAGGATGAGTGAGTTTTGGGATTCGGGCTTCAGAGATGACGAGGATTAGTGAGTTTTTACATTTTATACTTCATGAATGAATGTCATTATTATGTCACTATTTACTTTTACATATTTAGTAATTGAAATAAATTTTTATGTATTATATATAATATGATGTTTAATTAAGCGGTGTAATATGTAATTTTTATATAATTAAT